>CM060171.1:64040359-64585359 GCA_030549775.1 Tamarix chinensis
AATAATAATAATAATGATGAAATATTAATAATAATAATGATGATAAAAAACCATAATAATATTGTAAAAATAATAATATTGATAATGGTAATAATAGTAATGATAATAATTGAAGATAAAATGAAGAAGGGTTTTGACCCTACATTGAATAATAATAAACTTATTAAATAATAAGAATAATAATAATAATAATAATAATAATAATAATAAATGCTAATGATAAAATCATTAATAATATTAATAATAATAAGACTTGATATTTATAATACTACTACTACTACAATTTAAAATAGGTACAATAGGGTTTCAGCCCTATATAGAATAATAATAATATCAATGAAAATAATAATAATAATGATGATGATGATGATAATAATACTAATAATAATCGCATAACAATAATAGTAATAATAGCAACACTAATAGTAAAATAGTGGTAATAATGATAATGAAATAATAATAATAATTTCAAAATAATAATAGTAATAATAATAATAATAACAACATTAATAAATAAAATAAAAACTCATAATAATACTAATAATATAATAATACTAATACTAATAATCTGCTAAGCCAAATAGGGTCAGCCCTAATAAGAAATAATAATACTAATAATATTAAACCTAATAGTAATAATAATAATAATAATCATACATAATAATTATAATAATAATAACATATTAATATTAATTAATAAAGATAATAGCAACAATAAGAATAATAATAATAATAATAAAATTGAAATAAAAATATAATAGGGCTTCGGCCCTCGATAGAAATAATAATAAAAATATTAATAATAATAATAATAATAATACAAATAATAATAATAATAATAATATATTCAAATAAATGAAATAAAATAAAGTAAAGCTTGTATAAATAATGAAAAAGGGTTAGGGGGTTTAGGGTTCAACCTTAGGCTGGTGGTGACAGGCAGCACCGGTGGTGGTGCACAGCGGTGGTAGTGGTGGCCGGAAAAAGAGAAGAAAAGAGGAAAAGTTGAGGGTCGGGAAAAAGAGAAAGAGAAAGAGGGTGGAAGTAAGGGTGGTTATGGTTTTCTAGAAGGAGAGGAACAGAATGAGGGTGATGGCGCACGGCGGTCGTGGTGGTGGCCGAATGGGGAAGAAGAAGAGAAAGGGAGGAGGAGAGGGAGGAAGAGAAAAAGAAAGGTAGGGGAAGGTAGAGGGTGGTCTGCAGAACAAATTGGGAGGCAAATGAGGCAGCGGCAGCGGTGGAAGTGGTGGCTAATGGTGGTTCGAAGGGCAACAAAAATAAAAAGGAAGGCTGATCGGGGAGAAAACTTTACACAGTCGGGATGGCTTGTGTAGGAAGAATCAAGGGATATGAATGGTTCAGTTAGTTAGAGGGCGGTGCAAGGATTAGTTTGGTAGGCAGAGAGGGCGGCGAAGTTGGCCGGAGGCAACGGAAATGGTGTCTGAAGGGGCGGCGGCACAAGGAGTAAGATTGTTCTGGATAAACAACTAAAACTTGATACATGGTAGATTATGGGGGTATTTATAGAGAAAGTGAAGTGGCCAAGGTTAGAAGGGTGTGATGAAAAATTTGGGATGGTCAGTTAGGGTTACCGGCGGCAACGAAGGCCGGTAGAGTTCAAAATCGTGGCAAGGGTAGTGGTCGGCTGGGAGAGGGGAAAAATGTGTGTGAGAAGAAGGGAGAAGTGGGTTGGGAAACGGGGTCAATGGATCGGCAGGAAAAAAGAGTGAGAAAAGGCCGGTTAAACGGAGGGATCGTCGGTGAGATTTTCGGACGGTTGCAATTGACTGAGTTGCAGGTGGTCGACGGGAGGAAGAGGAAGAAGAAAGAAAGAAGAAAGGGCGTTGTGTGGACCGATGGTCTGGGGAAAAAATAAAAGAAAGAAAAATGAAGGAACCGGGCCGGTTGACGCAGGTTAAAAAATTTTTAACCAAAACGCAGCGTTCAGAGAAAAGAAGGGAGGAGGAGCGGTGTTTCGATACTAGGCCGTGCCAAAGGAAGAAAAGGAAGAAACGGGCCACTGCAGGAGGAGAAGCGGGTTGCGGGAAGGAGAAAAAAAGAGGAGGATTGGGTCACGGGTAGGCCCAATCGGGGTAAGGAAAAAAAAAAGAAAAGAAGAAGAAAGAAAAAGAAAAAAAAGGAAGAAAGAAAAGGAAAAAGGGAAAAAGAAAAATGGTGGGTTAGGGCCAATTAAATTAATTAGGATATTTGAGATATTTAAAAATAATAATATTTAAATCCCTTTTTAGGCTAATTTAGAATTTTTAAAAGGTTTTTCATAAATTCCATTTTAATTAGCAAAACACCCTAATTTTCTTCAATTAAATTATTTATAAAACTCCTATTAATTTGGAACTATTTTCTCCTTCTTATTTTAAATAAAATAATTTATTTAATTAATTTTAAAAATAAAATCCTTAATTAGATAAAATACTAAAACTTTTCTAATAAAAAAATATTTATTATTTTCTTATTGAATAACTCTGATTAATTATCTTTTATTTTAATAAAAATAATTTATTTAATTAATTTCTAAATAAATCCTTAATTAGCTATAATTCTTAAAATTAGATTTTGGGGTATTTTAGTATGCCGACTTAAGAAGGCTCTCTATGGCCTCAAACAAGCGCCTTGCGCTTGGTATAGGAAGATAGCTGAATATGTCATATTCTGTTGTTTTCATCCATCATATTCAAATCCTAATCTCTTTGCCAAGATAAAGAGATCACTGACCACTATGATTCTTCTTTATGTGGACGATATGATAATTACAGGAAATGATGCAGCTGAAATTATGCGCCTCCAAGATGATTTATCTCTTCATTTTGAAATGAAAAGCTTGGGTGAAGCTCACTATTTTCTTAGTTTGGAGTTGGAACGAACAAATGGCTATTTTCTTTCACAAAGAGGATATTCTAAAAAGGTCTTACAACGTTTTGGCATGGAGAAATCAAACTCCACAACCACTCCCATAGATTCAAGCCTTAAGTTAAGGAAGGATGAGGGGAAGCCTCTAGAAGATGTGATAAAGTACCGCAAACTGGTGGGGAGTTTATTGTATCTAACAATTACCCACCCTAATATTACATTCTCGATGGGCATACTATCTCAATTTATAAACCAACCGTGTGTTGGTCACATGGCTGCTTCAAAATGGGTCTTACGGTATGTGAAGGGAACCTTGGATTATGGGTTATACTATCAGCCTAATAAGGTGTGCTCTCTGTTGGGCTATGTCGATGCCGATTGGGCTGGGGATATAAATGACAGGCGCTCCACTTCTGGTTATTGTTTCAATATTGGTTCCTCAGCCATATCTTGGTGCAGTAAGAAGCAGAGTACGGTGGCCTTATCAAGTGCAAAAGCTAAATATGTTGCAGCAACATTGACCACTCAGGAGTGTATATAGCTTACCAGACTTATTCAAGATGTGAATGAGGGCTACAACTTTCCTATTCCAGTATGCTGTGATAATGAAAGTACAATCAAACTTGCTGAAAATCCAGAATTCCATGCCCACACAAAGCATATTGATATCCACTATCATTTTGTTCGACAAAAGGTGTTAAATCAAGAAATTGAGTTGCGTTCAATACGAACAAAGGAGCAGGTTGTAGATGGTCTTACAAAGGCAGTTGCTAAGTTTGAGGAGTTTCAAGGAAGACTTGGTCTTGTTAAAAGAGGGCATGCACTAAGGGGGAGTGTTACAAGTTAGTCACAGTTTAGTGCATTCCCTAATATTTAATGTCAGTCAAATTCTGTTTCCTAATTTTATGGCTATTTTATTTTTCTGCATTTATTATACTTAGTTAGTGGAGTTGTTAGTGGAAGCTTTATTTAGTAGTCAGTCCAAATTACTCAATCCTAGTTGACGGAGTAAATTTAAGAATCAGTTAGCTTTTTGAGTTATATTAAGAGTTTGGAGCTCCTCAGTATTTTTGCAGTCCATCACTCTATTCTCTGAAAAATAAAAATAATTTTTTTCATCAAAAACTCCTATCTGTTCTATACTAATTTTTTTTTATTTTAAGAATCAATGACCGTGCCGATTTGCAAAAGTAGTTCGTAAAAGTGGTCCTTATTTACTCTTTTAAAAATAATTTTTTGTAATTACTTTTCTATAATAGTTTTTTATAAATAAAATCAAACATTGTTAATTAATCTAAAATTACTTTTCATAATTACTTTTATAATAAACTACTTTTTATAAGTACTAGTTAATAAGTTCAACTTCAGATAAATTGAACCCTGAAGAGCGGTCATGGCATGCCCACGAGTTTGATACAAGTATCTGCATTTTCTTTTATTCTCTCGCCGTTTGGATTGGATTATATATTTATATTTGGGTTGAAAATGATTTTACATCTTACATTCCCGGAATCCCAGCTGTAAAGCGAGCCCATATAGCCTCATTCGTGAGGTAATAATTTTATATATGATCATTTTTCAAGACTCAGACAACACCATACAACAGCGGATCTGAAAATGAGGTAAGGATTCGTTTCAAATTACTTATTACAAATAATTGTCCAAATTAACTAATTATTTTTTATTAAAAATAAACTAAATAGTTTTTAAAATACATAATTATCTTAAGTACCTATTTTTAATAAATAGCTCCAAAAATGGACTTGATTTCAAAATACCTGGTTCTGAATTTTCCACTACAAAAAATAATGCAAGTTTGAAACTGAAACTCATCATCTGTATAGGGTCTGGAACAATGGCTGATGACAAACATTTCCGTTACATATAAGGTGTAGAACAATGGTCCTAAAGAGAATACATTATGCCGTACGCTTTTGACGATAATTAATAAATAATAATCACAATTCTATATGATGATGGCCAAAATCAGAATATTTGTATATTTAGAACTCAGCCCATCTCTCTCCACTATGAAAACTGGCAGACGAACAAGCCATTGGGATCAGGGCACGATGTTGCCCCAACTCCATCAAGAAACGTCATTCTTCCATTTGAGCTAGGACCTTTACCCTTGCTTTCACAGTTATATACACACGAAAAAACAAAGAATTTGGATGCTTCGAAAGAATCAATAATTCCGCAAGCACACTAGCAATTAACGCCACGCTAAACTTGAGGACCGGCTTGGGTAGCATCCGATGAGAATGGATTGATTCGGACCCAAAGCAAGGAGAATATTGAAGCAAGAAGGATAGACCAGACGATGACAATGGTAGGTGTCCTATTCTGCCTACCCAATAGACCCTTAAGGAAGGGATACAAGTGAACTATCACCCAGAATGCAAAGAACAACTTTCCGAATAGAGGACCCCATGATTGGTAACCGCTGTTAATGGCATATGAAACGCCAGCAACGACACCAACCAGGTTTATGATGAGGACCGTGGTAGGGGGGATGAGAAGCGATGTCCACTTGAAGATATAGAGCTCAGCAAAGTCACCATCCTCATCAGCAGCCTTGGATGTGACAGTAAAGTTGGTATCAATACCGGCAAGTACTTTTAACAGACCTTGGAAGACGGCAAACAGATGAGCTGAGGTACCACCAATGACCCAGAACTGTTCGTTTCTCCACCAGTCTTCAATACTAACTCCACTCCATCTGAGCTCAAGAATTGCAGTAGCAGCGATGGACATGAAAAGGAGAATGAACCACATACTAGCAATATTGCTAAGCTGCATTAAACAATACAACGGATATATTTGTGAGTATAGAAACAGATGTAATGTGCAGAATGCGCCAAACCATGTTCACTTACCGAAGGAATGATAAATTTGTTGGTCAGAAGACAAACGGCAGGAAGTATACAGTATGCGAGTAGTGGAATAGATGTTATCGGGTAAACGACAGTGTTTATGTACGCCAATCTCTCCAAGAATCTTAGTCTCCCATTGTATCCATACCATATCGGACAATGCCTGCTCAGCAGAATCTCAATAGATCCCAAAGCCCACCGAAGAACCTGGTTTAGACGGTCAGAAAGATTGAGGGGAGCAGAACCCTTGAACGCAGGCCGTGGAGGCATGCAGTAGATTGAAATCCAACCTCGGGCATGCATCTTAAAACCAGTTAAAATATCTTCAGTGACAGAACCATAGATCCAGCCAATCTGAGAGAGAGAGAGAGCAAGAACTCAGTCAAAGTCCAGCGCTAGATCAAAAGAATAAACAAAGCTGTCATACTTCAGATTGCTGGTAAGCTCACCTCTTTACCCCATTCTGTCTTATCCTCGTATCCACAACTAATAACATGGATAGCTTCTTTCAGCAGGGTTGCAGGGTTCGTCGAAGGTGGAATACCACCTTGTTCCTGGAAGGTGGCTGCAATGAATACTGGGGACTGACCAAATCGCTTCTCCAAGCTCTTCGGGGACATAAGAAGTGACTTCTCATCATCATATCCTGCGTAAGAAAGGTACTGGTACACATGAGGTTCAATTTTGATGACAGAGTATCCCAAAATGCTAATCATTTGATGAATCCTCCCTCTCCAATGAAATATTAGTGTATGATAGTACCTTCAACGCCCTCTTCAATGTCTTCCATATTGAAAATAGGCATAGTGGATTCGGTTCTTTTCATATGCCTCTTCTTATCCATGTACTTCTTGTTCCTCCCCTTCTTTCTCGAACCAAAACAACTCTTAACAATGATATTTGGCTCCAAATCTTCTTCAGTCAGCACAGGGTCATATCCATACAAAGCTTGCCTGTTGAAACAACAACCAGTACCCACATAGACTGGGCCCTGAACACCATCCAAACCTTTCAAGTTGATCTGCAACGTACCAAAGAAGCGCATATATTGAATCCAAAGCATGAAGACGTGAAAAAAATTTGTTTTAAAAAGGGTTCCAAAGCTTGAGAAACATACATCAAAAAACACAATGTTCCTGTTGGCATATCTATCGTGTATATCAATGCCATCGAACCTCTGCGGAAATTGTACATAGCAGACTTTCTTACCAAGAACAGGGTCCATTAAGAAGCACATAGCTTCCTTCAAACATTTACTATTGTTGAAGTAGTGGTCACAGTCAACGTTCAAAAGATAGGCACCGTTTGTGAGGACAGCTGAAACTCGAATCTGCATACAATATAAAAATTATAGCCATGCTCATGTCTGATGCAGCAAATAGTTCAAACAATATGCACATCAACCTCCCATTTCACAAAGATAAGGGCAGACCTTCCAACGTGATCAACTGATCATAGAAGGATGATGTAATTTGAATACATGCAAGTGCTCTAACACAACATAACTTAATCTTACAAATTAACGATAACATCAAAGAAAGGGGGCCAAAAGAATCAGGAAGATGACACACCAATGCATTCATGGCTCCTGCTTTCTTATGATGTTGGAAGCCAGGTCTCTTCTCACGAGAAACATATACCAAACGGGGTAATTCATTGCCATCAGTATCAAGCCCACCACTGTGGCCTAAGAACACCTGCAGTCCAAATATATTGTAAAGAAAAAAAATTCAAAAACAATCCAAGATGAAAGGAATAATAAGTAATATGAGGAGATAATAAAAACTATACCTGGATCATCCCTGGGTGATCCCTAGGATTATTTCCAGGCCAAGCGGTGCCATCTTGCATTGTCCAACCTTCTTCAGGCATTTTTTGAGCTTTGGCAACCAGGGCATTGATTCTAATTTTAAATTCTTCATATTCTCTCTGGAAAGGGGGAGAGACCATATTAGTCATCATTCCACAATGACTACATCATAGCATGTTTAGACAAGGAGCATTTAAACGCTCATATAATTCTGGACACCATTCCCGCACAGAACATGCTTCTTTGAGAGGCAGATTCAGGTAAGATTTAGGAGTAATAGAAATAGTATGCCAGTGTCCAAATGCTACAAAGAAGAAGGCACTCTCCAGAGTCTCCACCCAAAATTATGAGATGGATAAACTAAGTGTGGTATAAGGACCGGACAAAAAAAAAAGTCTTCAACTCCCAGATCTAGTACTTGACAGCAACAGCAACTAAACAAGATCATAAAGCTGATACACCAGAATTTTAAAAGACTTTTCTAGCTTTAATCCTTGTAAAAAACTAAAGAGTAAAACAAAGTAACAGAGACAAGCAACAAGAGGTTTCATCATGTGTTTCATAACCACCTGATACGAAAAGTATCAGGCATCTGCAAGGTCACTATCTGTAAAAGATGGACACAACTACTACAATTCTAACCTACATTCTACAGCCACACTTGAGAACGTTATGGTGGACTGTTACTTGAGTTACACTAAATGTATAACAACCAGGGTATATTATGTGAAATACCACAATGGAAAAGGCACATTCCCAAAATAAAATTATTCCTCAGGTGGTTGATATATGGAGGGAAACATGAAGCATAACTTTTTGTGCTAAGGACAGGATATCATGGACAAAGAGTCAATACCAAGCTTCAGCAAAGATGGTTCATCTAACTTAGACCATAATTTCACAGAAAAGGTCATTTAAGATGATAGAAGATCATGGGAGCTAGTGATAGAAGGCAGGTTTAACCTAGTGGTATGTTGTGTCGAACAAAGTATCAGGCAAATTAAACAAAACATTCTTCAGATCATTGACCTATTACCTTCATTGCCCTGCGTTCTTTTACAAAAGAAGGTTGTATCTTGTCTTTCAAATAATCAATCTTCTGTGCAAAATAAAATTCTGGTGCCCTTGGCTCAATATTGAACTTCTTACAGAAAGGGACCCACTTCCTCGCAAACTCAGAAGTCTCTGAGAGAGCCTCAAAGGTTAGCATTGCAGAACCATCATCAGAAACGTAGCATGAGACTTTGTCAACAGGATAGTCCACAGATAAAATGGACAGCACAGTATTAGCTGTAATGAGAGGAGGCTCTTTCATAGGATCAACGGTACTGACAAAGATATCAATGGGGGCCAACTGTGATGGCTCTCCTTCACGGTCATACCTGAAAAATAATACCTTGAATAAGTGATTCAGCTTCCAACCAAGATAGGGGCAAAGGTCACTGGAAACATAAAAAGAAAAAAGTGATATAGTCATACAAACCTCAATGCAAGCCTATCAAGGAAAGTCTCTCGATTGATAGGGTACCATTTTGGAAATTGATCCAGAAGCCAAGACAATGCAAACCAGATCTCACAAATAACAGACACCAGCCACAGAGGATATGCATCACTGACTGGATGGGTAATTCGATATTGAAGAAAAAGGGCCAAAATAATCAGCCGAAGAATGATCACAATACGATACGGCCTCATATGAGATGCTGGAATAGGAACAATACGGCTCATAGGTAGGCGAGCATCATCCACCCTGAATAAAAAATATCAATAAATTATGGAAAAGCAAAGGCCAATGAAATTCTATCATAAACACATAAGGCATTAGAATCACTGAAGAGAACCTAGAAGATGATCAAGTCCTTCCATTCATCCAAAAATATTGAGAGAAGAACAAGCTAAACAAAAATGGTAAGATAGATGCTTACATCTGGAGTTCGTCTCCATTAGAGCCGGAGCCTTCGATATCACCTCCTTTCCCTTCAGAGTATCTGCCAGGCATGAGCACCGCATTTTTATCCTGCTTGAGTTTCCACCCCTCAACCCTTTCCTTCCAATCAACATTGCCAAGACCATATGAATTCAAATCCTTGGAAGGATCCACAATTCTTACAGGCACTGTGACAATACAGCCAAAGATTATAACCCTTACCAGCAGTGTGGAAATGGATATACAAAATCACACACAAATATCTACAAGTTATGTTACCTGGCTGGCTTGGGTCAATATATGGGAGTGTGTGAGCACGCTTTTCAGTGTTTAGAGGACCAGAAGTACTTCGGACTGAGCGTGTGTCTGGTGTAGCACTGGGCATTTCTCCAGAGACCTGGAAAAAAAAATTGGCAATATTGATGACTTCCTGATCCAACGATCAGAATTCAGAATTATAGTGCAAGCATCAATCAAAATCAAATTTTAGCAAATTAAGCTTTGTTGACAATCACAGAAATTCACAAATCAGAATTCACATGCAAATCTTAAGCACTCTGGACATAGTTATAGGAAGTTGTTCATGTTATTCAATATCTGATGTTCAGAATCAATTTGATTCAAAAAATCAAATAATCGATCCACTATTTTTTTTTTTCAAATAAAGAACCAATCCGATCAATAAAAGATCAAATAAATCAAATATCCAATCCAACAAATACAAATAATATCTGATTTTATAAATTATATATAAATATACTCTAAACACTATTTATTTTTCATAAAATTTTATTATATATAAGCATGTATGTGTGTGCATATAATTTGAAATGAGAGTGCTTATTATAAATAAATTTTATACTTTTTAATTCTTATTTTGATTAAATATTTAAATATTATCCAAATTTTAAAATTACTAATTGAATATAAAATAATTTAAGACTCAAATCAAATCATTAGATATATCAGTTCAAATTAGATCAATTTATCATTTTTAGATCGAATAATTTTTTATCCAATATTTTTTATTTGTGGCTTTTTCAAAAGTTTCAGATATCCAACGAATCATTTGTTATCCAATCCGAAATTTTAGATAGCTGAAGCTTCCGAAATTTTAGATACTCTAAGCTATTTTTCGAATATCCAATCTTTCAAATATCTGAAAATCGAATATCCACTAGATATTCAATCGGTGAACACCCTTTATAAGCCTCTTTCCCTCAGTTTACTATCAGAAGCTGTAGCAGCATTTTAAATTACAGCAGGCATAAAGTTGGCTTTCTAGAATTAATATCAGCATCCAAATAAGTTTATTGCAAATGTTTCTTGCATAAAGAACAGATTACACATACAAAGTCCATCAGTTAAAAACAAAAGTGCATGGCAGTGAAATTATCCACCTACCTGTTGTCCAGTAGTAAGCAAAGGAATTGGTTGGGTTTCAGAATGATCAGCATCAACTCTTTGCCACTGGCGTCTAGCTTTACTGTTTCTTTTAGTATAGTCAAACTCATTATCCAGGTCATCAATATCATCCTCTTCATCATCTCCCTCTACTCGAGGACTCCCTAAACAACAACATTAAAAGAAAGTCACTCACTAACTTGATTTACAGAATCAAGAACCATGAAGGGAACCGATAATAAAAGACTAACCTTTCTGTCTCTTGTATCTAGTCTTGCACTGGGGACAACACTGGTTTCCATCTTTCCTTTCGTACTCGTAGCAAGGTCTACAAACTGGAAAAGCACACTCGTTGCAGGCAACAAATATATCACCGGCAGCGGTATGTCCAACAGTGTCACCACAGATCTGGCATATCTGGCCACTCAGATTCGTCAAGGGCTTAGACTGCATTTTCCATGAATAAAGCACACATGAGGAGCGCAGCATATATGAAAACTGGAATTGTAATTAGGAGTTTTCATCAGCATTGACTGGGATTTCAAGGCTTTACTTGATGCTTGTTCTCATCGCCCAAGCAGCCTAATCTTGCATACAAAAAGAAAAAAAATACACACACACAAAAAGACTGCAAGACTCACCCGAACGCCAAGTGACCATTTATATAAAAACATGACACAGAATTTCACATTTCAAAATCATCCCCGCCCATAATCCAACAGCCTTCAGGATCTACTCCCTTTCGCTTTCATACTGATCCAAGCTACTCAATCATTACTAAAACTAAAACTAAAAATAAACATAAATAAAAACACAAGATTGAAGATGAAATCCAAAATGCTAATAGAATCAGCTGACCGGATCCAAGCATCAACGACCGGGCATTAAGACATAGACCACTGAGTGAGCAACTGGGCAAGTAGATCAATCCCTTGGCATAAACAAATCAGCTGAGTAGTAAATTACAGAAGCAAAAAAGAGAAAAACCGGTCAAAAAATTCAACACCTCAGTCAATTGAAGGAGATCAAAATGCTTAACGATGCCCAATCTCACAACTCATTAAGACAAACCATGAACCAAGATCTGAAGAGCTAGGTGCTCAAACATACTAATTCAGCAATCTCTACCGCCCATTTAGATCTTCCACAATCCAAAGCAACAGCAAAACAATAAAAAATTTAATAAAAACGAATTCCATCCGGCGAAATTAATGAAGAAAATGTCTATGGCGAAAACTGAGAGCAAAAAAAATGCAAACAATAAATTTGAACCGGGACAAACATACCCCACTGTCGGTACTATCATGGCGAATTCGGACCAATTCGTTCCGCTGGTAGGATCCAGCAACCATGCCAGAGCTCGCCTCCATATCTTCGCCTCCTCAACCCAACTTGAACTGTAATCACTCAATCTAAGTGGGTTGATCAAGGGAAGATGGAATAGCAGACACGATGAGATCTAAAATTAAATAGTATAAGTGCTCAAATCGTCACAAATCCGTGCAATTGAGAAGAACATTAGTATAGGACACGTTGCTTCGCCCGCTCAGGAACTCATCCTTGTGTCTGTCTCGGGCACCTCTCCAGACTCATTTTTATTAGCTTCATTGCATTATTATTATATTTTAATACTCCACTCCATGACAATATAATGAAATAAAATAATCATAATCCGGGCAAAACCGGTAGGCTCAGACTCAGCTTTCTTAAGCATCGGCTTTGCGGCTTTGGGCTGCATTGAGCCGCCTAGGGTGTTTATATGCAGGTATTTACTATTGTTAGATCGGATAATCGTCTTACGTATTTTATATTAACTATAAAATAATTCATGTATTTAAAAATATTAATGGGATATGTATAAGATATAGTGTATATTTAAAATAATAATAGAATGTTGTTTGAAAACGTCCAATCAAATATATTCATAGTGTAAATTTAATATAGTATAAAAGTAATATTTTAACAATTTTTATAAGAATTTTTTTAAATAAAAATTATATATTAATTAATATTTATATCTATATTTATTTTAATATTTTATTTAATATAAAGAGGATATTATAGTATTATAATTTAAGTTTAAAGTTTTAAAAATTAACTTTGTAAAAATATTATATTATAATATATTATTAAAATAATTAATAATATATTAAATATTTTTTTTAAATTAAATAAATTGCTTAGAGGTTGAGCATTTTTTTTGGTAAAAAAATTTAATTTTTCAAATATTGGATCCGATTTTTCATGTATTGAATTAAATTTTTGAATTTCAATTTTGTTTACACAATCCTAAACGAGACTCTAACGTTTGGAAATTTGACTTGTGATTTGTAAACCCCGCCTCTTCTGTCTAGAGCTATAGCGCTTAGCCAAGCTGCCAACGCGTCCCCACGCCGACATTACTTATTTACTCGTTTGTTGTTGACAGCCTGTAATTTAAACTAACCGATCATTGTCGGTAGACGGTAGCTATCTAAGCCAAGTCGCTACTCGCTAATAACAAGAGAGCCTGTCGGTGCACTCATTTGCACATGGTTTTTACGTTTGAGCCCGTTAGTGTGATACAACTAACGTGTAAATTAGAATTTAGAAACCTCGCCTGACTTTTTCACTTTGAACGGACGGATATCGAAAATACTTATACTATATTTGACAAAATTAACTAAAACATTATAAGCTATTTAAAATAATTTTTAAAAATTAGTATATAAATTAGTAGAAATCTCTATATCAAATAAAGTTTTTTGTAATAAAAAAAAGTAGTTTTACTAAATTTAAAGTTAGTTTATATCTATGTTTGATAATTATCTTAAAAGTTATCTAAAAGTTTATAGGCCAGTATTAGTCATATTGAGACCCTAGGCCAAAAAAAATAAAAATGATGTATGTTATTTTATGATATAATCTAATATTTATTAAGAAATAAAAATTTTAAAATAAAAAAAAATTATTTAGATATTATGACATTTAATCTAATTATAATATTTATCATGTGCTACAAATAGTGTCAAAGCAATCCATGATGTGTGTGTATGTATTTTTTAGTTCATTTTACTCTAGTACCGTTATAATTTTGTAATTAATCTTATATAGCTAAAACAATAAAAAAATACCATCACATATTTTTTAAGTTGACTTGAGAGTTTATTAATCCAACTATTGAGAGTATATTGATCTCCCAATTTTTACTTTTAAATTTTTTGGCTTGAAATTTTAGGATATTTTTCTAAATAAACTCAAAAAAAATGCAAGAAAAAAATTAAAAATTATTCAAGCGACTAAAATATTTCAAATATAAAAGAAATTAACATATTAATAACCTAGGAAAAATATTAATGGCAAGATATTAAAATGAAAAAAATTATAAATATCTACTTCTATAGAATCGTATTAAATATATAATACTTAAATAAACCAATCCCATGATACCAATTTTAATTTATCTTTAAAATCTACTTAAGTTACACTTATATCTTATTAGCACCTAAGGGCCATAATATGGTACAGTACCACTTTTATATTTTATTAAGTTATGCTTATATGAGATATAAATTATGCATATTGTATAGTATAATACCACTCTTATACTTTATTAAGTTACCTATACATGCGGACCAAAAAGTTATGCTTATATGTATGAACGCATGGTACAGTAGTGAAAAAAATTGAAGAATTAAAAAGTTACATGTGGGACTCAAACTCACGTAACACATAGATTTAGGTAAAAAAATTTATGTGCTAAGCTATTACGACTACATATTAGTTCCTTCTATTATATGTATATGTTTTTATATATTATTATCACTTGGGGGGCCCTAGGCTTGGGCCTAATTTGCCTAAGCCTAGGGTCGGGCCTGGTTAAGACAATGTTTCAAAAATATAATATATAAGCTAGTAAAAAGAAGAAACGGGTAAATTAAAAAAGAAACATTAGGGATTTATTTCCATTCAAGTACAAATGTTTTTGAATTTCTAATAAGAGAGAAACATTTAGGATTTTGTTCCAAAAAAATAAGAAGAAAATTTTGGTCAACACCTAACCTAAGTAAGCTTAAATGTATTAAAAAGTTAATATTTGTGTGTTTTATATTACACAACATATTCGGTATAATATACCCTTAAATTATATGTAAATACGTATTTTATACAAAATAAAATATTAATATTTTTAAAACTTAGAGCAACTAACCTAAAAGTGGTCAAAAGTTAAAAATTATATCATATTAATTTAAGACTAAATTATAACCAAAGCATACATATCTTCATTCTATCTTAAATAAATTAAAAATTAAACACAATCAAATTCTCTGATTAAAACGCACGGATCTAATCAAAAGAAATGGTTCTTATTAGAAGAAGAAAAAAAAAGAGTCCCAACTCTTTGCTCTTTGGTCTTCATTGTAACGAAAAAATTTCATTTAGAAAAACATTGTAAATATTAAAGCAATGAACAAGGATGCTATGACCACATCTATCATAAGGATAGATGTGTGTGTTCACATAACTCATGTCTAATGTAAGATTGGGCATGAAAAATAAACAACCACGAAGAGAACAACACCTCATGAAAAAGCTCTTTATAGTGCAAAATCTCAAATCGTGGTCACGAAAACTACAAAAAAAAAAGAAAGAAAGAAAGAAAGAAAGAAAAGAAGCAAACAAACAACTAGGATTCCCAACATGGAATGCCTACATTGATTTACTCCTCTTTTACTCAAATCCAAAGATGTAAAAGTAATCCAAACACTTGAACCAAAAATACTAAAAAATAATATGTTCAATATAAAAATATTAAGTAAACACACCTAACTTAGAGCAAATAACATACTCACATAATATAGAACATACAAAACCTAATATTATGCATAAAGGCACACTATCACATATAAAAATGTCACATCATACATAACTTAGAATAAGAAAATCATTCATATGCTATATCAATAACTCTTCTTAGCCATTTAAACAAGGTAATATTCACTAGTTAATAAGATAGAATCAACACAACCAAATATAAACCACCTACTCTTAAGATATACTATTCAAAGAAGCCACACAACCACCTAATCTTATGCATCTTATTCAACCAAATGTAACGCAGTCGCTCCCAAGACAAACTAGTTAAGGAAGGCACACAACCACCAAACCATGTGCATCTTATACTAGAAAATTAATTTTGACTTGAAAGGGAATACAATCACATTAGTCGCTAAGAACTCCTAGACAACATAACTCACATACTTTCAAATAGAACTACCAAAGAAGCTATTGGATGGACTAGCTGCTCACAAGAAGCTAAGTGTCTAATTTCTCAAATGCACATATTCCCATAGGGTTTGTTATTTTACCTATGAAAGTATAATGAACCTTTCGACTTGAAGACCTTTTGCACTTGAGGGCCTAACCTAAAACACAAGATGCCTACCCCAACTCAAATAAGCTTTTACTTTAAATTATTGGTGGTTTAAAGCAATCAAAGATCACCAATATCTAAACATTATCCAAATCAAGTCATCAAAGACTTTGACCACTTAGGGACACAACCCACACTTAGCCATGAAAGGCTAAAGGTTAGATAACAAGCCACCATAACTAATATCAAGCCATAAAAGGCTAAGGTTAGGCAATAACCAATAACCTCAAAACAAACAATATCTAGCCATAAAATGCTATAGACAACAAGATATAAACCCACAATAGCCAATTCATTTCCAACTTATTCCTTTAATTCCAATTATTAAGAAGTCAACATAAAGTCAAATACTAACAATGTGGTCAAATGTCAAACCTAAATTCAACTTTGGTTCAACTTTACTCCACACTTAACTTTATTATCCATTTATCTTAAAATTCACCAAAATATACCAAATGCTTCTTTTAATAATACTTCTCACGTATAATAAGATATATCACCACAAAATAAGGCCACAAAGCCTTTTTTTATATAAAAAAAAAAATCATCATTTATTATCATTGTTCAAAGTTAAAGTTAATTGTCAATGGATATCCATCAACCCCTAATCATACACTAATAAAACATAAGCAAAAAATGTCAAAATTTTTTATTACCAAAAAATCACTATTTATGCTCTAAAACTATTAAAAATTATACAGTATTAATGACAAGGTTACTATTTTTGTTAATATCAAATCATCAAAATATCTCAATCCTCCAAAACATCTCATAAATATCTAATCTTTTCTAAAATACCCATTTTATCATTTTATTATAAAATACCAAATAAATACTAAACAAATCTTATAAAGCATGAAAATTTATCATAAGTTCATTTATATCATTTATAAGATATTCAAACTTATAAATCACCTCAACAAAATCAGAAAACATGTCAAATGACAAAATTTCATTTAATCACTTATAAACTTAAAAATGTAAATAAAATAGCAAACCCTTATAGAAGTTCATGAAAATTTAACACAAGGATGCTAATGTCAAATATAACATAATCCAACTAGAATTTCATCTCTAAAAAAACCTTACATATAAGTGAAATGACCAATTTGTTCTTAGAGCACTAGATTTTTTTTATAAAAAAAAAAATCATATATTTCAAAATGATTAGAGTAAAATCATGAAACTTTAAGTGCATATCAATTTCATCACAAGGAACGCCATGGAATTCAAAAAATTTTTGAAACTTTGCAGCACACAAGTGTTTTAGCAAAAAGTTCCTTAATCATGCTTAAACTTGCAAAATCAAAATAAATATTATTTACATGCTCAAACCTTAATAAATTATGTATCAAATTTTAAGTAAAACACCTAATAAACACAATATACAAAATTCTAATGCTTCCTAGCCCAGACAAGCCCTAGAAAAAAACCTACAAACTTCCAAAATCGTCCTTATTTATGCAATTTCAACAATATTGGCATATAGCAACATAAACAAATAATTTCTATTTTACCTAAATTCCCAAGCTAAACCAAAGAGAAACAAAAGCCTCTTCCAAAAGCTAAAATCGAATATCCCTTATAAATCCTTGACAATCATAAGAAATTATACATAAGATTCAACATAAATCAATAAGAAACAAACTTAATGAAGTAAAATCAAGACGAGAGGTTATAACCCTTCAAAATACATAAAAGAATCAACGATTCTTGGAAAACTTGTAAAGATGGAAAATTTTCAAAAAATACATATATTTACATTTGATCTACTAATAACCATCGTTAAACAATCATTTTTAGATTCTTTTTAAATAAAGTAATTATGTCTTATAAAAATTTGATCTGAATAATTGTATGTTAATGTTTTTAAAAGTATACTTAAATATTACGTTATTTGATTAAATTTACTTTTATAATATATGGGAAAAAACAAGAATAAATTAAAAAAATTATAAAAAATAATAATAAATTACATTAGTTAAATTTAATAAATCATACTTCCTCATTTTGAAATAGAGGCCACTTTAAAACATAAGTCATATCATAGAAACTCATAAAAATACCATGCTACATTTACTACTATATTCTATACTCTCTTTTATTAAATAATAATCATGTTATCAAAAATATATTAATTTAATTATATATTTGTTATCTTATTTTTTTAATTAAAAAATTATTCCTTAATCTGGCCAAACTAAAAAGAAGAAATATGAACTACTTAAAGGATTACATAAACATGGCGAAGTAAGAAAGATTTCTGAATTTAAGTATCTTATGGGATTGTTTGGTATAGGATTAACAGAGATGACAAAAATTTCTTTTATTTTATATCTTTTATGTTAAGTATTTAATAATAATAAATATATTTTAAATAAAATATCCATTTTAGATCAAAGATCTAAAATAAATATTTATTAGAATAAAAATTTTTAATTTTAAATAAATTATATAAAATATAGAAATAATTTTTTTATCTCTATTATACAGGCACTAAGGAGGAAAAAAATACGTTAAGATTGGACAAATTAAAACAGAACTTCTTGCGCGCCAGGTAGGGGTCGAACCTACGACTTTCTGCTTAGGAAACAGACGCTCTATCCACTGAGCTACAGGCGCTTATTTGATGAGCCTGTAACGAATATAATATCTCAAATAACGTCTTTCCACCTTTCGGCTGCCTCGATGCTCCCAGTCCGAACTGGTGCTGCATTCCCCGATTCTATAGGAACTCAAGAAATTGCATTCCCTGCCACCTGATACTATAATCGATCCAAACTTGAATTTTCAACGACCATGGTGAAATAGTTTTAAAAGCCGGACCCGTCATCGAACCGATATCATAACCGATTCACTGATTTAGTGGTTGAACCAATGGTTTAGACTGATCGGACCAGTGGTACATTTTAAATCAAAAAATATAAAATACATAAAAAATTAAACTATATATTTGCTTCCAAAAGGCGATAACCCTCGTCCCCAGGGCCTCCGCCAGCCGACCCGACAACACTGAAGGAGGTAAACTACGGTGGTCCAGCGGCTGAGCACATGGCGGTCCGGGGTCCAGGGCGCCCACAAGAAACGTAGGCATGTAGCTGTTATTTGGAAATCGAGTATTTACTGCGCAGAAAACATTTGCACAGTAAATACCGATTTTACCCTCTGCCGGCTGCTTTATTTGACCGTCAGCTCTCACCCTCTCACTCTCTCGATCTAAAAAAAATCGAGTATTCAGCTTCTCTCTATCTCTCTCTCAAAAACTCTCCCGGAGAAGAAATATCAAGCAACAGGAAGAAGGTAAGTTTGTTATTTTATTTTTAATTTATAATTTATAATATATAATTATCTGTAAGTATAATATTTTATGTTTATTAGATCTAGTAATTTTTTTTTATTAATTAGATCGGGTAAGTCAAAAAAAAATTTAGATCTGGGTGGGTTTCGGTAGATTAGACCGAAACCCAGGGCGGATATCGGCGAAATGGACCGAAGATAGGGAAGGATTTCGGCTAATTTTGCCGATATGAGGCGCGGGATCCAGTAGTTTTCACCGAAGAGGAGGCTTAGTTTCGGCTATTTTTGCCGATGTAAGGGTCTCGGTTCAGCAAATTGTGCCGATTCTCGGGACGGATTGAATTAGGGTTTCGGTTGTATAGTTTTGGTTATGGTTAATTGATTAAATTTAGGATGTAAAATTATATATAATAATTATAATTTAATAATAATATTAATTGTACTCTAATATTCTAATTAAATATAGATTAGGTAAATTATATCTTTATTGTATAGTTTTGGTTATTTGTAGAATATATAATTATATATATATTAATTATGGTTTATTAATTATATTGATTATGCACTAATATTTTAACTAAATATAGGTTGAAAAAATTATCTCTCTATTGTACGGTATTTGCTATTTTTTGGAAGTGTAATTATATATATTCATTATGTTATATTAATTATAATAATTATGCTCTCATAAATTAATTAAATATAGGTTTGGTAAATGATATCTCTATTGTAGGGTATTGGCTATATATTTGATTTGTAATTAAATGTATTAATTATGGTTTTTTAATTATATTAATTATGCTGTTATAATTTAATTAAAGATATGTTTGCGTGTACTATCTTAATGATTATAATTATATTTATTAATAATAATTTTTTAATTATTAATTATGTTAAGAATATATTTTGATTATGGTTAATTGATTAATTTTAGAAAAATATATTTTTAGATTTATTATACTCTAATATTTGAATTAAATATAGGTTTTAGTAAATTGTCTTTCTATTATAGGAATTTGGTTATTTTTAGGATGTAAAATTATATATATTGAATATAGTTTATTAATAATATTAATTTTACTTGAATATTGTAATGAAATATAGGTTTGGTAAATTATATCTGTATGCTATAGTTTTGGTTATTTGTAGGATATATAATTATATATATTAATTATGGTTTATTAATTATATTGAATATGCACTAATATTTTAACTAAATATAGGTTCGGTAAATGATCTCTCTATTCTAGGGTATTGGCTATATCTTTAAAGTGTAATTTGTATATATTAATTAAGGTATATTAATGATATATGTTAATTAAAGATTTTAATTATGGTTAAGTTGATTAAATTTGTTTATTATGTTTATAGATTTGTTAATACGTTGTTAATTATGTTATTGTATTATTTATATATGATTAGATGTTTATTAGATTTAATTATATTTTCATTAAATATGTTAAATATTGTTATGTGATAGGGATTATTGGTAAATGTTTTTAATTATATTGATCGGATAATAGGTTAGATTTATTGAATATTTTTGTTAAATGTATTTATAATAGATAAAATATGTTTATATTTGAATTATATTTAATTATGTTGCTAATTTTTATGGAATATATTTGGATAATTCTGGTTGGATTATTGAAAAAATAGATGATGACATACCATAATTAAGTATACTTTAGTTGTTATATTATACTAAACTCCTACTAGTAAGTAATACACATATTGTTGATATATTTAATGAATAAAGTAGAGGATTAATGTAAAGAGATTGTATTTGAGTTATATGGTTGGATATACAGATCTCTTTGGCTATCATAATATGAGTTAATATTTATTAATGATATTAATTTCATGTATGTAATTAGGTTTTATTTATGTTATCACGTATTACCTTCAATTCATATACATAATTAAAAATGACTTTATGCATTTATTATTGAAATTCAGATGAGTCGCAGACAAGACAATGTAGTAGATAGAACCGATGGTCGGCATGTGACTGCTTCTGCACGACGTAACAGAACTGGTACTGAGCTACCTGCGCCGAGGGCTCGTTTGAGAAATTTCGGCAGGAGTATTACCAAAGGATTACAACGATATAAGAAATCTGGAAAACAAGAACCGGAAGAAGCATCAGAATAACAAGAATATGTAGAAGTTCGCGAAGAACCATCGTCTAGTCAACAAGGTCATAAATTTCCATCATTTGCTGACTATGCAGGTCGTCCATCATTTGTGGCTGATCTTGGTACTGCGGGGTTTGGAGGTTTGGGGGTTGGAGGTTCTAGGGTTGGAGGTTCTGGGTATGGAGGTTCTGGGGTTGGAGGTTTTGGGTATGGAGGTTTTGGGGTTGGAGGTTCTGGGTATGGAGGTTATGCGGTTGGAGGTTCTAGGGTTGGAGATTCTGGGTATCGAGGTTATGGGGTTGGAGGTACTGGGTATTGAGGTTCTACGGTTGGAGGTTCCGGGTACGGAGGTTCCGAGCCAGGAGGTTTTCCATATCTTACAGAATATATAGATTTTCTTACCTCACCGGCGCATCCTGCTATGGGAGGAGGAGGAGGAGGAGGAGGAGGAGCATCGTCATCGACTTATGTGCGTAATGAGGAGGAGGAGGAAGAGGAGGAGGAGGAGGAGGAGGAGGAGGAAGAGGAGGAGGAGGAGGATAGAGATCATCATGATAGGGATGCTGGTGATGCTGGTGACGATAGTGAAGATGAAGATAGTATACAATTAAAGGATGAATGGTACTTGCTTGGGCCATGTCCAGGAGGTCCAATAATTCCTGATTTGATTCCTAGCTTTGGTGGTCACACAACTTTAGATTTATGGTTAGGAAAGGTAAGTTTAACATATTCATTATTTCTTAATTATTATTTTATATGTAATCAATCATATGTATACATTATATTTGCTTATTGTATTGATCGGGATCGGGGTTGTCCGAAGATCCACACGAGGCAGGAGGTTTTAAGAAGTTTTCTAGGAAGTGTCAATGATAGGATGTTCGCTCTGATACGACGAACAGGATTATCACACCTTCCATCCTGCACATTTGAACATGTGAACGTGCCGCTTATCTCAGCATTTATTGAGCGATGGCAACCAGACACAAATAGCTTTCATATGCCATGGGGGGAGATGACGATCACTCTTTTATATGTACAGCGTATATTAGGGCTACGAGTTGATGGTCATTCATTACATTTGGACATGACGACGGACACGCGTGGGTAAATGATTGGTGCAATGGGTGTCTTATTTGGGATGGAGGAAATGCAAGTGAATGAAGTCACTCGAAAGGGTGGGCTTCCATTTAAATGACTGCAAGAAGTATGTGAATCATACTGGTTAGGGGACGAAGAAAAAGCGATCGGGTATACATTATGGTTGATCGGCTTATCGTTGTTTGTCGATAAGACGATTGATAAAGTTAATCCATACTTTATCATTTTTCTTCAAGATCTTAGCCAGGTTGAAGGTTATGCATGGGGTGCAGCCACACTTGCTTTTTTATATCGACAACTTGGCATGGCTTCTAGAACCGACGCTGCTCAATTGTCTGGATGCATGACTCTATTACAGGTAATTTTATAATCAATATATATATACATATATGACATACTCTATATTCATTATGATGGCTAACAATCGAATATTATGACAGACGTGGATATATGAATACTTTCCTGGGTTTGGAGTAGAAAGATCTAGGTATGATCCAGACCATCCTCGTTGTATGAGGTGGTCTTGTGGCCAGAAATTCGAAAATAAATTGGAGACGCTCGAGTACTTTCGGGCAAAGATTGATGTTATGTCTGCGTCGAAGGTATGCTAAATTAATTATTTTATCCTCCTATATTATATTTGTGATATCCATATTTACTTGAATATTTTCGTGAAAGGTCAATTGGGATCCGTACAGAGTTGCTGATCCATATAGATATTGTCGTATGGCATTCTATCACGGTTGTATATACTGTTTGGAAAAAGTTGAACCACATATGCCAGATAGAGTGACACAACAATTCGGTTATATACAAGTCATCCCTGAGGAGCCCATCAAGCCAAATAGAAACTCATACAGAGGTCCTTCCCTAAAGAAGTACAAAGTATACTATGCACACATGCTCGGGCAATGGTTCTTGAGGTATGAACATATTTTGGGCCCGAATGTTTTTGGACCAGCTGTTGAATACCCATGGGAAGTGGCCGATGATTATATGGATTGGTATGTTCCGAGAACGCATAGATATATATTGGCTACGGCGGAAGAATATTTGGCTGAACATGCGAACGATGATCATCACATACCAGCCGAAAAATGTCTGAACAAAGCACGTAAAACTATTTGTCGATTGTATTGGAGGGGAGAGCTAGCTCCAAATTATGAACAGTTAGTTACATGTATCGAAAACCTTGTGCGTGATTTAGGAGTTACTCCACCTCGGCGTGGCCATTTGTAATGAACTTCATGTATTACCGTATTGTTATGTAAAAACATTAAAATATGTTTGTTAGAATTAATACCACCTATCCTTTTTATTTTACCATTGGTGTAAAAACATTACAATTATACTTGGGTTTCTATTTTATGGGTATTAATGACTTTTAGTTGATCCTAACAAGCATGTATAATGTGCAAAGTTTGTTGTTGAATTAATAAAGAGGTGACTAATTTTAATAATATTAAGAATTTTATTGATTAGAATGAGGCATTTTATAATTTGATATTAGTTGAGAACTATTGTTATTTTGGAAATACTTAGTTTTGTGATGATAATGTTGAGAGTATTTCTATTAAGGTCGGGCATGTTTGAAACACCCCCAAAATTCACTACTGAAAAATTTCGTTTTATTAAAAGATAATAGCGGAAGCAGATAAACAAACCGTGAACTTTGGGAGTATTACCGCCACACTTAGTACCAGACCGGTTCACTCATACCGTTCCAGTACCAAGTGCTAAGGCTAAGAAAATGAAATACAAATCGAAAGACATTCAACATGCATAAATCAGAGTAAATTGCAAGCTTCAACATATTTAAATCAGAGTAGCGCATCAAATCGTTTTCGGGAATAAAATCCACCAAGGGTGGTTGCTTTAACAACGTTAACATTTAAAACCGAGAAATTAAATGAGAAAGAGAAAAGCCATGATACCGGAAAATTCCTTACTCTCCTTCCCGTAACCCACTTGAGTAGCACCTGAAAATACCTGCAAGGGCACTGCCCATTGAATAGGCAGGGGCCCCATAAAGGGAATCCCTTCAGTACTACGGTACTGAGTAACCCTTTAATACCACACTTAAAGATAGGCCCGCATACGACACAAGATGCAAGCCACACACATATAAATAATGAGAGATGCATACATAACAATGACAAACATAATACTTTATAAGTCACGATCGATACTTTGGGCCTTAAGCCATTATTCTGTCATTAATCCATCAACATCATATTTTATATCCATGTGAGTACGAGAACCCCACTATTATAGCCGGTGGACCGGAAGTCAACACACAGGGCATAACGCCTCTGACCACTATTATTGCCGGTGGACCGGAAGATAAACACACAGGGCAGAACGCACCTGACCACTATTATTTGCCGGTGGACCGGTCTGGCCCCGACTCACATGGTGTTCCACTATAAGTGATTAGTATTTTTCCATAATCTTATTCACATACATAACCAATTTTATTGAGCTCGGGACCCCCACTGTTATTGCCGGTGGACCGGAATATATATGTAATCATCATCCAGGGCACAACGCTCCTGGCCACTATTATAACCGGTGGACCGGTACTCATAATCACACACCAGGGCAACACGCTCCTGGACCACTATTATAACCGGTGGACCGGTACGCAATATCACATACCAGGGCAACACGCTCCTGGACCACTATTATAACCGGTGGACCGGTACGCATAATCACACACCAGGGCAACACGCTCCTGGACCACTATTATAACCGGTGGACCGGTACACAATATCATAAGTCACTGGGCCCGGCTCATTAATATTCCACTTTCAATTATCGTATCTTTCCTTTTGTTAATCAGCACATCAATCATATTTATTTGCCTCGATTGGGAGATCGATAACCCGGGACACAAAGGTACACCGGTCATACCGGTGCATATCAGCTACTCAGTACCCTTTAACCATGAACCCAAGGACGCAAAGGTACCCTGGTCGTACTGGTGCATAAAGCTAACTCAGTACCCTACCGACAAGGACACCTAATCCATAAGTATGCATACCCCCTAACTAGGTCCGTAGAGCTAGGAAGAGTAAGATATAGGGCCTGGCTGGGGCACAAAGGCACACCAGCAAATACCAGAACAATCGTGGACTAAACCACGTCCTTAGGGTAGCGACCCCTAAGGAGTCACCATTCCCGATCTCGAGGTCTTTCACTTTAAGTAATAGTGTCTTAATTAAGGTGATCACAGAAAGCACGATGATCCGATACTTATTCACTTTCAATCGTTTCGATATCAATAATCGTTTCTTATTCAGAGGGTTATCAAGGATGTCACAGAGAAACCATCAAGGCCATACTAATCATTAGATACTCTTACTTGGCTAATCAGCATTATTTAATCATATTAATATTCCACAATATCAAAGGCATGGCAGGTACAAACCACTCATTTGCCATTTACTCATATAATTGTTAAGTATCCGTTCCTTACCTGATAATTTACCACATTACCCTTAAGGTTGCATAATTACCAAATTGCCCTTTGTCCGATTTAGATTACTAAATTATCTCATACATTTTTTTGATCATCATTCACCCCTCATAATTACTATACTTATCATATTTCCCTTTTGGTTGGTTATATTACCAAATCGCCCTTCTCCTTTGTTATAATTACTAAATTGCCCTCGAGTTGGATAAATTACTAAATTACCCTCCTTCATTATCATGATTACTATTTTGCCCCTTTAGTTGGTTAAACAATTATCACTTTACCCTTTTATCGGCTAAATTACCAAATTGCCCCTTTAGTTGAACAAATTACCAAATTGCCCTTCTCCTTTATCATAATTACCATTTTACCCCTCTCAATTATTTTAATTGTCATTTACCCTTTTTAATTATCACAAATCCCAAATTACTCTTCTTCATAATTACCAATATTAATTTACCCTTTTTCATAATCAAAATTACTATATTACCCTTCTCCATTATTAAAATTACCATAATGCCCTTTAATTGGTTAATTTACCAAATTACCCTTCTATAGTATCATACTTATCCAATTGCCCTTCTACAACCATAATTTAATTGTTAAATTATATTTTGTCGTTATCATAATTACCAAGTTACCCCTTACTCCCAAGTTTACCATAATATCCTTTCTTTTACAAAATTACCATTTTACCCCTTACATCCAATTTACCATAATATCCTTTTATTTATGAAAATTACCACCATACATCTTTTACTTTACAAATTACTATTTTACCCTTTTACATCCAAGATTACCATCTTTATCTTTCATTACATAATTACCATTTTGCCCTTCTTTTCCAATTTACCATATTACCCCTTTACTTATAAATTTTCACTTCGCCATTCACTTATAGAATTTACCATATTACCCTTTACTTATGAAATTACGATTTTGCCCCTCTACCTCCAAAATTATCATAATGCCCTCCTTCATCCAAAATTACTATTTTACCCCTACTTCCAAAATTACCATTTTACCCTTCTTTCTCACAACTTACAATTTTATCCTTTACTTGTAAATTATCATTTGGCCATTTAATTATAAAATTACCATATTATTCTTTTACCTCAAAAATTACCGAAATACCCTTTCCACTTATAAAATTTCCACTCAACCCCTTTATTCACCATTTTTATGAATTTACTAACACTACATAAAATAATGATATTAATACTTCATTCTTATCATCTAAGTCCACCAACTTGTCATTTTCCAACATAATGCACATTAGCAACTACACACATTGATTTATTTATCTCATAAGCATAATTACTAAAATACCCTTAAACAATAACATCATTCATGCATCAACAACATGGTACATCATAAACAAGTGTTTAACATTTCTATCCATATTCCAACTCCTTCCTTAATTAACATACCTACATATGGCATAAAAGTTATCATGCTATTTCTTTTTAACAAGCAATATAAGAAACCATAAACATATCATGCTAAGCATACCAAACATGCATAAAATCATACTAAACCCTAAATGTGCTAGCATGCGTTTTTCATATATTTAAGGGAGGATTAACGGTTACCTTAATCCCGCAAAATATCAAATCTTACCAAGCATATTTAGCAACTCAACACCTAAAAATAATATCCATCATATTTATTAGAATAAGAAGTTAAAAAGGATAAGACTTTATAAAATTTAATTAGTAAAACACTTAACATAAAATACCATTTTACCTTAAAAATTATCCAAACAATTTTTAAAACCAAGGGGAGCTCATGCTGCATGAGCAGCGTGAGTTTCATACAAAATTATGGGGAGAAAAGGGTTCGAAGGGGGTGAAGGAAGAAAAATAAACCATTTTCGGGTTAGGGTCTTTAGGCTAGAAAAGAAGGTGGTTAGGGGAGGTTCTAAGGCAGGTGAATGGTGCAGAAGTGTAGAGGGGGTGTAGGTGGAGGCAAAGGACGGTTTCGAGGCGGCTCAAGGCGGCGGATACGGCGGCGGCAAGGCGGCGAAGGTGGGCTGCCGAGGAGGGTCGAGGGAAAGGGTTGAGAACGAAGGAAAAGTGGAGGGAAAAATGGAGGGGTTCAAGGGTCGGTTTCGGCCAACTAATGGATGGCGGTTGTAGAGGGGGTTGCAGGGTGTCGAACGGTTGGTTGGGTGGCGGAAGAGGTGGCCGGCAGGCGGCGGTAGAGGCGGTTGCAGGTGGCTCGACGGTAAGGGGAAAAATCTGGGAAGAAAAAGGAAAAGGAGGAGAAGGGAGGAAGTGTAGGGCTCGAAGGGGCTGTGTGGGGGTGCAGGGTGGTAGCAGGCGGTGTCAGAAGGCGGCGCAGGGCTGCGCTTGGTGGTTCAGGCGGCGGAGGCTGGCGGTGATAATAAAAAACGAGGAAGAAAAATGGGGAAGAAGGAAGGAGAGAGGAGGGAGCTCGGGGGGGGGAGAGAAGGGATCGAAAATGAGGGGAATGGAGGGCTGGGTAGATGGAGAAAAATAAGAGGGTGAGGCAGGGGGAGCAGGCGGCCGATCGGTGCTGCGGTGTGGTGGCAGGGCTGTCGGTTGGCAGGGGAAGACAGGGAAGAAGAAGGAAAGAATTCAGGCGGGAAATGGAGGGTGCAGGGGTTAGTTTGGATCGAATGGGAAAGAAAGGGACGGGGCAGAGAGAGGGAGTAGCAGGGGGGCAGGCGTGGTGGCTGGGTTGCAGGCGGTGGCATGCTCGACCATGGCAGAAAATGGTCGGGCGTGGGAGGTCGAAGAAGAAAGGGAAGAAGGTGACTGGGGCGGTTTGGACCGGCGCAGAAAAGAAAATAGGCAGCCGGCCGGTCCAGGGGGAAAAAGGAGGGACGGGCCAGGGGTACCGTGCGGCGCGCGAGGGGGAGTGGCTGGGGAAAGAAGCGGGCCGAAGGCCCAATCGTGCGGGGAGAAAGGAGACCAGGCCGAGCGGGCGGCCCAAGGGGGAGAAGAAGGAAAAGAGAAGAAGAAGAAAAGGAGAAAAGGGGAAGGAAAAGAAAAAGGAAAAATGGGAAAAATATGGGAAATAAATTAAATTAATTTATAAAATCATAAAATGTAATATTCTTGATAAATTATTTAATTTAATAATTTAATTTATTATAATGCAATATATTAGTTTAAAAAGGATAAAGTTGGTAAAATATTAGTTTGGGAATTTATTTAAATAAAAATAATATGATAATTAGCAAAATATTTATATTTAATTTATTAAATAATCTTATCCAAATTTATATACTCTAAAATCCATAAAATAATTAGAATAAATAATTTTACAAGCAAATTTTATATCAAATAAAGTTATTTATTAAAATATAGGTTTTCGAAATTTTTGGGGTATTACAATGTTAATGATAAAGGGAATTCTTGGTTATTTTTCTTGGTATGTTAAACTTGATGATGACTAGATGTTATATAAAGTAGGATAATGTGATTATTTCAGCACACAAAATAATTTGTGTAAACATATATTAATTGACATTTTAGTTCCAACTCGAATAAAGTGTTACGAAGGATGTAAACACAAAAAAATGAAGAAAAAATTACAACAATTCTACATTTAAGTTCAGTCCGAAGATAAAGGATGAGGGTCTTCTATGTCATCATGTACCAATGTGCGCCATTGTTCGAATCTTGAAGAATATTGGGTATTCCACGTTGAAACGCTGCTATCACGATATCTATTCCAATTGGTATGTACTTGTGGGAGTGGAAAACTTTCCAAAAGATATACTTGCAGAAAAAAAAAACTATTATGTCAGTCATTCATATCATATTAAATTGGAAAAATTCTTCATTAAACTTAGTGCTCACCGATATGTAGTGACTCATGTCTTGCAAGAAAAATATAGTGACTTCAGTTTCAGGACCTTAAATTCCGTGCATAGCCACTAAAGGTAGGAATGAGCTGCATGCATTCAACGAGTAATATGCGAACAACACACAGTAACGGGTTGCAATGACATGACCAATATCAGGCATTTCCATCCAGTGTGCCATCGGAGCTGGCCCTTCCCAGTGGGCAATAGTATTAAGAACTTGATCAACGCTTTCATAGACGAACACATTCTCGTACAACTGTCGTCTCGCCAATATCTCGTGATACAAGTCTGTACGAATCTGAACCCATCATTCTTCATCTCCTAGTATAATAGAAGTCAATGCTCTGAAACCACAATTCACATCTCCTAAAACATTACACTGGCTAATAATATAAGGAACTATATGTCGATTCATTTGAGTCACATATGGAAATTGAAATTGGCCTGATGACAGAAATGCCGATTGTCGTCCCCGACCCCGATGTTGAGTTGATCTAGGACGACTACAAAATTGGTGTTCTGTATACTCCCAACTAGATTGTTTCCTTCTAGTGGAGTTCCTCGGCCGACCCCTGTGATGCCGTACTTGTGGCTCGTCGAGAGGTGTTTTCTGGGTAACTGCTGTAACACCCCCAAATTTCACTCCTGAAAAAAAAATTTGAAAGATTAAAGCGGAAGCTAGGAGCGAATTTGGGAAATGTTACCGCCACATCTAACACAAGATAAATGTCAACCATCTATCTCATGTTAGATGCAAGGCTAAAACCTGTCAAACAATTAAATCTGAATTTCAAATCCTATCAAACAATTAAATCCGAATAGTAAACACTTATCAGAATACGAGAAATTTAAAGTCAATTACAAAACCCTTAGAAATCTGAAACCAATACTTGCAACTTCCAAAGGTGAATACAATTAAACCAAATAAATCCCGAAGGATAAATATCCGGATCGCCTACTCACTCAGGTCAAGCCTTCCACCCCAAAACAGTATCCGATCATAACCTGCACAAGAGGTCTGCTCCCCACCATCGGTGGATCATCACAGGACCCATTCAACCAATGTAGTATCAGTACGGGTCCAATACTGAGTAAGTCTCGCTACCCTACCTTATAGGAGAGATATCATCAAGTGCATATTGAATCATGTTGCATTACGTTGATACAATAGTATGCCTACTCAAACCCACATCACAAGTCCTACCATACACATATAATAACATGCGAAATATATGTAATATCTTAAATCGATAAAAGATTCAGATAAACCAACCAAGCATTTATGGATAATGTTAAACCAACCAACCAGACATTTTTGGACAACGCCAAACCAAACCAAGCCGAATCAGGCATTTATCAAACGGGCATTTATGGGAAATGCCGAACCAAACCAATTAGGCATTTAGCCTCGCGGACATTACTTAGGGACATGTCTAGCCCCGAGCATTACTTAGGGACATGCTCAGCCCCGGACATTACTTAGGGACATGTCCAGCCCCGAGCATTACTTAGGGACATGCTCAGCCCCGATCGAGTAGACTCGTTCTTTAGATCTCTGGTAAATATAGTCGATTCACATCATAGTCTTTATCAATTCATGTGAGTGCGGGAACCCCACTATTATAGCCGGTGGAACGGTCGCGAAGGTAATATACCCTGTCACTATTATTTGCCGGTGGACCGGTCTGGCCCCGACTCACAAGGTATTCCACTGTAAATATTAGTATCTTTCCATGTCTTATCACTTTTACGTTTGGTTTGTTGAGCACGAAATCCCCCACTATTATAGCCGGTGGAACGGTCGCGAGGGCTTATGCCCTGCCACTATTATAGCCGGTGGAACGGTCGCGAGGATAAGATATCCTGCCACTATTATAGCCGGTGGACCGGTCTGGGTTCGGCTCAACATCTTTCGCTGTAAGTCGTTAGTGTCTTAATGTATCTTATTCGAGGACATATCTTTGGCATGCATGGCCAGAGTTCTCAACACATCACATCAAAACTGACGACATACTCGTACTATCACATGTGAATAAAAACATAAGTACACATCTTGTTTCCAAGCCACATTACCCACGAAACAAGTAAGATAACGACATTTAGAGTACAACACAGCATTCATATAAGGCATCCACAACACATAGGACACATGTCACACATCCAATCTTATCTATATCCTCACTCGGTTTAGGTCACCGAGCTGTCTCCTACGCTTATATTAAGCCACTAACACCCTTTGTATTTAACATACTTCTCGCATCGGAAACCCAAATCATGACCCTCAACTCAACTCCCCCACATACTTCACTCTTCCTCATAAATTCTTATTATTTTCCTTTTCCTTTCCACCTCCTCAAATTAGGGTTTCCATCCCAAACCCTAGTCGGTCCCTATGTACCCTTATTTTATCCCACGTACTATTTTTCACCTCGAGCCTCCAAACTCCCAAACAAACTTTCCATTACCTTCCCTACGCCCCAAAGTAACTTTCCATACGTAAGGTTCGCCCCCATGCGGACCTTAACCACCCCACGCAAACCTTAACACTTCCACCCTGCCAACTCTATCATTCCCATGCAAACCCTAGTGTTCCCCAAGCAACTTTACTTTCTTCCACTCTCCTATTTATTTAATTCCCCCTTTTCCCATCCATTCATAAATCATAAATTGCCTAGGTCATTCTTACCTGCGTTAGCCAACGTACTTCCCTTTGGTTATTCTATTCGCTTATTTTTCCCTTTCCAAGCCCCCACTCCACAACTCCTCATCAAAACATTCTAGCATGCATGTCACATCACACCACACCATCCTTGCACCATACCATACTAGTACATATAAACAAGAGTACGGAAACGTACCTTGGTTCCAAGCTGCGCTACATGAATACACAGATAATATACAGACTAAAACACACAACCGCATAAGGCATACAAGGCAGGTAAAACATACAATACACACAGATGGCCTTAGCCTCGTCCTTACTAAACAACCACAAGTAGAGGTAAGTAGAGACTTACCTGGGTCCGAAGCTAGCTAAGCGAAATGAGAGGGAGAGGGATCCCTAGTTCGTGGGTCCACGAGAAAGCTTTCCTATACCCGATAGAAATCGAAAACTAAATTAGAAATTATCCTATCAATCCATAATCCACATATTCTAATTAAATAAACACAAACGACACAAATGATCTTTCTTAGAAAACGTGTCCAAAACTTAGAACTTAAAAGCATAGCTTTATTAAGATTTAAGGTTAAAACTAAATCAAAACGGATTAATACAAATATCACTTGGGACATTTCAACTTAATTTGGAAATCCCGAGAAAGAATAATCGAACATAAGTTAATTTATCGGAAATAACTTATTTATTAGGTTTTACAACTAAATCGGTAATCTAACCATTTACATAGAACCAAATCCAAACCGATTAGATTAAAACAGAATTTAAATGGTTTAAAACCCAAAGATAGAATTCGATTATATGAAATACACATAGCAAAAATCAATTTTATAAAATCATCCCCGAAAATTAGGGTTTTTAATACCTAAGCCACAAATCGGCCAAATCAATCTGACTACCTCAAATTAATAGTTTTAAAACATAATTAAACTAATTCTAGATAAATCCAGATAATCAATTTCAACAAAACAATCTTCCGATTAACCAATTCCAGACAATCCATTTTCAAAATTAGGGTTTTAAAGCCCACGATACAAACTCCGTTAATTCAAATCAATTGATTCCAATTAAAGGCATTAAAATACAATTATGATCATTTCAACTACTTTTATAAATTTAATTTTAGCAAAACAACTACACAAATAACCAATTTCATAATTTCACTTAAAATCTAGGGTTTTAAGCCCGAAAATACGATTCAGTAAAATTCTATAAATTTAATCAAATTGAATGTTTAGAAATACAATTAAAAACATTTTATAATATATCAATTAATCAATTGATCAAAACCGATAGCAGAAATATCCAATTTAGCACAATTAGGGTTTTTGAGCCTGGAACGTAAACCCGATCAATTATTGCCAAAACATACCAATTGACGGTTCGGAAACGTAATTAAACATATTCTAATATAATTTATATAGTCAATTGAATAAAATAACCTGATTACAAAATCCAATTTAAATCCGCGGGAGTTTTGACCTAAAAATTCAATTCCGATAAATTACGCATAATTTTTACAAATCAACACTTCCAATATAAAATTAAATACATTTTAAACGATATTATAAAATCAATTGAGCGGAACGGCTCAATTATACAACCCGATTTCATTACACCCAAAATTTGACCTAGGAATCAAATTCCGATAAAACCTGCATAAATTTCTCAAATTGACGGTTCCAAAATGAAATTGAATACATTTTAAAACATATTGTATAATCAATTTGTCCGAAATCGCAAAAACGGACAGATCCGAAAAATTCGGGCATAACCCGACCAAAAATCCAACTTTTCCAAAATTCCAACACAACCACGCAATTAACCTATCCAAATTAATCTTACAGCATATATATACATAATCAAACAACTAATTTAGCTTTTTATAAGCTAATTCATACCCAATCAACCAAAACAAGGGTTAGGGTTTTCGGAAATTTATACCAAACGAAACTCAACAAATCAGCGCACGGGAAGGCCGGAGAAGCTTCGTCGGGGCCCAGGGGTGGCTCGCCGGTGGTCAGCAGGCGTCGACGGTGACCGGCGCCGGCGGCACGACCTGCGCATTGCTGCTGTTGTGCTGCCGCTGGTTCGGCCGTGGCTGCTGCTGCTACTTCAGCGAGCTGTTGTGCTGCTGTTGCTGCGCGGCGTCGCCAGCGGTGGTCGGTCGTGGCCGGCGAAGGAGGCGCAGGGAGGAGCTGGGGAGGAGAAGAGAGGTGAGGGAGGCTGGGGCTTCGGTTACGGGACAGGGAGTCGGGGAAAGGGAAGAGAGAAAGAAAAAGAAGAGGGGGGGTTCGGGGTCCCGACGGGTTTGGGTTTTTTTTTTTTTTTTTACAAAACAAGTATCACATAAAATATTAAAAGCTTAAAAATTAATATTGAAAGATTTTATCTAAAATTTATCAAACGAAAATTATTTCGAACCGATCCAAACGCTTAGAGTTAATAAAAGCTATATAAAGAATTTCGGAAACATTTTCGGAAGAATTTATCAACGAACATACAAATTTATATTATTTATATAAATACATTATAGGACCCCGAAATAATATTTAAAAACATATAATAAAATATTTAAGTAAAATTCTAACAAACCGAGACTAATGTAAATAATTTCCAAAATCGGTTTCCCGTAACTCAAAAAGCATAAAACGAAAGAAAATTAATTTCGAAAATAAATTCATAAATAAACTATGAAAACCTTTTTAATTGAAAACTTCCTGAAATCTTAAAGATTTCCGAAAACGAATAAATTTAAAGTCGGAAATATTTTCTATGGATAAAATTACTAAAACTAAATTTAACTATTTAAATAAAAATCCTATAATTTAAATGATATATTTTGTCAACGAAATATAACCTCAAAATACACCATTAACGCATGACAAAGTTAAAATTGAAAACAAATCTAAAGTATTAAAAATAAAAATATGAGAAACAGTGGAAATACATATTTTTAACCAAGAATCAAATTCATAAGAATATAATAAAATCATTGTCGTGAACGAATTTGTCTAGAATGGTTCGCAACGACAATGATTAATTACATTCAATTATGAATTCGAAATCGTCGATAAATCCATAAAACGAATCAAAATTAAAATAATTAATTGTTTACATCAAATTATGCTAATAAAATCATTAAACTTAATAAATCTGGATTTTAAAAATATGGGGTATTACAACTGCAATATTAAATATCTCTCTGGCCAACTGATTCTGTATTTCTGGTGGCTAGTGCATAACTGATTCCATCGAAATATGGAGTAAGTGAGATGCAACATCAACTGGTTCTTGGGGTCTCGGTGGAGTAATGGGTCCATCTATGTCGAGTTTCTTCCAAAACGGATGAATAGCCGATAGGGGGATTGACATGTAGTTATGAATATATGTTTTAATTTCATGCGTACACGGTATCCCGTGCATACGACGCATGTAACATCCGCATAATTCATCATTCATACTTACATGCTGAAGTCTCTGACACTCGTTGTTGACCAACTCCATTGCATATAAAGAAACATGGCCCCTCAAATTGGCATAAAGATCACTTGTAGCAAAATGAGGAGTGTTGAACCGAGACCTCTCTAGCGATGCTTTTATCTCATCATGTTGTAATTCGAGGAACGTGTGCATTTGTTTGTGGACTGTATTGAAGCTGCCCCGTGATGTCTCTAGGAATCTTTTTAAAGATCCATGAGCTCCTTCAACCCTATTCGTTACAAAAATTTATTTACTTAACTTTATCAACATAAAATAAGCTCAATCAGCTATCACGGTTGCAAGAAAATATAAATCATACCTATTCGTTGTAAGTTGATGGATATAGAACACGTCACCAAAGAATGTTGCAACAATTTTATGTTTGTAGGGTTGTAGCCAATTCGTCTTGAGATACGAAATTAGACTGGGAATGCTTATGTAATCTTCCTCTATTGACAACAATCATGCCTCATATGTTTCTTCGTCCGTGGCATCTATCAAAATTTTCCATCGTGACATAAAACCACGCGTGAACGATGAACGACCATAAAGTTTCTTACATTTTTCCTCGACATTCTTATTCACATGAAATCTGTATAATAAATATTTTGAAGTAGGAAAAATATGTTCCACAGCTGAAATTAGAGCAAGTTCTCGGTCGGTAATAATGGTGGTTGGAAGCATATATGGATCCATTAAGCTCTTTAATCTCTCAAGCACCCAGAAATAATTTTCCTCCTTCTTAGATGACATGTATGCACATGCAACGTTGAAATTCAATTGTGTTGGCGTTAGGCCGATAACTTCAAGTAAGGGCATTCCGTATCTATTTGTCTTATACGTGCAATCCATTTGTAAAACAAAAGGAAATGCACGTAAAATGTTAACAGATACGGGATGTGCGAACATATGTTCACTTATTACGTTTGATTGAGGCTCACTTCGATGCCACTGAAAATAATGATTCTCAACCAACATACTCATGACATGCTGTAACATTGTTTGACCATCCATTTCTTCGGACCTAAGCTTCCGTCGAGCATTATAAATATGCCTCCTCATACTCACATTACCTTCAAATTGTTTTTGAAGAAGTGGTATGATTTGCCGAGGCTTCACGTTAGCTGTAATAAGTTCATCAACAAATTGAACTTCATTTTCTGTCAACTTACCAAGAACAACATGGCCTTGCTCATAATTAGCCAATTCGTGATTGTGTGTCCCGTTCCTAACTACCACTTGCCATCCACCGTTATTATTTTCAACACCAATAATAAAAAAAGGACAATCATTTTTTTAACAAGTATTACGTGCACCTTCGGTATCTGTTGGTCTAGTACGGACGTACGTATCACTTCGTTCACATCTTATCGAGACTCTACCCGCCCCTATACCATTTCCTTTTCTAGAACCTTTGATAATCAAAATCATCTTATGAGTTCTACCCATTTTCTTAACCCATGTTACAAGTTCATCCCGATCCGAAAATATTTCATCCGTTACAAAAAATCTCTGATAATTTTCACTCGTAAAAGATGTATTCTCCATGTCCTGAAAAAAAGAGTTTACCATAATAATATAATAACAAAAAACTATAAATTTCATGTAACTAATTTTGTCGCCACAATTTACAATACTTAAAAAATAATATTTTACCTCTTCGTTGAAGTTGTAATTAATATTGGGAGAATGTATTTGTGTATCTTCTGCATATCCATAACTTCTCGGTATTGTAAATCTATCATCGTAATACGATGGGGTTCTGACCCCATCTTCGTAGTTCATCGGACTTCCGAACTTATCGTACCCTATCGAAGTTTCAAACTCTTCATAGTTTGAAGAACTTCCAAATTCATTATTCATTGTGAGTGTTTAACAAATATTGAAAAATTATATCTCAACCTTTAACTAACAAAGTTTCTGCAGAATAGAAATATTGAGTTGAAGAATATGAATGATAAGCTGTTCCTTTATATATAAGGCTTCCTGTTCCTAACTTCACGAGCTTGACATACCAGCGTACAATTATTTTATTTACAAAGATATGCAACAGTATATTTATTCTACGTACCGTCCTACACTTGCTGATATGCAACAGCCTATCCTCACCAACAACCTTCAATTCATTGTATATGATAGTATAACTATCGGCACCGTCCTACATTTGCTGATATGCAACAGCCTATCCCCACCAGCAACCTTCAATTCATTGTATATGATAGTATAACTATCGGCCAAACTTGCCGAAACACCAACAACAAGATCTATGGCCATATGATTCATTGTCAGGCAAATATTTTTTTGTCAGAAGTACGCATTACTTTACTGTTTCAAATCTTTTCAAATCAGATGATAGTATAATGTTTTTGTTATTTGGAAAACAAAATTTTACTCCATGGAAAACATATTTTGTCATAACCTCCATGTATAAATTTAATTTAATAAGTCTTAAAATACTAAAATAATTGCTACTTTTGACAAAAACATGTTTGTTTCATAATAAATCATATATTACTGATTTAAAAATATTCATTAGTATATATAATTTATATATTTTAGATATATTTATAATAGATATTGATTAAATTTATTTTTATTTTCAAATAATTTAAGGTTATTTAATGATTTTTTTATTTGATTGTAAATATGTTAATTTATATTTTTGTACAAAATATTTAAATTATACATCTAGATTAAGAATTTTTTAAATTATAATTAAAAAATTATTTCAAAATTACTGAAAGAAAAAAATTTGGGGTGCTACGCATCGGCAATTATAGCCGATATGTAGAAATTATTGAGGATGACCAACTATTAATGATAGAGATGGATCGACGAATTATTGCCGATTTATATTATGTTCGGCAATCTTTGCCGAATATATGGGGTCATAAATTTTTTTTTTATATATTTTTTCTCTTCCTATAATATGCATAAATTTATAAGTTTAATTAAAGTTATTTAATGAAATTTTTTATTTCATTGTAAATATATTAATTTATATTTTTGTACAAAATATTTAAATTATACATCTACATTATGAATATTTTAAATTATAAATAAAAATTATTTTAAAATTGCTGAAAGATAAAAAATTGGGGTTGCTAGGCATCGACAATTATAGCCGATAAGTAGAAATTATTAAGGATGACCAACTATTCATGATAGAGATAGATCCACCAATTATTGCCTATCATTTAGGTAACATTCGGCTGAAAATGCCGAACCAAACCATATTAATACATATATATAACTAAACTTATCTTATATATTTTTTAATTATAAATAAGTTAATTTAAAATTTTGTATTAAATATTTATATAAATTCTGATTTTTTTAATTATAAATAATAATTATTTACAAACTTTTCGGCCGAAATTAAAAAAATAATAATAATTGGTGAATCGGAAGTTATTGCCGATGGGCTGGCCTGGTTTCATCAATAATTGCCGATGGCTTCTTATATTTTTTTAATTATAAATATGCTGACTTAAATTTTTCGACCGAAATTGAAAATATATATATATATATATATGCTGCATCGGCAGTTATTACCGATGGAATGACCTGGTTTCGGCAATAATTGCCGATGTCCTGAATGTTAACTTAAATATTTCGGCCGAAATTGAAAAAATAAATAAATAAAATTTTGGTGCATCGGCAATTTTTACCGATGCCTTGGCCTGCTTTCGGCAATAAGTGCCGATGGTCTGGGCCAATTTCGATAAAAATTACCGAATATGATCCATCGTTTCGGCTGAAATCGTCGATGCCGATTGTGGCTTTCGGCAAAAATCACCGATGTTAAGGTCACTTTCGAAATTTATTTTCCACGGAGTAAAAATATATTTTCTATATAACAATATCCTACATGAATTTAACCGGCTCCCAATCAATTTTTCAAGTTCTAAGACCGATTTTTTGACCAATTTACCGGTTTTCACTGATCCGCCCGATTTTTGACCGATTTTACTGATTTTGAGATCCTGAGAACCGGTATATGAAATCTAACTAGTGACCCGACCGGTCCGGTCCGATTTTTAATACTAGGGGTGAAACATACCCGACCGGCCGGTCCGGTTTGGTTTTTAATACTAGGGGTGAAACATACTATCACATTCGTGAATCTCGATATTATTCATAACCGCCCTACGCTATGACTAATACAACATGCTTTAAGTGCGAACTTCCATACTTCTACATGCGATTTGCAAGTGCATACAATACAAACCCTACGATATTCTATCGTACATTCCAAATTGTACATTTTTCTACTACACAAAACCATAACTAAATAAAATTCATAACTCAAGTTCCATCTTGATTCGAACTGTTCCCTCCTCTTCTGCCTGCGGTAGTATTCTTCAATATCTGCAATTACAAACATGTGCAAAGACATTCAATACGGTTCCTTGCGAAGGATTCATATGAAAGTGCTAAAGACATAATTGAAAATGACTGAGCCCGACATATGAAGCCAATACAACACAGGTCTTGTAGGAACACGAACGATTTTTCGAGTAACCTTCAGAGCAAGATAATATAATATTTAATGTATGGAACACATCCCATTAGATTTAGGGTTCAAGGCATCATGATTTACATCATCAATTGAGATAGAGAGAAACAAACACCTAATGGAGAAGGGATATAAAATAATTCAACAAAAGGAGAAGGGGTGGTAAAAGCACATTGTTGTTCTATAGCTATTGCGGTCAGTTGCAGAATCATCTAAATACACTACGGTAATCCCATTGCCAGTGCATATCAAACCAAGACAAGCCCAAAATGTGTGTAATGTCTTAGGCATCTTATAGAATTGAAGCTCGTAAGAAACACACACTTCACTATTTCGTGTCTTTAGTTGCTCGCTAAAATGCATGGTAAACTACTATATTTCTTTCTCAAAATGAATCTCACTGCTCTCGTATCCAATTGTTGGAGGCAATGATTCTAATATGAGCAGAGCTCAGAACTAGGCATGCCATTCCCCAACCAGGCCAGACGTTGAAAAAACAGGGAATTATCCGATGTCTATTAGCATATGTTGCCGCCACTGGATACAACATACCACAGCTTCCACAGTTCCACTGCCTCGAATCATTCTCACGTGGGGATTCCAAATTATAAACCATGTTGCTCAACCAATCCAACAGCAAAGAGGGATCCCAGATTATAAATCATGCTATTCATCCAATCCGACAGCAGAGTAGCTTTCATTGTACCAAGCCGATACGGAACAGGTAATAAACTTGCAATCGCATCATAGTTGTTGCAACATAAAATTTACTTTTATTTGGCCATATCATCTACTTATTATTAATTAATTATTTAAATATAAGTATTCAATAAATTAATGCTCTATAGTATATTAGAAGCATTTAAGTGAGTTATTATACGGTAAATTGTTCTAATATTCCTCAATTAGCCTTGGAATGAAAAAATGACATGCTATTTAGGGGTAGATATAAAGGTAATAAATACCAATACTTTATTATAACTTAATAGTAACTTGGCTAAAGATATATATAGTAAATAAATAAAAAGAAATTATTATGCATATTTTTTTAGTAGATTTAAAAATTCTTAATAAACTATCAATAAATGATATTTCTTAATTTATCGGTAATATTTTCTAATTTATTTAAAGATACCAATTTAGCGATTTATCAGTGCTAGAAGTGTGAAATTTTAAAATTATAAAATATCGTTAATTTTACATTGCATCTAATGCTAGATCTACTAAATAGTGGTCGCTGCGCTAGCTATTCAATTGTATGATACGAAATCAACACAAATCTATTACCACACCTATCAAAGAAACATGATATAAATTTCCTTGCTTTTAGGAAAGAAAGCAACGTAACTCTATGTTGGCACATTATCTGACATCAATCAATATATAACAGAAACATCAAGCAACAATTTGCAGCCCCAAGTGAGTTTTAACTGGCTCCTGACAAGCTATTTTCATAACCCTCACAGTGAAGACATTCAGTATATTTATAGGTGATATGCCTAAGAATTTCTCAGACCACTAATTGCAATATTGTTACTTCACTGGCCAAGAAATATAGAATTACACATGCACTGAAATAAGTTTCAAGACTGAAACACGCTAACATGCAATCCATTCTCTGAAGAAATGGACAAGCATCACAAAACATGAAAGAAATGATAGATAGAGTTACCCTCCACCGCCCAAAAAGAGTTGAATCACTCGTAACAGCCATGGTCCACTTGTGGATCAAATATTCATTTTTTACAAGTAGGTGTGAACTTTGAAAACATATTGGAAGATTACCTTGCAGTGGTAGTCAATTTGTGGTACATTATTACAAAGTTAACCCATGGCCAATGTAATTCAGAAGTTTTGGATTCAAACGGACATGTTGCTGCCAGCTGGATATATTTCAAAAACCTAGACTGCTGCAACACAGCCCTTCATCCTGAGTAATCTTATTAGTCATTCAACAGCAATGACCCTAGATTAGAAGTATTAACATATCCAGTTGGAATAACCAACGAAATTGATGGACTGCTTAATTGACAGTGATACGGATTGGTGCAGGCCATACCAAGCTAGAAAAGCAGCACTATAATCCCACACATATATTGAGTAGGGGCCAAGTTGGAACCTAAAATTAGACGTATAGATTCCATGATGACAAAAACACTGAATGAATTGATAGAGACCACCACAAAACAAGAGAGGAATTTGAAAGTAAAATGACAAAACAGGGAAAAGAACGAAAGAAGGAAGAAAACGAGACATACATGTCTAAGCATCTGATTCTCATTTTGTAATGTAGAGAGCTTCTCTTCCAGCTCAGAATTCCTTTTATCCAAGTCTTTCACTTTAACTTCTAGCTCACTTAAATATGCTTTCTTCCTTTCCCTTGCTTGTTGTGCTGAAACTCTATTCCTCAACAACCTGGTAACCAAAATCAACATTCAATCCCATAGTTTATATCACATCAGAAAATATCCCTCCCATAAGTCTTAACAATATATCGTCCCAAGCTAACACATCCCAACAACCATAGTAAAAAAACAAAGGATAAGAGTTCAGATTTAGGTGTAACATATAGTCATGGAATTCAGTCACCGTGTAACATAATCAGGGGCATATGCCGAAAACGTTGAATTCTCAAACCTCTTCAATTTAATTTGATAAGGTTCGATGATGGCTTAACTGATCGCATCAAAGTCGGTAATCAAGTGACTTATTTTGAGAACTTTTTTTTTTCTTTTCCATTAAATTAAATACAAACACGCTTTGACAGCTGTTCATAAATAATTTATTATTTTATAAATTTTTTGCCTAAAAATTTAACTCGAATAACTTTTTTTATAAGTAGCTCTAAACAAGACGAACAAAACTTTTACTTAAATACAACATGATCTAATCAATACCTCTTCAGACGTTTACTTTCTTTATCAGCTGGACTTCTACCTCTTTTCCTCCGACTCTCGCCCGCAGCTTGAACCCGATTAGATCCGGATCCATAATTAGCCTCCCTCCCCGAACCAGAGGTTCCGGTGCGTTCACCGCCAATTTCCGGTACTCTTCTAATCTCATCATCACTTTCCATTCCTGTAACAATTCAAGCTTTAGTGCTTCAACGACCACTAAGTATATAAGATATAAGCTATTCATATGCATCGAATGGATAAACATGCAAATCAACAATTTCAAAGGTTATTAAAATGATAAACACAAAATCTCAACTACCCACCGGAGAAGCCCCGATGAATTCAAAACCCAGATCGAAATAGTTTGGGAATTCGAAGAAATTAACGCAAAGAAAGAAAATAAAACCAGCTGGAATTAGAATTCTCTATCCCTTTCTGACAAATCAGTTAATAAAATCCTTATTTAATCTGAAAATCATTACTCCTAAAATCGCTTTGCATACTTCGGAGCATTAAGCCAAAATTCGACATACTAACCTTCTTTAACTTCCATTTGAAGAGCAGAGGAAGAAGATCGTTCACTACTAGAAGGCAAAGAATTGGCAGCAAGGAAACTAGTAGCTGTCGTTGCTGGTAGGCGTTCCTGCATTTCGAATTCGACAGTGACCAAATCTAATTCCCAAATTTTTCTCAGTTGAAATCTCGTTTCTCCCTTGTTGACTACATACAGAAAGGGCGGGATATTATCGTTTACATAACTATTACAGCGAACAAATCGAGAAGGGCCGAAAATGGTAAGTTCAATATCATAGCCGTAGGATGGGTTCTTTTGATGGACGGTGAAGGAGATGGGAACGTGGAGAGAGGGTAGCCATGAGGTGGAAGAGTAATCGAAGGCCGTTGTTAAGGAGTCGTGGAGGCTTTTAAAGACGTTTATTGCTGTAAATGAATCGACGGTTGGAAATGCTGTCGAGGGCCGAGGGGTATCTTTTTGTTTTTATACGCATTTTATTTTATGAAACATCGTCGAAGGGTTTCTGAATTGAGGCAGTGAACCGGGACCAGTTGCGGCCCTTGGAGGGGGTGTCTGTCTATGAGAGTGGGGGCCGAGGGGCATCAATCACTGGAGTGGGCAGGCATTAGTACAATTCTCGGTGCTGACATGGTTACGGGTGCCCCGTGCACGTGTTGGTTGGACTTGGATGTCGGCTGTGGATTAGGGGTCGTTTGGTAATGGAGGCGCAAAAATTTTCCTTATAGTTTATATATTCTATTACTATATAATATATTTAGTTTTAATAAAGTTATTTTAAATAAAATATTTATTTTAGTCCAAATAATATATAGAAAGATGATTCATTAAAAAAATATTCTTTTATTTTAAATAAACAAAAGAAGGTATATAAAATATGAAGGCATAAAGATGTAATTTTTCTTCATATAAAGATTTAAATCAAATCAAAAAATATTTTTTTATTAGCTAAAACAAATTATAATTTTATGCTTTTGATTTTTATAAAGAGCATATTTATGTATAAATCGTTTTTTTGTAGTCCGCATTTTAGTTTGTGTTTATCTTCTTCTTCTTCTTCTTCTTTTTTTTTTCGTGAGTTGTAGCATTGAGGACAAAGCACTTCAATTTCACCTATTGAACCTATAATGCAACATTGTCCCAAATTTTCAATAATAGAAATCAGATCACAACCAATAGTTTTTGATCATTAAGGTGTTGTTTGGTATTACTTATTTTTAATAACTACTTTTAGATAAAAACTACTTTTATAAATCTACTTTTAAAAAAATACTTTTATAAGTAAAATGTATGTTTGTTTTTACTTTTATTATATAAGTGATTAATGCTAAAAAACTACTTATTGTACCTTATTAGTGTTTGGTTTTCATTTTCCTACAAAATTACTTTTTCCATCTTTAGTTTTTATCTTCCTATATATATATTTTAGTAATAATTACTATATAAATTATGTAATATTAAATATTAAAAATCATATGAAACATTAACAAGTATAAAAAATATATAAAGATATTACAAAGTACTAAAAATTGTAAAATAAAAATCATAAAATTATTAAAAAAAATTATGAACAACCACTAAATAAATTTTATAAAATTCACAAACATCTAAAACTCAAATAGTCACAATGATCAATGTTTATATTAACAAAATAAATTTTTCCCAATTGGCATAGAATCAAGGAATGATGTGGGAGTTGTTGCCGCTCAATAATGGTTACTACTATTTGAAGAAACAAACTGCTACATTGAAAGGAAAAAAAAATAAAAATAAAAAAGAAGAAGTAATAAATATTCCTTCATAACCAATACAAGAATTTCACCCTTGGCTCGGGGGTCAAACATACATGATCTCAAATTACTAACTTATGAACCATCAGGGTATTTATTAATTAGTAATAAATATGATGGTAATAATTTTGGGATCACTAATTATTAATTAAAGAGCAATAATAGTTGACATACTCGTACTAATATGAGGAAGCAATTAAGAACAAATTTATAACAATAAATCGAAATCTAGATTATATATATATCAATGGAAGTGCGGACATATACACACTCGCGCACACACCGACACACGCACCCTCACCGACACACGCACCCTCACATACATACCCCATCTGTGGAGTTCGCCCGAGGCCACCCCTAGCCGCACGACTCCGTCTCAACATGCGTTTTTACCATCGCCGCCGGATGTGGCGACGAGGCTCCCGACGGGGCTCTGGAAGGTAGCAGCCTCGCCATCTCCTGCACCCGACGATAATATCAGCAGGAAGACGACGGCAGCACCACAAAGGAGTTCAAGCAAACCTGGAGCCCAGCACCGACGCGACGAGCCTGACGATGGCGCTGCCATGGCAGAGTATATATACAGAGCTCTAAATTTATATGAGATCAGTTATGTTCTTTCAGTGTAACTGTATATATGGATATGGTATGCAGCCCGTTCCAGCCCCTGCTAGATGGTCGTTAACGAAAATGTGGGGGAGATAGAGGAGACTTTCGGGGCTGGTTGGCTCAAGTCTGTCTCGGTCCAAAAGAATGGAGAACTGCAATCAGACGAGGGCGAGAGAAGAGAGCAGGCATACCGGTCGAGCTCGAAATTTTTTTGAATGCCTCAGCAGAGAAGAAGGAAACGAGCAATGGAAAATGAAGAAGGAGACACGAGGCTGGTGGGGAGCGTTATTTACGACTTTTTTTTTAAAACGAAAGACGTGCCGCATGGTTTAGACCGGAGAAGTTGTTTTTAGAAGTAGCTAAAACTTACTTATAGATTATTACTTTTAAAAAGTAATTTTTTCTAATCACTTTTTATAATTACTTATTAAAAGTAAAATCAAACATTTATTTTTATCTATAATTACTTTTTATAATTAATTATCTAAAAAACTACTTTTCTTAAGTAAAACCAAACAAGCACTAAAGCACTGGAATTTACTCTTCTACAACAAACTGTCCTCAACATTTTAGTCAAATGCATCATACATGTAATATCCCATATTTTTGGGAAGTGTTGAATGAAAAGTTATGTACATTTTGGTGTTTGATTTTAAATTGGTATTATAATTTGGTTTGAGGCAAATTTAGATTTGAAATAAGGTTGAAAAATTAAATTTGTTGAGTTTTTCAGGTGAATCGATTGACTAGTTCCATAAATCGATCGACTGATTTGTCATTTCAGCAAAATAGTTTTTACTCGACTAAACTAATCGATCGGTTTGTAGGACAGTCTATTGGTAGGCCAAACCGATTGACAGGTTTGTCGAGCTAGGCATATTTTCGAAACTCAATTTTTTGAAAAAATTTCTTATACTAAAATAGAACATTGTTAACCTATATTGAATTGTTCCTAAGAGATTATTTGCCTTAATTATGATGCATTTAGCCCTAAAAATACTATCTTAGATCAATATAGAAGGTTGATTGGGACAATTGAGGGGGGGGGAGATGATCTCAACCTTGTCTTTTTCCACTTTTCTCTTCTACATCTTTCTGAGATCATTGCTTCGATCTTAGACTTAATTCTGCCCAACTGGAACATTTCTTCCACGCTGACCTTCTATTACCCCTCTTGTGAATTGCATTTTTAGACCAACTGACTTGTACTTTCCCAAAATTACCATTTGCTCCCTAGAAGATAGATCAGCATATCTTAGACAAAATTTGTCCATTTAACTCAAATTCAAACAATAAGAATTAAGGTTTTCAATTTATTCCTAACTACACACTGATTCGTAACGATTTATTGGGTATAAATTACCCTAATCACCCCTTTACTAGATAAGATTAGATTTTTTTTACTTAAGATTGGGTATAAATTTGTCCATTTAACTCAAATTCAAACAAATTATAATTGAAAAAAGAAAAAGAAGATAAAAACCCAAATGGACCCCACTTAGATAAGTTTCCTAGGTTTGAGTTTTTATCTTCTTTCTTTTCTTTTTTTTTCAATTAGAATTTATTCACTATAAATTAATGTTGCACTGCACTGCACTTTCCCAAAGAAACTAATAACCAGGGCCTATTTGGGTTTTAGTTTGCTTTTTCATTCTGGGTAAGGATCATTACTCCATGAAAATACTAGGAAGGCATATAGTGCACAAGATACCTCATAAGCTATCTCAAGATACGGAGATCTTAATAATGACTCATTAAATTTGACGTTACACACATAGTATCTTGTCAATATATGATAACCATTTCTAAAAAACTCACTATAAGTATCAAAATCAAGGAGATCTACCATAATCAACACTCAACCATGCAACTAAAAAGGCTCTCAAAACACTTATTCCAATTTGACAAACACTCCACAAATTATACATCAATAACACAAAAGTCAACTCCAAAAGGTCAAGGCCAACAAGTTAAAATCAAAGTAAAATTTAAAGGTCAATAAAAAAGACATGAAACTTGTAACACCCCAAAATTTACACATTTAAAAAAAAAAAACAATACTCATAACTTAAAACTGTAAATTCTGGTGATGTTACCGCCACACTTAGTACCAGACCAGTTCACTTCTACCGTTCCGGTACCAAGTGCTAAGGCTAAGAAAACATTATTAGTAATACCATATAAATTCAAATTTATAAAAACGGAAATCAGAGTATGCGTAAGTCTTACATAATACCAACTATTGTTTTTCAAATAATAATTAAACAACATTAATAAAGTTGTTTCGGCAACTTAAACATAATAAAAATAACATGAGTCATAAATTAAAAAGAGAACGGCCACGTCTCTCTAGAAATCTATCCAGTCCAACTATCACTCTACCCCTCCTGATGTCCCGTAGACATCGATAGCATCAAAGTAGGTGTCTCCTACCTACAACAGATCAGACAAGCCTTCTGCTCGTGGGAATGAGCAACATTGATGAAACGGGTGATTAATACGCTATGTACTGAGTAAGGTAACCGAGTACTAAGGCTGACATATAACACATTAAATCATGCAGGATAATGATCACATACAATTACAACCCATACATATAATACACAGAAGCGTAAAGTGAAATCCATAACTTATAATCAACAAGTCCACACATAAGGCCCAAAAAGATCCAGATTAATTATTTAATCTTTCTTTTATCAAAAGTCGATACACACCATGCCTTTTATCAGATCCATGCAGAAACAGGAACACCCCACTATTATTGCCGGTGGGCCGGTCACATATAGGACCTCATGTCCTAACCACTATTATTACCGGTGGATCGGTCACATATAGGGTAAAACCCTAACCATTATTCCTGACTGGTGGATCGGTCTGGTTCCTGCTCGCACGGTGTTTTACTGTAAGTAATTAATGTCTTTTAAGAGCTTTAACAATTCTGGTTTGTATTTATTGAGCTCGAGTCACCCCACTATTATTGCCGGTAGGCCGGTCACATATAGAACCTCATGTCCTAACCGCTATTATTACCGGTGGATCGGTCACATATAGGGTAAAACCCTAACCACTATTCCTGACCGGTGGATCGGTCTGGACCCGGCTCAATAATCTTCCACTTTAAAAGATTAATGTCTTAAGTATTTTAATCATAACATTAGCCACTCACAAACATTTGCCCAGACATGCATAACTAACTCCATGCAAACCTTAACTCATCGTAACCCACACTTTCATGCAACCCTAGCTCCCATGCAAACCCTAACTCCAAGTACCACAATCCCATGCAAACCCTAGCTCCCATGTAAACCCTAACTCCACGTAGACATATTTCCATGCAAACCCTAATCCACATACAAACCCTAGTTTCACGTAGACCACACTTTCATACAAATCCTAATTCATATGCAAACCCTGGCTCCACGTATACCACACTTCCATGCAACCCCATTTTATATGCAAACCCTAGCTTCACATTTACCTCACTTCCATACAAATCCTAATTAATATGCAAACCCTAGCTCCACGTATATCACACTTCCATGCAACCCCAATTCATGTGCAAACCCTAGCTTCACATATACCACCCTTCCATGCAAACCCTAATTCATATGCAAACCCTAGCTCCACGTAGACATGCTTCCATGCAACCCTAACACCACATTTCATGCAAAACCCTAGCATTATGTCATTTCATGCAAACCCTAACACCACATTGTTACACTCCCCATCATTGTTTTACAATCCTAATATGCATGTCTTAGGGCCATATCATACAATAATAATAACATAACATACACATAATCTTCATGCCATGATTTATTCATACCAACATATTCAACTCTATAATCATGCCACATACGAAATAATTAATAGTAACAAACATAGAATACATGGCATATGAAACATATAATGCATATAAACATACAAATGGCCTTAGTAAACCCTTACCTAAATTGTCACCGGTCTTGGTGCACGTTCCTATTCCACTTGAGGGATTTGACTAGGTTCACCTATTATATAAAAGTATACTAGAATTAGGCTCCCTTATAAAATTTTATTATTCTCTAACTTATTCTAAGATCTGGTTTTTAATTAAAACAATACTACACAATAATTAACTATACAAAATATTACTTAAAAATACAAATAAATTATTATTTTCATTCAAAAGGGTGGTGATATAAGGGTTTCTACCCTTCACCAAAATAGTAATAATAATAATAATAATAATAATAATAGTCATAATAATAACAATAATAATAATAATAATAAAAGTTAAACATTATTAATAACACTCTTATTAGTAGAATATTAATATTAAGAATACCATAATTCTTAAAATTACAAGGTGGCTTTCAAAATCACTCCATTTAATAATAACACTATTCAAAAATGTAATAATGATATTAATATTATATATATATATATATTTATAATATAAAGGTTAATAAAGATAATACTAATAATATAATTAGTAATAATGTTAAAAATGTTAATAATAGTTGTAAAAAGAAAATGTGCGAGACTTAGTTAAAATTTTAGGTTTCTAATCCTCCTGAAATAATTACAATATTAAATAAATAATTACACTAATAATATTATTATTTATAATATTATTAATAATAATGGTAAACATGTAATAATTCCCTTAAATAACCAAAATTCGAGAATAATAATTTATCTAACTCAAGAATAATCCCAAACCTGTCAACAAAATTTAGCAATTAGGATTCAATTGAAAACAATAATAATAATAATAATTATAATAATAATAATTAAAATCAAATTAACATTAAAAATTAGGATAAAAGTAGAATAATTATCAATAAATAGAAAGGAAGTGTTTAAAAGGTCTAGGGTTTCACCTTGAGTCGGAGAGTATGGGTGGCACCGGCGGTGGTTCCCGGAGATGGCCGGAAAATGGATCTAAGAGGGGTAAAAATGAAGAAAAAGAGGTGAGAGGGAAGGAGAAAAATAAAATAAGATTATAGGTCGGTGGAGGGGACTTAGCAGGAGTTATTGGTTGGCTTGGAAGATGGTAAAAGCGGCGGATGTGGTGGTGGATGGTGGTTCAAGGTCTCGGGGTGGAATTTTCTGGCGGGTAACTAGTCAACTTTTCACGATTATGGAGGCTTGTACAAGGGGAATAGAAGGTTGTAGATGGTTTAGTTAATTATATGGTGTTGCAGGGAAGAGTTTGAGAGGAAGAAGAGGCGGTGAGGTTGGCTAATGGTGGAGAAAGAGGCGTTTAAAGTGGCGGTGGCGCACTTATTGTATTTAGGGTTTTTGGGAAAAGAAAGCTCGATTTCGAGCCATACGAGGGGTATTTATAGTAGTGGAGGGTAGGCTCGAGTTGTGGAGGTTACCAGAAGATCAATTTCGGTGGGAAAATGGGTTGGTTTCGCCGTTGGTCGAGTGGCACACATTCAAAATTTTGCCCGACCTTCAAGAGGGAAATGGGGGCAAACGTGGGGAAGAAATGGAGAGTGGGGCAATTCAAATGGAAGGGTGTGTTGAGAGGAAGAAAATGGGTGGGAGAAATGCCGGTCACGCCACGTGTGGCCGGCGCCGCCATTTTCGGGGAGAAAAGGAACTGGTGGTTATGGCGTCAGGCTGGAGGAGGAAGAAGAAGATGGGGGGAGGTTGGACCGGGCGGTTCGAGGGAGAGAAAAGAAAGAAAAAGGAAGGGGAAACCGGGCGGTTCGGCGTGAGGTAGGGGAGGGTTAAATAGAATGACGAGTTTTGTGTGTAAAAAGGGATAATGAACGGCGTTCCGAGGCTATCGCGCAACGGTAAAAACGTGAAGATCAAAACGCCGCATTTTAGTGGGAGAAGGAAGTAAAACGCAGCGCAGCGAGGGAGGGGGGACGGCGACGACGCGCGGGCCGGGCCGCGCTGAAGGAAAAGGAAGGAAAAAGGAATTGGGTCGGCGCAACAGGCCCAATTCGGGGAAGAAAAAGAAAAAGAAAAGAAGAAGAAGGAAAAGAAAGAAAAGGAAAGAAAAAGGAAGAAAGAAAAAGGAAAAAGGGAAAAGGAAAAGAGAAATAATTAGGTTAGGGCCAATTAAATAAATCTGAGTATTTAGGATATTTAAAAAATAATAACATTTAAATAAAATAATATTTAAATCCCTTTTTAGGCTAAAATAGGATTTTTTTGAAGGATTTTTCATAAATTCCATTTTAATTATCAAAGTAATCTATTTTTCTCAAATTAATTTATTTATAAAAATTCATATTAATTTGAAACTATTTTATCTTTCTTAATTTGAATAAAATAATTTATTTAAATAAATTCCCAAATTAAAATCTTTAATTAGATAATATACCCAAATTTCCTTTACTTAACATATTTATAAAATTTCTTATTAATTGTCCTAATAAATTTCCTTTTATTTTAGTAAAAATAATTTATTAAATTAAATTTTTAAATAAAACCTTATTTAAATATAATCTTTAAAATTAAAAAATTTCGGGGCATTTCAAAACTATCCTAGGAAAATTAGTGGATTGTTTATACTAGTTCGATGGATTTGTTGGGGAAGAATAATAGAACTAAAATAAAGATAATAGAGAAACTAGTGGATTGGTATCCCCAAATCGCTTGATTAGGAAAAACATAATACAAAACTTAGAAAAGATATAAAATTGAAGAGTTGTTATGACTAACCAATGGACTAATACCTCAGAATAATAGATTGTTTTGTAGATAAAATATTCAACTCAAAAAAATCAAAGTAGTGAGCGGCTATCAAAAAACCAATGGTTTGGTCTATGATATTGACAAAAAAAAATATATTAGCTACATACTTGAAATTAAATTAATTGATTATTGAAATGAAATTAATCAACCCATACTCAATCCATGATGTAGATCACATTAATATAAACCAACTGACTGGTTCATATAAAATCTGAACATTCATGCACAACACTAAAGTTAATTATCAACATACTTCTCAGTCTACATTTTGACAAATCAATGAATATTATAAAGCCATAAAAAATTTTAGAGATAAACTTAAACATATATAACATGAAATTAAATCTTGAAATCACATTAATCAACTCAATACATGCTTCATTCATTGCAATCTTTGTAGGGATGAAAAAAAGGTATATATCATGCATAACCTCATTTATGTCATACCCAAACATAACAAACATGCTTATTGTCACATATCTATGCAAAATACATGTTATAAATATATATATATATATATATATATATAATCAATTAAAATCACACACAAAATCCCCATACTAATCAAGATACATACTCATACACATATTTTTCCTCTAATACAACATTCTTGTATTCAAACTAGCTCACATGATTCTATCATACACAAAGAGATGAACTTGCTATGTTACGACATAATTTATTATCTTATACATATTTTGATGAGCTTACCTAAAGTTAAAGCTCTAAAAATAAATAAAAATAAGGTTAATAATATTATATTTAACATAAAAAAAAGAGGTGAGAAAAGGTAAAGGAGACATCATTAGCTCAATTTCTTGCATGGATGAGCTCAAGGGCTAGGGAGATCAAGGTTTAGCTTCACAATATATTAATTTTATATCTTCTTCAATTCATCAAAATTAAAAAGGAGTTATAAAATAGAAATTATAAGTAAAATAGGAATTAAAGATGAAGAACAAGCAAGGCAGGGGCTTAGGAGCGAAAATAGGAAATGAAAAAGGAGGGAGTTTATAGTTAGGAAGATTTTTCATGAAAAGTAAAGTTAAAAATGAAAAAAAGGGATCAATGCATAAAAGGTAAAGAAATACCATCTAGCCCTAGAACATGGAGAGTAATGCACCAACCATAGTGAAAGAAGAAGTATGAGAGTCTCACCTGAATTCTAAGAGTGTAGGGTGTGAGTGTAATACCCCATAATTAAAGTTTTATTTTATTGTAAAGACTTTAAGAAAAATGAATTCAAATGTGTCAAGTGTTTTCAAACTAATACATTAGTTGACTAGTTTGGAAGACTAGTCAGCTAGTTTACCCACTTCTTTTATTATGACTTGTACCATATAATCCACCGATATCACATCTCCTTACCTCCATCGGTCCAATCTTTCAATCAAGGGTTTGGGATGCTAACTCATTCCATTCTTTCCTTTTATTATTTTTAAACCCTCTTAGACCAAGTGAATCAACACTTCACTTGCTCATTTCCTAGTTCTCCCTAAAAAGTTATAAGTGTTTGAAGAACATTATTTTCCTTCTTTCTAACCTTTTTTTTCCTTGACTTCAGCCAAATTATTTCATTCCTTGTGTTTTTATATTCTCTTATTGAATTATATTATACTTTTTTTTCCTCATTACTTTGTATTCTTAGTATTAGAAAGTTAAGGTTTAGAAAGTAAAGAGGCATCCTTGATCTCACCTGTATTTCAAGATCATCTACTAACAAGAAGCGGTTTGACATGTTTCTTTGTTTGCTCTTCATTATTATTTTTTTCTTATTTGGATGATTTTTACTAAGTGGTTATGTGTTTATTTTTTAAGGTAATAAATGTGTGGAAGAAGAACAAGTGCAAGCTTATTTCGTATTTCTTTTTCTTTAGAACCTAAATCTTAGGCATATTTGTCTAGACTCTTCGGATATAGAATCTATATGCTACATGCTTATGCGTTGAAACATTTCAATCATGATCTATGAGTATTAATATGTATGGAATCATGTGTAAGTATATTTTCTTGATTAGCATGTATTATGTATGGTTTGAACATGAAGGAGCCTCAATCTATCGTGTATGAGTTAGGGTGTAGTTGATTCTTTTGTGATTCAAGTATTTTATCATGTTCTTATGATTTATTATATGATTCTATGTATTATATATGTTTCACCTTGAATTAAATACATGGAATTGGTATTAGGAGTATTCTAGGAATTGATTGGTCTTTATGGAAAAGTTAATGTTGATTAATGAATAATTCATGTGTGCATTAGTTGATTGAGTCTTAGCATGTGAAGTGTGCATGTTATAATAAGATTTTGGGAAGTTTCGTGAAGGTTGGTTATGTGTTGATGCAACTAGGTTAAGTTAGAAAATTATGTGATAATTATTAGTCTGCCTAGCATATCATATAAACTAATTGATGCCAAAGTTAATCTACCGGTTTATTGGTTAATTAATTTTGACCCACTAGTCGACTAATTATCTTAACTTTTTGTGTGTGGTCTTGATGTGGAACCCTTCAACTACTTAAGGTTTTGGCTAATAAATTTATGGTAACAATCAACTAGTTACCCTAAATGGGCCAATTAGTCCTTTTGTTATTTTGAGCTATGCTTGTTGTTTGCCTCCTTAACCAATCCACTAGATTGTGCGATTAATCATTCAGTATATCTAAATTCTTTTTTTTTGGTATTTCTTATGGGTTGACCTTTAAGGTTGAATTCTTCATCTAACTTTTTTCCTTTTCAATAATGTGTAAAATGGGAACAAATGATTAAGTATGTGATTATAATTGTGTAATTTATTTGGAATTTGAATAATATGTGTATGTTTAAAGTGGGATATTAGTTGAGTTACATTGACTATTATTGTAGAATTAGCGTGGATTTGAAGAGATCAAATCCAAATTAAAACTAATAAGATTATGTATAATTAAAGATTCAATCACAAAATAAAACAATTGAGGAAAAAAGTAAATATCTTTATCCGTACTCTTATGTAATTATAAGATGATTAAACTAATCGATAAACCAATTACACATATTTACAATTCTCTAATCAATGTAGAATTCTATGGATAATAAGAAGAAGTTGGGTCACATGACTTCCAAATCTAGGGTTTCATCATGTCGCATTTTATAGAAGAAAAAATCCTATGAGAAAAAACAATGTGTTTCGGAAATAAAAAAACAGTTTGTGTTTAGAAAACTCGGAACCCCCGTTTTTATTTTCTTACTCTCAATTTTGCCTAAAACATATCAAATATTTCTCTTAGAAATACGGACCATGTTTATTAACATGGAACCCCCGTGTTTCTCACATAATTCTTCATATTACACTAAACTTCTTCAACACCTACATGAACCAACATAATATTATGTTGTACTTAAATATCCAATCAAAACTTACAACTATTTATATTAGGTCAGCTTGATGTGGTTTTTATCAAAGTAACAAAAGGTTGGATCAAAATTTGTAGTAGAATCTGTCACCCACGATCTAATGCAAAAGAAATGAAGTAAATTGGTGGATTATGGGCGAATAAATTGAAGATACAAGTTGAAGATACTCGACAAATTTGTATAACCTTCAAATATGTTAAGATTTAAGATAGTTTTTGAGGAAGGATTATCCCAGATCTTCCTTGCCCAATGTAGACCCAAAAGGGAGGATTAAACTTTAGCTATCTTGCTCAAAGTTTGATAAAAAAATTCTCATTCAAAGCTTTTCAATTTTGCCCACAAAGTTGCACACAACATGGTTTATATAGGAGAAGGGAGACTCGGTGGTGACTAGCTTAAACCAGCCGAGTATTCTTCCTTAATTCAGCCCATTAATCATGGTTCAATAAAGTCCATATTAACCTTAATCCAAAGCATAATATCATTGTTTAAATGATACTAAGGATTAATATTACAAAGCTATACAATTGACTAAGATACATACATGAAATTATAGCCATACCCTAACTTACATAAAATATACTTAGGGTTAGGGTTTACAACAAGTTTATACAAATAATGAATATCATCACTTTATCTCTTGTTGTAATGTATCGTCCCATGTATTTCATAGCCTTGCATGCCTTGGAATACTTGTACACATCAATGTGTATGAATATCATCTTCTTGTAAATATGTAACATACCTATAAGAATAACTTGAATGGTTTTCAATGTCAAGCATATAAGAATTATCAAGAATATTTAACATGATAGGCTCCAACATTAAGAAAGCTAAATCATCTTCCTTACCTTGAGGATTAGAATGAAAATGACAATCATTATATTCAATGTATGCTCCTGCATTATAGCTAGTAGAAAAATCATCATATATAGCATCTACATGTTCTTCAAGGTAGGTTTATGTCTTCTCTATTTGTTGAGAACTTCCTAGTTTGCCTTTCTATACTTGTTTAGCCCCCAAAATCTTCTATGTTATGTGTATTGCATAATTTACTATTTTCATACCGTGCCTATGTAATACTCCTATTTTTAGGACCTAAAATTTTTTTTATAGATTTAAGTGTGAAAGTTAAAACTATAAAATGTGAAAGTTAAAACTATAAAATCAAATGATGTTACCGCCACACTTAGTACAAGTCTGGTTTCCTCTATTATTCTCATACGAAGTGCTAAGGCTAAAATCATTACTCAACTTAAATTAATAATAGAGTCACAAGATTTAGATTAGAAAGAAAAAACATACATAACTCATTTTGAAAATAAACCATATCAGCTTTTACAAAAATTAAAGAGAGAAAATATAAGAGGAAATAAGAGTCTAAAAATAATTAGAATTATAGACATCAAAAAGGACTCCGGATAGTTCTAAACTCTCAACCCAAACTACTAGCTTTGTTGATGAACTTGTAAGCAAACTTGCTAAAACCACTACCCATTGAATAGGTAGGGGCTTAGAAAAAGGAAATCTTTAGTGCAATGGTACTAAGCATATAAGGTATTACCACAACACATGGTATAACACATCAAATTATACACAACTCAAGGGTGTCTTGGAACTTTCTCTCTCCTCACCCATTTTCTCTCGATGGTGGAGTGAGGTCTGCGAAATCTTGCTTGCCAAGACCACCGATTCTCTTGATTTCTCTACTGTTCCTCTCCAATTAATGCTGTGTCTGCTCGCTATTTCGTCTCTTTCTAATTTATGAGCATTAATTTCGAATGGGGCACCATAAATTTTCTGCCGTTCGAGCAGTCCCTGCGCCGTCGCCGAAGCCTGGGCCCGCCGGGACTGTGCCGCCGTCGTCTCCTTCCATCGCCGGCAGCCCTCACCGTCCTCTGTCCACTCTAGATCTGGGATCCAGCTCGAGTGAAGAATGTCAATCGCCCAGATCTGGTGTTGCGTCTCGACCTACCTCTACCAAACCAGATCTGGTTTCTGCGATTTCTGGCTTGAATAATGTTGATGTCGAACAGGTGAATGTTTCTTCTGCAGATTCTGACCGGATTGGTGTGCCGCCGATGGTTCTGGGTGCTGGTTCTGGTGTGCGAAACCGTCGGGGAACTGTTGACCAGCTGTGTCCTGCGTTGCTGAACCAAACCGGTTCAGTGTTGGTCCAGGAACCGGCGGTTCGCGCCCAAACTGGGTCTTGTTCCCTTGCTCGCGCGCCCACCTGTGCTGCCCCTGAGTCTGTCGATTTGCTGCAGCGAGGTGAGATGCACGCGCCAGAGTCGACCAACAATTCCAGACTGCTGGGCGGTGCTGCTCACGCGCCAGCTGAACCCATTCTTTCGAAAGGTACAGGGCACTCTGTTTGGTCGAGAAAACTGCTGGAAAATGGCATGACTTATGCTAAACTCTTTGCTAATGTCCCCAAGATGAAGTGTGATTATATTGCACCAAAAAATAATTCTGTTTTTATTGATGCAAGCAATATAGATAATATTGATGATTCTTGGGGAGCTTGTGTTCTTGGAAGGTTTGTGGGAGTGCATGTTGATAAATTTCTGCTAAATGCTGCTAAATCTGTGATAGCCCAACCCTTCAAGTATTTGATCCATAGCTCGGGATGGGTAGTACTTAAATTTGGGTCCGAAATGGAAAAAAATAAAGCCCTCATTGGTGGACCTTACTCGGTTCGTGGTAAGGCGTTTTTTGTGAAGGAATTTCCACGGTTTTTTTCTTTCGGATTAAAGGACGTCACAAAAGTTCCGGTGTGGGTCCGGCTTAGGAATTTACCCCTTGAGCTTTGGAATGCTAGAGCCATTAGTGCTATTGCTTCTTTCATGGGACAACCGATCCAGGTGGATGATTTTACGTCCCAGAGATTAAGAATTGAGTATGCACGGGTTTTGGTGGAAGTGGATATTGAGTCTGATTTACCTTCATCTGTGGAGGTTCATAGTGATGTTGGAAGCTTTGTGCAGGTTGTTGAGTATGAAGATTTGCCTGCTTTCTGTAAAAAATGTCACTCTGTAGGGCATGCTGAGACTGATTGTGAGAACCATAATGTCGCTCGGGCAAGCGACAAAGTGGTGAACCATATTTCTGTTTGGAAACCGGTAGTCAAGGGTAAACCACAGGTGGCCAAGGATAAGGTGCAGAGGCCTCCTCGTAAGAGTCGAGTTGAGACGCACAGTGTTCAGGCTAATGTTTCCACGATGGGCGAGCATTTGGACCCTCCTCCTAACCCTACATCCGGTGAAGTATCTCTTCCCCCCTTGGTTCGTGATCCTGTCAAAGGGAAGGCTCCTATTCTTGATGCACAACAGGTGGTTCCTTCTTCTTGTGTGACTAAAAAGAAGACCCAGATCAAGAGTCAGAGGCAGAGTAGCCAAGAGACATCTGAGTTACAACTAGCTGAGGAGACGGGTAGCCTTGAGTTGGGTATGGAGGATGAACAGGGTGAGCCATGGAAGACTGTCCGTAGAAAGGGTCGGGGCCCTAAAAGGAGGCCATTCATGTCCCTCATGAGGCCACAGATGGGGCTTGTGGGGAGGCGTAAGAGTGCCCGGCTTCACGCCGATCCTTTGGTATGAATATCCTGGTGTGGAATATAAGGGGAGGGAGCACTCCCCTGAAACAAAAAGCTCTCGCCAAACTTCAGCGTGTTCGTCGTTGCTCTTTGGTTGGTATTTTGGAGTCCAAATTGGATGATGAGAAAGTTAAAAAGTTAGTGCGTCTCTTTTTTGCAGGGTGGAAGTATCTTCATAATTTTGCTCTCCACCCTAACGGGCGTATCTTACTCTTATGGGACCCGGGTGTTGTGACTGTGACCGGTCTGGAGACCTCCCCTCAATCTCTCTCTGGTATGGTTACTGATCTTTCTACTGGTGCTGAATTTTGCCTTACTGTGGTCTATGGCTTTTACAGCGTTGGTGATAGGAAACCCCTATGGAACAATTTGAGTGCCTTATCCCCCATTATTGATGGTCCCTGGATTGTGTGTGGAGATTTTAATACTCCTCTTAATGCGGTGGATCGTTCGGGAAAGCGGCCGGTTACTGATTATGAGATGGCAGACTTCAAGGAGTGTTGCCTTGTGAATCAACTGGCGGATGTTCCCTCTACAGGTTGTTTCTTCTCCTTCTTTGCTAAAAATGTTAAGTGTAAGTTGGACAGAGTTCTCTTGAATTCAACTGGGTTTGCAGCAGATTGTTCAGTCTTGGCTCAGTTCCTCCCTCCAGGTTCTATCTCTGATCACTGCCCTGTTCTCATTACATTTGGGGGGAAAAAAGTTTTCCGGAGGCCCTTTCACTTCTTCAATATGTGGTGTGATCATCCAGACTTCCTGAGTGTAGTAGCCGATGCTTGGAGATTTGACTTCTGTGGGTCTCATCAGTTTAATCTGTGTCAGAAGCTTTCTGGCCTCAAGAATGGCCTCAAGCTGCTGAATAGGTTACACTTTTCCCATATTATCTCTAGAGCAGAAGATGCTGAGGGTGAGCTTATGCGTGCGCAGGAGGATTTTTTATCGGGCTCTAGTGGTACTTCTTATGCCGTTTTGGAGGACCTTCGTTCTCGGGCATCTTTTCTGAACAAAGCGGCTTCGAGTTTTGTGGCACAAAAGAATAAGCAGAAGTTTTTGTTCCAGGGGGATTGTAATTCTCGGTTCTTCCACGACATGTTGAAGGCGCGCCAAGCCAAGTCTGTGGTTTTGCGTGTGAGGAAGACTGATGGTTCGTGGACCCAGAATGATTGTGAGCTTCATAGGGAATTCATTTCTGTTTACCAGCAGTTGCTTGGGACTGATGTTGATTGTGACCCTCCTGATAATATGGTTTTCTCTCACGGCCCTTTGTTATCTGAGGACCTTCAGACGGAGTTATTGAAGCCTGTTACAGTAGAGGAGATCAAATCTGTTGTGTTCTCCTTAGGGGAGGATAAAGCTCCAGGACCGGATGGTTATTCTGCTCGGTTCTTTAAGTGTGCTTGGGAGATAGTAGGGAAAGATTTCTGTGATGCGGTGCTCGAATTCTTCCATGCCGGTCGGCTCCTGAAGCGCATCAACCATACAGCTTTGGCTATGATCCCCAAATGCTCTCATCCAGAGATGGTTGCTGACTTTCGCCCTATAGCATGTTGTTCTACCACATATAAGGTGATTTCTAAACTTCTTGCCAAGCGGCTTTCTGTTGTTTTGGGGCATATTATCAGTGATGAACAGGGGGCTTTTGTTAATGGGCGATTGATGTCTGAGAATATCCTGCTGGTTCAAGAACTAGTTAAGGATTATTCAAGGAAACGAGCCTCGCCGAGATGCCTGCTTAAGGTTGATATTAAGAAGGCCTATGATTCCCTCTCTTGGTCTTTTGTGCATGCTGTTCTTAGGGGTTTCCAGTTTCCGGATCGGTTCGTCAGTTTGATTATGGAATGTGTTTCTTCCACATCCTTTTCTTTGAAACTCAATGGTCAGCTTACAGGATTCTTCCAGGGTGCTCGTGGGTTAAGACAAGGGGATCCGGTTTCGCCGTACATCTTTGTGTTATGTATGGAGTACTTTTCTCGTCTGCTTCGCTTGAGAGCAGTTAGACAGAGGGGCTTCTCATTCCACCCGAAGTGTAAAGCACTAGGTATTTCTCACCTTGCTTTTGCTGATGATCTAGTGCTTTTTAGTAGAGGAGATGTTGCTTCGGTGCAGGCCTTGATGCAGACTCTCATGGAATTCAGTGTTGTGTCGGGATTGGAGGCTAATCCTCTTAAATCCCAGATTTTTCTGGCTGGTGTTGACTTGGCGACTAAGACCCAAATACTTAGTTTGGCACAAATGGTAGAGGGCTCATTTCCTTTTCGCTATTTGGGTGTTCCCCTAAATCCGAGCAAGCTGCGAGCTGTGGATTATGAAGCCTTGATTAATGAAGTATGTGATCGCCTTAAAATGTGGCGGTCGCAGTTACTTTCGTTTGCTGGAAGATTGGAGCTGCTTAATTCAGTTATCCAAGGGATTATGGGTTTCTGGCTTGGTGTTTTTCCTTTACCAAAGGTAGTACTGAACCGTATTGTGTCCCTGTGCCGTAGCTTCCTTTGGCAAGGAAAACAGCCGCTTGTAGCTTGGTCCAAAGTCTGCTTGCCCAAACATGAAGGTGGATTAGGGCTGAAAGATCTCTCTGCTTGGAACAAAGCATTTCTGTGTAAGTATATTTGGTTCCTCCAAGATGAGAAAGAATCCCTCTGGACTAAGTGGATCCATGCTAACTATCTCAGAGGCCAGGGGTGGGGTCAGTTCCAACCCTCACATGATTCGTCTAATTTCTTGAAGAAGCTCTGGCAAGTGTATCGTTGTGTTCTGGAGAAAGCGGGGTCTCGGGATGAAGCCATGGCCCGCATTTCTTCTTGGGGTTCGAAAGGCAAGTTTTCCACTAAGACAGCATATGAGTTCCTTCGCTCTTCTGGTGAGCTGTGGAGGGATCGTGCCTTGGTTTGGAAGGGATGTCGTACGAGGAGGTACTCTTTCTTTTTGTGGCTTGCTCTTCAGAACAAGCTGAACACTAGGGATCGGCTTTCTTTCCTTGAAGGTTCACTGGTATGTCCTCTTTGTGCTTTGGAAAATGAATCCCATGAACATCTTTTTTTTCGGTGTCCTGTGGTTAATCAACTATGGTCAGCTATCCGGACGTGGTTGGGCCTCTCACAGGGTTGTAGTACTCTTGTTAGCTGTGCTAGAGTCCTTCGCAGAATGCGTAAAGATCACTTCTTCACAGCTAAGATTTGCCGGATTGCCTTAGCTGCTACCATCTATTTAGTTTGGCGCGCTCGTAATGCTGCAATTTTTGAAGCAAAGAAGTTCGATGTACAAGGCTTAGTCCTTCAAATTAAAATCTTTGTGTATCGGTCCTTGTATTTTGATGCCTCTATGAGGTAAACCTCTTGTTCCTGGTATTGGGTCGCTACCACCCTGTTTTGTAGGTAGTGCATTTTTGACCTGGGTATGCCCAGTGTATTTGTACAGCTTTTGTTATAAAATTTACCACCATTCGGACACATCAAATTATACATGCAATGACTGAAATATGATAGCCATATATGATAATTGCATACCACTAAGGCCATATACTACTTATGCGCATTCATCTAAGCATGATGATACTTACTAACCAAATATTCAATGGATGCTCTTTGAAGTATAATTAGAACCAACATTAACCCAAAACATAACAATAGAAACCGTTACATATATCATTATCAATACTGATAAATCCCATAATATATGTAGGCCCACAGGCACAAGACTAATAAAATCCACAACATCTTAGGCAGGCACGAAGGCTACTATCGAATCATAGGTACCCATAAAGGTTACTATTAAACCTTAAGTAGGCAGTTAAACTATAGGTAGGCACAAAGGTTGCTCTCAAACCACAAGTAGGCATAAAGGCTTTTACCAAACCATAGGTAGGTACAAAGGTTGCTACCAACCAACCCAATAATCCAATCATAACCATTTCCATTTTATTTACTTGAGGTGAGATCATATTAACTCGAAGACACTAAGATACTATGGTCATATTAGTACACCAAGGCAACACAGTATCCTACAGACTATCAAACCAATGACACAAAGGCACCTTGATCGCACTAGTATATGAAGGTAACACAGTGCCTTACTTTAAAAGGCACATAATCCATACGTATGTATATCTTCTATAAGTCCACAGAGCTAAATAAATTAAGATATAATGTATGGCTGGGGCACTAAGACACATGAGCAAAAATCCATAATTAACTATGGGCTAAACCACATACTTAGAGTAGAAACCCATAAAAGCTATCATTCTCAATCTCAAGGTCTTTCACTTTAAGTATTACTATTTTATTAAGGTGACCATGAAATCATAATTAATCACATATATCTGGTTCCCATACTTAACCATATGTACTAATTTCCCATTTATTATAGCCATAAATAAGATCACTATCAAGGTCAATCATAAAAATATACTAAGTTCATCCTAGGCTCGATTATTCATATTTGGGTGCATTAGGCCAAAAATGACCAAAATGCCCCTAAGGCTAAAATTTTCCAATTATCATCTATTTTAAATACTAAATCTATTTTATTTATTAATTTATCATGAAAAATGCTAAAACGCCATAATTAAGTTATTTATCATACCATTAAATTAACATATATGCCAAATGACCATTTTACCCTTGATTATGATTCTACTCATAAAACCCTAGCATTTATTTTTATTAATTCCAATAAATAACACATATTAGGTATGCTTGTCAAGATAGATATCATATTACACACAAAATAATCAAATTACTCCTACAGGACACAACAATAATAATTATCCTACAGATATGCCTAAGCATGCTCAACCTATCATTTACATGTACATATCATAATTAATGTCACTTTAGTCATACTCTCATGCTTACAATATTTTTCATAAGATAACATGCTTTCTTTTAATGATATTTGTGCTAACATTAATAAGCAAATAGTTATATTGTAATGAATATTGCTTAATATATTTTATACACAAAACCCCTAATGTGCTATCCTACAATATCTATAATGTTAGTAGAGTATAAAAGTTACCATATAACAAACATACTTAACATGGTTTTCACTTTAAAAATCCTAATGTACTATCATATGATATTTACTATTTTAGTAGAGTATATACCTGATTTTCGGTAAAGCATAAATTATTGGCATCCTACTAAAATTATTATTCCCCGACCCTATGAATCAAACCTTTGAACCTAAAAATAATCTTAAAATTACCATATTAATATTAAAAAAATAAAAAAATAATTATAATATTAAAATATTTACTATCTAATATTACCAAAGTAACCTTACTATTAAGAGGGGTGGAAAATTTAAAAGGAAATATTCCTCACACTTCATGAGCAGTGTGAGCCCATGCACAAAGGGCTATGTCGGGTTGCTTATAAGAGGTAGATATGGCTATCAATGAGGGAGGTTAGGGCAGGTGGTGCTGGTTGCCAAGAAGATGAATCAGTTGGTTGGGTTAAGGACGAGGATGGTAAAGGATGGGTGAGCTCATCACAAGCTCTTGGTGACGAGGAGTGAAGGAGGCTACAACGAGGAGGACAATGGAGGAAGGAGGAAGGTGGTGTGTGGATACATGGAGGATGGTTTGACTAGTAGGATGTTACAAAAAAAAATACCAAAGCAAGGGGTAGAGTAACGACAAACAATGCCATTGCCCAAGGAAGGGTAACAGGGAAGAATGCCAAAGGGGGTGGTTGGCTTCGATGAACTTGAAGAAGAAGAAGAAGGTGTGGGTGCTTGGTGATGGCTTAGGAGGTCCTATTATAGAGCCTGCATGAAAATAAGGGGCACAAAGAAGAAGAAGAAGAAGAAGAAGAAGAAGAAGAAGAAGAAGAAGAAGAAGAAGAAGAAGAAGAAGAAGAGAAAAGGGATGGCTGGGTGGTTTCTTAAAATGGATAAGGGTAGGGAGTGTCAAAGGCATGGTGGCAATGGTGAATGTGATTGTTTTGGAAGAAGGGCTATGTTTGGGGTGCGTAGGACACCAAGGGAGAAGGGGTTGGATGGTTGAGGAAGGCTATTGGATGAAAAATAGAAGGGAGGATGAAGTGATGTGTATGCATGTATGTATATGTATACGATAAGACATAATGGTTTGATGTAGAGAAGGGGTGAAGGAGGTTGGTTTGATAGAGGTTGAAGTGATAGTGATGGAGTAGTAGGTTCGACAAAGAGGTTAGGTAATGGTAAGAGTTTTTTTGCATGAGAATGGGAGGAAAAATAGGAGGAATGTTTGGTAAAGGGAAATGGGGCATGGTAAGTGGGTTATGTGAAAAAGGGGTTCGCAGGGAGGATAGTGTTATTTTATTTTATTTTTGGTTTTAATTTGGATAGGATAGGTTAGGATAATGATAGAAAAAAATATTGAAAAATAATAATTTGGTTTAAGATGGGTTTAACAAGAAGGAAAAAAGGGAAAATAATTAAGAAAAATATTTAAAAAATTATTTAGATTACGGGTTAAAGGTTAATAATAAAATAATTAAGCTAAGTTTTAATGGATTTTTTATAATAAAAGGTTGAACACCCAAAAGCAAATGCTACAAAATTTTGGGGTGTCATAGCGCATATGTTATGCACTTACTTTTTAGAAGAGGTCTTATTTACTCAATATATCACCGTACTAATACTACGCTTTATAGAAGGCCTATTGTAAGTACTTGATGATAAGGAGGAATTTTATGATGATTTGCTAGTTTAAGAGTGACTATTATAGTTTGAAACTTAAAGTACAAGCTATCCGATGTTATCTCTATTAGATCTTTTTATTTGAATACCTTGACTTTTATGCCCTATAACTATTACTTTTGTTCTACCTTATAGTGTTTTATTTTGTAAGTTCATCTCCATAAAAATTCTCTCATTTTATATTATTATTATTCTACTTGTTGATTCTATTCCATGCCTTATTTGAAAAATATTTTAATCTTACCCTTAGTATAAGCATAGTGTAGTAATTGAACTTGTATATAGAGTAGCGGTAACACTCATGTTGTGGTAATTTGTTTTTGCAACAATAATGTTTTAAAACAAAGAATTTTAGTTAAGAAAAAAAATGAGATGATAAAAGTTTGTGCCAGAGCCTCAATTTTAAGATTCTTCATCTTTTTCCAAAAATTATGCTCTAAATGTTTTGAAACCCAAATTAAGTTGGCCTTTATACTATTATGTGTTACTAATATTACAAGATAGTAAGATAAAAATTATTATCCTAACGTGGTTTCTATTTATTATCTTATGATGGATTAGAATGGTAATATTTCATGCCTTAAGCATAACTTCGTGTCGTTCATAGAGCTCATGTAGTGAAAACCTTAGTTGCAACCTCCACCACCCCCTCAGTGTCCATTATAGAAGACAACATAAGTTGTGGATTGACCTTCTAAGATTTCAGGCCACCTTCCTATATACTAAGGGTAGGAGGATTAGTTTTTGAGATTTGGATCCCAAACTTTAATAGGACCTTTTAGGTAATGGATTTCCCTAAGGTGAGATAGCATAGCATCTTACTATCCACAAGAAATAATTTATGACTAGTGAATGGAGTAGCATGCTTAAGGAGCACCACTTATGTACTAGGAGAAATTCAATATGACACTTTGCACCCATTTTTATCCTAAAGTCTCAAGTTAGATACATTGGAGGAGTTCTTGTTGCTTATTTAGGGCATTATTTCAATCAACAAGTGTTATGATTTATTTATGAATCTTTTTTAGGTTCTCCCCCAAGGAAGAGGCTATCATATCATCAACCATCTTCTATCGTGAGTGTGTATTATCATTTAGTGCTTGATGGATGATGAGCGCAAGCATATTTAGAGGTTTTCCTACTATTTATAAGAAGGTATGTAATATCACTTTACTAATATATGACCAAAGCTCTTTTTTCGGCAAGAGGAAGCCTGAAACTTAGTGTAATGATCTAAGAGTGTATCCATAAATTGATGATCATCCTAGCTTTTGGTAAATTCTAAGTTTCGGCTAGTATCAAGCTCAGAGTATGGGGGTAGATTTGATATTATTACAAGAAGTAATGTGGATCTGGCCACCCTGGAAGAGACTATTTAGGCAAGCTAGTATATTGTTAGCTTTACGACAAGGTGAATCATTAATATTTTAAGTGTTATGAAACTCTAATGGATACATTTTAGGGGAGTTATTACTAGTTTAGGACTCTAGTTCAGTTCCTATTACAACATTAATAGAGGATGTTATCTATTCTTGATAATGTTCAAAGTCGAGAGAGCAAGGATAGAGTGTAGGCATCTCATCCTACTCCACATGGAGGTAGAAATAGTTAGGATTAAGTAACAATAGGTTTTAAAGGAGGTGAATTTGGTGGTAATATAAATGTGATAGGTTAGGCAAAAGTTAGCTACTAGATAGATGTCATCATCAGTACATTCACCATCATTCCCTTACTAATAGTTTTAGTGGTTGACATCAGCGCATCATATTTGTTTGCATCTTCTACTTTTGTTGATAAATTCTCATTCCTATTGCTAGTATTATTAAATTTGTTGTATTACCATCTAGAGACTCTATTACCTATATTAAACTATTTTGTTATGTGGATTTAGTCATGGGAGGAGTAGATTCTTCCATTGATCATATATGATTTGACTTGTAAGATTTTGATGCCATACTCGGTATGGACATGATGAGGAAGTATAAGGCAATGTTAGACTCTACTCAAGAGTATAGTGTTCTTATAGGACCTTTGAATGCTTGGGTCTTTTATTAGAGATGTAAGCATAGGCCTATTATGAAGGTTGTATCCGCTATCACTATTGATTTGCTAGGATTGAAAGGTTATTCAATATACATGTGCATCATGCAAGATCTCGTCAATAATGTTATAGCCTTAGAGGATATATGAGTTATTTGGTTCTTTCCTAATGTGTTCCAAGAGGAGATACCTAACATGCCCCTAATTTGAAAGTTGGAATTCACTATCAATCTTATTCTGAATGCAAATCTTATGTCTAGGGCACTCTACCGGATAGTACTATTGGAGATCAAGGAACTTAAGGTTCAGTTGGAGAAGCTTCTGGTACATGGCTTCATGTGTCTTAGTGTGCTCCTTTGGGGAGTATTAGTTCTATTTATTGAGAAGAAGTATTACTTGAGATTATGTATAGATTATAAAGGGTTGAATCAATTGATGGTAAAGAACTATTATCCATTTTTATCATCTTTAAAAGGTAAAAGTGTTCTAAAAAATCAACTTGAGATCAACGTATCATTAGCTCTATAATGTAAAGTCTAATATGCCAAAAATAGCTTTTCATACTCAATATAGACATCTCAAGTATACAACAATACATTTTGGGATCACTAATTCACTGGTAGTGTTCAAGAATCTGATAAACTAGATTTTTTTCAGTCATATGCGGATGATTGGTTTGTGGATATAACATCAACTTTTTGCTTAAAATACTATTTTTGTTGTTGTTGAATTTATTTGTTTTTATAAGGTCAATGAGATATTTGAAAAATATTAAATTAATGGTTTCCACAATTTATGTATAATTATCTTTCCAAAATTAATTTTTTCCCATTTTGATTTGCAAAAGACTTTTCCAAAAATGTTTTAAATTAACAAGGGTCACTTAAAGTTTGATAAAGATATTTTCAGATGTATTTTGATATTTTTTTATCAAGTTAGTAATTTGGTGAGAACTGCAATTTAATTTAAATTGAAAAAATATATTAGAAAAGTCTTTTATTTTCTTTAAAAATCCATTTATGAAATCTTTTCATTAAATTCATCTTAGTTGAAATATTTTTTTGATATCTTAATTTATGTTAGATATTTATTCTGTTATTATTGTTTTATAGGTATTGTTCCTTTTTTAAAAATAAAAAAAAAACACCGAGAACCCATTTTTTCTTTCCTTCTCTCTCTTCACTCCCCATTCTTTTTGTTCTACATGAAAACTTTCCCCAACCTCCTGCTCCCCTACTTCCTTCAACCTCTACTGTCATCATCGGAGCACTGATCTAGTGTAACAAACACCACCATCAAAGCAACACAGCAACAGACGCATAAGCTAATAGCAACAAACATAAAAAAAACATTGTAACGACAATCATCACACTATCTGGCAATTCCAACCACTCCCACTCACCACTAACTTTCTCCCCCATCTTTGACATGCTCCACCTTAGTTGTGGTAACTTGTTCCATTTGATATATTTTGGACCCCCTCTTTTTTGTTTATTAATTACTTTGCATTTCGGTTAAGCTAAATTAATTATTAGAAGTTGTTTATATAACTATTATGTGCAATGTATGTTGATTGGTGGTTATTGGTTTGATTGTTTTCTAGGATTTCATTTTTGAATCAGATTTATTTATATAGCTTGTGTCCATCTAATTTTAAGTTATTTTCTCATTGATTATATAAAATGTCTTATAATATATTTAATCATATATTGAAACTATCAATTTGGGTAATTTGTGTGAAATCAATCGAACTTGAATTTATTGGTCAAAACTCTTAGGAATTTGAAATTTGATTGATAATTAGATTGTTCTGTTAACTTGATTACATGATATACTTTATAATTGGCTTAGATTCATGAACAAACCATACTTTCAAATAATTTAGCAAGAATTGGCTAAATTTGTCATTTAGGCTCAAAATTGTAATTGTTGGAAATAGTTTCCTCAAATTGATTTGTTTGTGATTCTTTTACCTAACTTATTATCAATTTTTATTTAAAATCAATCTAGTTGAATTTATAACTTATTATTTTAGATCAATTCTTAGGAATTGATTGGTTTTCCATTTTAGTTTTATAACCTAATCCTTCAAGCTATTTTTAATAAAAGTTACTTCTTCTCTTTATTACCAGTTTTGATTCGAAATCAATCTAGTTGCATTTCTATGTTTTTTATTTTGGATCAATTCTCATAAATTGTTCGGTTTGATATTTTCGTGTTAAAACCTTATCCTTCTAGTTGATTTTAATAAAATCTACCTGTTCTATTTTTTTTATCATCTAGCTAAGGCAAGATTCCCTCACAATAGGTGAAACTAGTCAAAGCCCTAAGGAGGCATAGGAGCGTGCTCCAAGCCCGGTGTCGTTTTAGGTAATGGGTGCTAAGGCCTTTTGTTTGCTTATATGCATTATGTGCTTCACATGCTATGTATCATATGTTTATCATTATTATTTATGTCGTATATGGTATAACGTGGAGTTCTAGTTGAATTTCTAACTTATTATTTTAGATCAATTCTTAGGAATTGATTGGTTATCCATTTTAGTTTTATAACCTAATCCTTCAAGCTATTTTTAATAAAAGTTACTTCTTCTCTTTATTACTAGTTTTGATTCGAAATCAATCTAGTTGCATTTCTATGTTTTTTATTTTGGATCAATTCTCATAAATTGTTTGGTTTGACATTTTCGTGTTAAAACCTTATCCTTCTAGTTGATTTTAATAAAATCTACCTGTTCTCAAGCTATTAGAATATGGGGATAAAAAAATAGAACATGTAAATTTTATTAAAACAAGTTGAAGGATTATATTTTAAAACTAAAACATCAAATCGATCAATTCTTGAGAATTGATCCAAAACAATAAGATAAAAAGGCATCTAGATTGATTTGTAATCAAAATAAATAATCAACTAGGTAAAAGAATTACAAACAAAACAATTTCATAAAACTATTCTTATAAATTAGGGTTTTGAACCCACAAGGAAAATTCGATCAATTCTTGCTAAATTATTTAAATTTATAGATCGGTTATGAATCTAAACCTATTATAAAGCATATCGCATGCTCAATTCAATAAAATAACCCAATGATCAATCAAATTTCAAACCCACAAGGGTTTTGACCTAAAAAATCAATTTTGATTAATTTCACACAAATTACCCATATTTATAATTTCAATATACAATGTATTGTAAGATAATTTCTATAATCAATTGATAAGAATAGCTTAAAATCAGATGAACCCTAGCTATAAAAACAAATATGAATCAAACCAAGAACCATTGATCAACACAAATTGCACATAACACTAATAAAAAACTTCTAACAATTAATTTGGCTTGACCAAACCCAAAACATATGAATTAATCGGAAAATAGAAAATGGGGAGGGGGGTTCAAAATATACCAAACAGAATAAGTTGCCACAACCAAGGTGGAGCACGTCCAAGGTATTATAAGTAATTCTTCTCTAGTATGAACTAGAGACTCACTCAACTTCTTTGCCTAAAATAGGATGGATTATAATGGATGAACTCTCTCACCAATTAAGTGGTGGAATACTCTAACTTTGCTTGAGAAAATATGAGAACTTTTCTTAAGCACCTCACTTTTATAATGGCTCTCACTGTCTCTCTCTATGTAGAGGATTGATTGCTTTGCTTGTGATGGACTAAGCCTTCCCAAAGACCCCTATTTATAGGAGTAGAATGGGGTAACCCATAAGCCATAGGATGACTCCAAAATGCGCTCCCATTAATTTGAGCCAATGAACCTTGGTTACATACACATGGTAAAATGTACTTGTCTTCTCCAAATTTCCAAGAGGTCAAAAGTATTAACTATCTTTGAAACTCTACTATGCATGCATCATCCCTCTTTTTTTTTATTGCTTTGGGAATCTCCTAATTAAGGAGGGACCTCAACAATCTACCCCTTCCCTACTTAATCAGGGGCGACTAGTATGCCAACACCTTCACAACAATATTTAAACTTCTTGGTTGTTATTGTCTTGGTCATTATGTTTGACCAATTCTTGTCAGTGTGAACCTTCTCAAGTTGTAGCCGCTTCTCCTCTAGCATATCCCTTATCCAATGGTATCGAACATCGATATATTTTGTGCGAGAGTGATAGGTTGAATTTTTGGCCAAGTGAATGGCACTCTAATTATCACAGTATAGAACATATTTTTCCTACTCATAACTCAACTCTCGAAGGAAAATTTTCAACCATAACGTCTCCTTGCATGCCTCTGTAGCTGCAATGTATTTGGCCTCTATAGTAGATAATTCCACAAATTTTTGAAGCTTTTATTTTCAAGAGATATCTCCCCCTGCAAATGTGGTTATATAACCCGAAGTGGACTTTCTCGAATTAGTATCTCCATCCATGCCAGCATCTATATATCCCTCCAACACAGGTTTCCTATTGCCAAAGCACAAACACCTCTTAGAGGTACCTCTGAGGTATCGAAGTATCCACTTGATAACTTCTTAATACTCTTTTCTTGGTTTAGACAAGAATCAACTCAAAACTCAAACTACATGGGTGATATCGGGCCTACCATGGCATACATAAGACTCCCAGATGCAGATGAATAGGGAAAATTCACCATTTCTTCCTTCTCTTTCTTGCTAGTTGGACTTTGGCTCTTGCTCAACTTGAAGTGACTATCTAGTGGAACATTTACTGGCTTTGCCTTATGTATGTTGAACTTCTCGAGCACCTTCTTGATGTAGTGCTCTTGAGACAACCATAACAACTTCTTGGGCCGGTCTCGAGTAACCCTCATCCTAAGGATTTGCTTTACTAGACCCAAGTCCTTCATTGCAAAGGAACCGTTCAATGCTTTATTAAGTGCTGCAATCTTCTTCTTATCATGCCCAACAATCAACATATCATCAACATAGAGAAGAAGGATGATAAAATATCCACTTGTGTACCTCTTCATAAAAACACAGTGGTCGATGTGAGTCCTTTTGAATTTGTGTTGTGTCATGAAGGTTTTGAACTTCTTATACCACTGCCTTGGTGCTTGTTTAAGTCCATAAAGACTCTTTTTGAGATGACACACCAAGTGCTCTTTACTTGAAACCACAAACCCTTCGAGTTATTCCATATATATCTCCTCTTCCAAATCTCCATGTAGAAATTCTATTTTGACATTGAGTTGTTCAATCTCAAGATCGAGACTAGCGACAAGACCAATCATTGCTCAAATTGAGGACATCTTAACCACTGGATCGAAAATTTCTTCGAAATCAATGCCCTTTTTCTAATTACACCCTTTGACCACTATCCGAGCCTTATTTCGAGGCTTCGAGCTGTTTTCTTCACTTTTGATCTTGTACACCCATTTGTTCTTCAAGGCTTTCCTTCTCTTAGGTATCTTGACTAGATCATAAGTATGGTTCTCATGCAATGAGTCCATCTCCTTTTGCATGGCTTTCATCCATTCTTCCTTCTGGACATCTTCCATGGCCTCAATGTAGCTTTGAGGCTCCCTCTCAGTAGAGAATATATATTCTCTTGGATCATACTTAGAGAAAGGTTTTTTCACCAGAGTTGACTGTTTCAACTAAGGTTGTACCACAGGCTCTTATATTACTGAAGGCTCAACTGATTCACCTGCTTCTGCATCATTTGACTCAGATGATGACTCCTTTATTGTAATCCCATTTTGATTTGGTTGAGCACTAGTTTCATCATTGGTGCTTGTCTGTTCTCTTGATTCATTACCACTGGAGATGACTCATTATGAGGACGGGTGCAACCCTAAGCTTGGGTTTGTCTGGCTGCTTGAAGTCTTCTATTTTCTAGTCCTCAAAGAACACAACATCTCGACTTCTTACAATCTTCTTCTTCAAAGGATCCCACAGCCTGTATTTGAACTCATCTTGAGGTGATCTAACATAGATGCATTCTTTTTTCTTTGAGTCAAGTTTGGATTGTTCGTCCTTAGGAATGTGGACGAATGCTCGACACCCAAACACATTGAATTCGTCATATGATACTTTCTTTCTTATCCATGATTCCTCTGGTATTTCACCATCCAAAGGACCTGAGGGTGAGTGATTTATGATGTGGATAGTGGTCTTCTCCCTAAAATGAATTAGGTAGCTTGGCATTTGAGAGCATACATAGAACTCTTTCTTCTATTGTGCGGTTCATTCTTTCGGCCACCCCATTTAAATGTGGTGTCTTGGGAGGTGTCTTCTCGAGATTGATACCATGTTGCTTACAATATGCCTCGAATGGACCACGATATTCTCCACCATTGTTAGCTCAAACACACTTTAGCTTTCTTTCTGTATCACGCTCCACTAGAGCATAGAACTCCTTAAATGCCCCAAATACTTGGTCTTTGGTCTTCAACAAAGATACAAACACCTTTCTCGAGTGGTCATCGATGAATGTCACAAAATATAATGCACCACCCAGTGATCTCTCCTTCATCGAGCATACATTAGTGTGCACCAATTCAAGAACATACTTTCTTCTATGAGGAACATTGCTTCTAGAAAATGAAACTATATGTTGTTTGCCAACCAAACAATGAGTGCAACGCTCGATAATTTTACCTTTTCCATTTGGAAAGAGCTCTTTTTGAGCAAGGACTTACAATCACTTCTCACTTATATGCCCCAACCTCTTGTGCCACAACTCTAAACATGAATTATCATGGGAAAAATTAGTCTCCTCCTTGCATAGCTTGGCTTGTGTAACATAAAACGAGCCTTCTTCTCTTCCGTGAGAAACAATTATGCTACTTCTTGTGAGTTTCCATTTTCCAGCACCGAAGTTGTTCATGTATCCGACATCATCGAGCTTCCTGGCTGAGATGAGGTTGAGACGCATGTCCGGAACATGTTTCACATCCTTCAACACAAGTTCACATCCTGTGTTGGTTACCAAAATGACATTACCCATTCCCACGATCTTTCTTGAAACTTGATTTCCCATCTTCACATTACCGAAATCACCACCTTGGTATGATGAGAAGAATTATTGATGTGGGGTGACATGCAAGGAGGCACCTAAGCCAATAATCCATGAGCTATCATCATCAGCAATGTTAAGATAATTATCTTCACCAAGGAGAAAGATATCATCAAGTCTAGTTGTCACCACAGTTGTTGTGCTCTTGTCTTCTTTCTTCTTCGGGTCGATTATGTCGGTCTTGACGGTCCCGTTCTTTTGATCTCTCTTATAACTTCAACATTCGGATTTCTAGTGGCCAGGCTTGCTACAATAGTAGCATATGATCTTAGAATAAGATTTGGATTGACCTCTTGACTTTTCATGACCCCTAGTCTTACTCCTTCCTTGATTCTCACTTCTTCCTTGATTCTCGATGACATTGACCTTAGATTGGACAGAGATTCTACGTTCCTTTCTCCTTGATTCTTCATTCAATAGGTTGTCGGTGATGATGTCCATGGAGAGCTTTCCTTCGGGAGCCGAGTTACTCAGGGTGACAACAAGAGTATCCCAACTCTCGGGTAGCGAACTAAAGAGTAACAAAGCATGTAATCCTTCATCGATCATCATCTCAATCTTTGTGAGTTGATTTACGAGCCCCAGGAAATCATTCAAATGCTCGATCATATTTTGGCTATCGTTGTACTCCAGCTTGACCAATATTCTAATAAGATGAGCCTTGTTTCGGGGTATTTTCTTTTGAATCATTGATTCAGGCTTCTGCCATAACTCATAAGTATTTGTGTAAGTTGACACATACTCGAATAGGCTTCGATCAATGTACTTATAGATCATAGAAACCGCCTTTCGATTCAAGAGTTTCCATTCTGTGGCATCTTTTTCTTCAGGCATCTTCTCCTTTGTAATAGGTTCATATAGATCGTTACAATATAGGTGATCCTCCTTCATAGGCTTCCAATATGAATAATTCTCGGCGGTAAGCCTAAACATGTCACCATCATGAGAGATGGTACCCTCCATTTTAAATCACATAAGAGAATATGATAGCCTTATAAACCTAGCTCTGATACCACCGTTGGGGAAAAAGGACAGGTTGAGAGTAGAATACCTTTTCCTTCTTTGTATGATTAAAAAATGTGAAAAATAAAAATTGCAAAAATATAAAAATAAAAGACATCAAATATTTACGTGGAAAACCCTTCAAGGTAAAGGAAAAACCCACAAACCTTCCACTATGATGATAGTAATATTACATGTAATTCTTCTCTATTATGAACTAGAGGCTCACTCAAATTATTTTCCCAAAAGAGGATGGATTAAAATGGATGGACTCTCTCACTAATTAAGTGGTGGAACACTCTAACTTTTCTTGAGAAAATATGAAAAATTTTCTTAAGCACCTCACTTTTGTAGTGGCTTTCACTTTCTCTCTCTATGTAGAGGATTGCTTGCTTTGCTTGTGATGAACTAAGCCTTCCCAAAGACCCCTATTTATAGAAGTAGAAGGGGGTAACCCATAAGCCATAGGATGATTTTAGAATATTCTCCCATTAATTTGAGCCAATGAACCTTGTTTACATGCACATGGTAAAATGCACTTGTCTTCTCCAAATTTCTAAGAGGTCAAAAGTATTAACTATCTTTGAAACTCTACTATGCTTTGGGAATCTCCTAATTAAGGAGGGACCTCAATAGGTACAAGGTTGGTGGTGAGTGGGAGTGTTCGGAATTGCTAGAAGGAGGCCATGGAGGTGAGAAAGCTAGCGTGATGATTGTTGTTGCAATGTTGTTTTGCACTTGTTTTTCTAGTTTGTGTGTTTGTTGATACGCAATTCCGGCAGTGGTTTTTATTATGTTGGATGGGTGCTCCATAAGAGAGGTTGGGAAAAATATGGTTGGAAGTGCATGGCTTAAGCTACGAATGTTGGTGATGCTAGGTCTAGGTGGTGGTGGTGAGACAAAAGCAGGAGATGGCGATTGTTGTTTCCAGCGTGGCTTCTTACGTAGAAGAAGGGGAGGTATAAGATGTTTCAAGGGAAGGTTATAGTAGTGGTTGAATGCAAGGAAATCCCAAGGATAAGAGATGGATAAGTGGACTAAAGGAGAAATGAAACCTAGAAGGGACGAAGTAAAGGGATATTTTGGGGTGGCGTTCGACGGCAACCAGAAAATGAGAGGGCAATGCAAGATTAATATGAGGTGAATATGTGAGGAGAAGAAGAGACAAGAGGCAAGCTAGGTTGGCTTGAGGCTATGCAGAAGGGAAAGGCACTAGGGAAAGAGTAAATCAATTACAAAGGCAGGCTGGGTTGAGAAGAAAAGAAACCAAGTGCACGCGGAGTTGAGGGTGGTTTAGTGGTACGCGCGAGAAGGAAATGAAATGAAAAAGGAAGAGCGTGTGTTTATGCAAGAAAGGATAGGTACAACATTGAGTTTGGGTGATGGAACAATTTAGTGTAGAAGGTGTATGTACAAAAGAAAAGAATGAAACTAAGTGAAGCAAGGGGTGATGGTGCGTGTGCATGATAGGGCCGCTCGAAGTTGTGCTTGGCCAGGTGAATCCAGGTTGCAAAGCCAAAGCAAGATAGGGCACAAGGGATGTATAGCAAAAGCTCAAGGCATGGGAATGCACACCAAAATAAAAAAGGAAATATTTCACTGGGTTGTGTGGTTGAGAAGCAACTGTTCCGTTAGGCTTCAACTTGGGGGTTGGGGATAATCGGGCTAATGACTAGATATATAAATATATATAGTCACATGAGGGGGTTGGAATATGGAAAGGTTAGAGGGTTGGGTTTAAGGGAGAAAAAACGAATAATAAAAGGGTTAATGATAAAATTAATAAGTACTTAGATAAATAGATAATAAACAAATAACATTAAGACATAAATAAATATAAAAAATTTACCCAATTTATATCTTTTAAAGTTTTAATCTATTAGTTTATATTATTAACAAAAAATAATAATACACTTAATAATGGAACATCCACCCTTAAAAATATTTCTATAATTATCTATGCATAATTATCCATTTTATAATTATAATATCTATATTCATGTTTCTACAAATAGGGTAATATAGTGGCTAATGTCCTATCTACACTAAGAGGCATTATGTTGGTTGGCTAAAAGGGGCATACTAAAGAGTGGATATCTGATGCAATAATGTCATGGTATATGGCACGATAGTCGAGACATGAACCACTTGATAACCTTTAGTTCATGATACCTAAACCACTTGTAAGATCGATTCACAAGATGAAAAACTCAATAACTTATAAATGAGAAAATGTGCATGTATTCTATCATTTATATCCTCAATTTGTATGTATTTATGTTATAATTTAGCTTAGAATTAGTATTTTGCTTTTAGATACTACTTAGTTTTGTGAATTTTATGTAGATGTAAGATTTACACATAGAATAAATCAAAAGCAACGTAAAACGGGAGTCTAAAGCAAGCTTGGAATGATAGTAAATATGCTATATGGCTAGGTCAAGCCTTGAGATACAACAATGGAGGATTTTGAGCAAAGATAGAAGCAAATTGTGAAATTAGGCTCCACCACAGGTAGGGTGCCATCCATGTCACACCATGTGCTTAACATGTGGCTGAATTCCTGACTTAATCTAAACCACATTTAGTCTGTATCCAATAACATGGTTGTGTTGCGTGTATTTTCACCTTTTCAAGAGCGGTAACCTCCGTAATTTTTTCATTATATAGTACTTTCCTACCCACTTCTAGACAATTTTAGAGGAGATCTTTCTCTCCCCTTTTCAACTCTTATTATTGTAAAATACACTCTTTTAATACTTATCTAATTCCTAGTTTAAATCATGAATCTCTATTGCAATTAATCTCTTTGGATGCTTTAATTCTTGAAGATTCTTGAAGAATTTTGTTTTATCTTCTCTTCTAATTTATATTATTCACAATATGTACTTCTTCATATTTATTATTACCATGATTATGCTTGAGTAGATTTCTTTTCTAGGATCAAATTTAGTTTAAAGTGTTAATTAATAATAAATTAGTTTGATTTTTATTCCGATTGCTTGAATTCTTTAATGTAATTGTCAGTTCTTTAATTATGGTTGAGTTGTTTGATCACCGACTTAACTGGACATAGATATTTAATCAAGGAACCAAAAGGTAAAGACTAATAACCAAAAATCTAACAATTGAATAGGGGAATCAAATCACAAAAGTAGGTTAGAGTCCTTAACAAACTTTACTAATTTAGCATATAACGTAATGGATTTAATTTGATTTAATAGCATAAAAATATGTTACTAAATTGGATTAAATATGGATATTAGACTTGAAAAGAGACCATTAATTAATTTAGGCTATTTTTCCCTCTCAAATTTAAGTGGGGATTAAGCAATTAAATTAATTATTCATTAATTACTGCTTTATGATGACAATCTAATCTAATACTTTTAATTATATTTTACTACCATTAGCGTTAATATTTAATTGTATTTTGTTGGTTATTTTGTACTCCCTAAATTTGATTTGTCTAGATAATCATAATTGGTGAAAAATTAGTAATTAATAATGAGTCCCTATGGAGACAACCTTGAGGTGGTACAACAAGTTTGCGCACTTGTGGATTTGGCTCATCAAGTTTGTTCAATAATTTTGAAATGGTGTAGAACATCCCCTAACCACTATTCAAGGTATTGAATTGTTTTGGTTGTTCAACCTTAAACCATATATATATGTGTGTGTGTGTGTGTGTGTCTGTACATACGCACGTATGTATACTCCTAGTTGTTTGAAAATGGTTTCCATCCAACACTATAAAAAAATTCATTTTTAGCAACGATGCTTTTTGTTGTTAAAGATAAAAAGTCATTGCAAAAAATATATATCGTAACGATATTTTTTATTGCAGGGTTGTTGCACGTCAAGGCGTTGTAAAAAAAATAAAGCAACAACAATGGTCATTGCAAAAAAGTACTTAAATACAACATAAATTGTTCTTGCTAAATAAATGTCATTGCAATACATCACTTCACCTAAATACATGTGTTTATATTGATCCTACTTCGGCAAAAATTTATGTTGTTGCAAAACCTTGTAATTAGCAACAAATTTTGTCGTTGAAAAAAAATGGTTGTAGTTTGGCAATAAATTATGTCGTTGTGAAAGCTTGTTATTTGCAATAACAAAATTTGTTACAAAAAAAATAGCATATTACAACAACAATATTTGTCTTTGCAAAAATATATTAATTGCAACGGCTTATGTTGTTGCAAAAAATTAAATATACTTTAGAAACAAAAAATTACAAAATACCCCGAGTCAATACAACCATATAGGGGTCACCTGATAGTACCCGAGACTTATAAATTTCTAACATCCTGAGTCGAAACAACCATGCGGGGCCATTTGGTAGCCACTTAGGCCCACAAGAACTGTGATAGCTATCATAGAGCACTTTTAGATTAATCGACTAACCCCACAGATCAACATGATTCATTTTCGAAACTTTCCGGGAGGGTCACACATCCTGAAATCAACAACAAGCATGCTTAACTATGGAGTTTTTAGAATAGAATCACTAAAAGGATGGTATACTATATTGATATAAGTAGTTATATCAATTCTTATAATATTACACTCAATTTTGAGGTATTACTGAAATATCTCAAAACCCTAATTTAGAGAATTATGGCAAATTAAAGAATTATTAGGAAAATTAATTAAATTAATTATTTTATTAAAATAAGAGGGAGTAATTAAGGCAAAATCAAGGGAAAATTTATAAATAATTTAATTGGAAGAAATTAGGGCATTTTGCTAATTAAAATGGAATTTAGGAAAAATCTTTCAAAAATCCTTAATTAACCTAAAAAGAAAATTTAATTATTATTTTATTTAAATTATTTTAAATATCCCAAAAATACCAAAATGTTTTAAATACCCCTAAATCACCTATTTTCCTTTTCCTCTTTTTCATTTTTTTTTCTTTTTCCCCTCTCTTTTCTTTTCTTTTCTTTTCTTTTCTTTCCTTCCCTTCCTTTCTCTTTTTCTTTCTTCCCTTTTTCCTTCCTAACCTGGGCCAGCCCACCCTTACGACCCAAACCATCTCCCCTCTCCCTTCCTCTTGCTTGGCCCAAGGCCGCCTCCCTTTCTTCTCCTTCGCGACCCGGTCCACCCCCTCCTTTTATTTCTTTCTTTTCCCCTGGACCATCCTACCCGGTCGCCCTTTCTTCTTCCCTTCTCCTTCTCCCTTGACCCTCTCTATCCCTGATGCCCAACCCCTCCATTTCCCGGTGTAGGCACGTGGCCTCTACACTACCCCACACTGGCCTGCCTCCCCTATCTTCTTCCCTGGCAGGCCTATGCCGGCCATTGGGCCGCTTGCCGGTGACATGCACGAGTGCCGCCGACCTTCCCTCTTCCCCCTCTGTTATTCCCCCTTATCCATGGCCTATAAATACCCCTTAACCAACCCCAACCCCATTCAACTCTTTTTTCTCTCAACCCAGAAATCCCCACCTCTTGTCACTGCCACTAGTTCAGCAACCTGCTGCCCCACCGCCATCTAACACTGCCGCCCAAACCACCACCCAAATTACTCCCTACACCACCCTCCACTGAGCTACAACCCTCACTACCCTCAATACTCCCTGCACAAGCTGCCTTGGCTGTGCAAAGTTGGTCATTCGACCAACCTTACCCTAGCCATCGTCGTCCTTTGCGCCGTCGTCCGCCGCCACTCCCTCCACAACCACCACTCCCTCTACCCTCCAAAATCACTAGAAGACCCTCCCCTACCTTTCACTACCTTCCTTTTCCTCTACCCCCCTTCTTCCCTCTCCACCACTCTCAACCACCACACCGACGTCACCTGCATTGCCGCCTTTGGTTGCGCCACCACCACCACTCCAACCCTCTCCACCTAGGCATCCTCCACCACCTCAAATTCCCTTCTCATTACCCCTATCCTACTCTAAAAGCCCAACTTTCTACCTTTTTCTCTCTTTCCCCGCCCTCGCCCTCGCCACCGCCGCAGCCGGTGCCACGGTCACCACCAACCCTAGGTGGTACCCTAACCCTTAAAACTCTAGTTAGGATATCTTTATCCCTTTTCACTCATATTTTGTGTTATTATCCTTATTATTATTATTATTATTATTATTATTATTATTTCATTACTATTATTAATGTTGTTGTTGTTGTTGTTGTTATTATTATATGATAATATGACTATTATTTTTATTATTATTAAGCGTAGCCTTGTGATATTTATCCCATTATTATTAAGGAGTCAAAACCCTAATTTTTAACTATTATTATAATTATCTTTATTTTTATTAAAATCATTACTATTATTTTTACTATTATTATTATTATTATTAGTGGTAGCCTTAGTATATTACTATTATTATACAAATATTCGAACCCTTATATTACCATTATTTTAATAATTATTATTATTTATGCTATCCTTATAAATATTATTATTTTTGTTAATATTACTATAATGATATTATTATTTTTATTACTAACCCTATTATTAGCCTTAACCTTAATAATATTAGGGTTTCTATTACTACAAGTATTAGTATTAATATCACTGTTTTTGCTACAACTAGTATTAGTACTATTATTAGAAGAGATAAAGCTATTAGCTTTAATAATATAAATATGGCTATAAATACTAACATAAATCTATTTTGACTAGTAATACCCTAGTAGGCTAACTTGGGAGTTAAAAGCCCTATTTTTACTTGTAAATTTTCTTTTAATAATAGTAACCTTAATATTAGAATAAAGTAGAAAATAATAGTATTTTTTGTGGGAGGGAAATTAATCCTTAGTTTTTCCTTCTTATAGGTGAACCTAGTAAAAACCCTAAGGAGGTGTAGGAGCGTACTCCAAGATCGGTGTCGTGGTAGGTAAGGATGTAGCTAAGGCCCTATGTGTGTTATGTGCCTTATATGCCTTGTATACCATGTACCATGATATATTGTGTATTTTATGATTATCATTATAACTTTTTTATATGTAGTGTAGCTTGGAGTTGAGGTTATGCTTATGTGTTTTCTTATGGCATGTGTATAATATGTATATGTTGTGATAGTGATGTGATGTGATGTAGCATTTCAGGACATGCATGCTAGGATATTTAAAGTAATGATATGGGGTGAAAGGATGAAAAAGGAAAATGGGGAAGTGAGTGGGCCAATTGGAAGTGAGTTGACCATGGGATATGGGATTGACTAAAATATCTCATGATCCATGAAAGGGAAAATAAGAGAAGATTATGAATAAAATAAAAGAGTGGGTGAACTTTGCATGGAAATTCTAGGGTTTTGCATGAAAACTTCGAGGGTTTGCATGGGGTGGATGGAGTTTGCATGGGGATGAACTTTACATGTGAAAAGTTGCCTTGGAGTGTAAGGAAGGTAAGGGAAGAGTTGTTTGGGTGATTAGAGGCTTTGGGTGAAAAATAGTACGTGGGTTAGTATAAGGGTGCATAGGAGACCTAGCTAGGGTTTGGGAGGAAAACCTTAATTTGAGATGGTGTGAAATTAAAAATAATTAAGTGTGAGTGGAGTATGAGATGAGGGTGGAGAAATATCATGCGTAGGGTAAGTATGGGTATCATGGGAAAGCAAGAGTGGAATGTGAGAAATGGAGGGGTGACAGGTGGAAAGAAAGATGTTAAGGTTTGGCGTGGCCAGCTAGGGTTTGGTGTGGCTACCTAAGGTTTCATGGTCACATGTGTATATGGGGGATTAAAATGAAATCATGAGGGTTGAATCTAAGGGATGTGATATGTGGGGTGTTAAACGGCCTTAGTGTGTGAGGCAGAGAAGGATGGGCCACATAGGCCCAATTTAGGATTTTTGGAGAAAACCCTAGGATAAGACAGTGAGTAGACTTGGAGGCGTAAGGTAGTGGTCCTTGACCCACACACTTAAGAGTTGGGCTTCCAGTGTGAGTAAATGGAATAAGGAAAGGATGTTGGGGCATGTGAGGAGGTGTAGAAGTCTTAAGATATGGACGAGCCCTCTTGGGAGGACAAGTGTAGATGGAGTTGGCCATGCGTATTTAGGGTGAAACTTGTTGAATAAGATACAGTAAGACACTAATAATTTAAAGTGGAAGATTATTGAGCCAGGCCTAGACCGATCCACTGGTATAATAGTGGCCAGGTGCCGGGGTGCCCTGGAGACTAATCCACGGGCATATAATAGTGGTTAGGTGTGTTATGTCCTGTGTGTGACCGATCCACCGGCTATAATAGTGGGGGATTCTGAGCTCAATAAACCAAATCCTAAGTTTGATAATACACGTAAAAGACACTAAGTACTTACAGTGAAATACCATGAGAGTCGGGGCCAGACTAGTCCACTGGCGAATAATAGTGGCTAGGAGCATCTTGCCCTGGAAACCAATCCACCGGCATATAATAGTGGTCAGGTGCATTCTACCCTATATGTTTCTAATCCACCGGCTATAATAGTGGGGTTCTTGTACTCACATGGATTGATAAAGAACATGGTGTAAAATGAGTATTGATCAAAGAATAAATAACCAGTTTATCTAGACTATAGCTTGGCCTTTATTTATCTGTAATGATTGTATGTTGTTATATGATCATGCTTGTATTATATTCCTTTGTGTGTTGGCCTTAGTTTCATGGTTACCTTTCTCAATACATAGCGTACTGACCACCCGTTTCATGGCTGCTACTCATTCCCACAAGCAGAAGGCCCCTCTGAGTTTCTGCAGGTTGGTGATACTGTTTTCGATGCCTTCGATGCTTACGAGGCATTGGGTGGGGCTGAATGTTGAGTATGGAATTGGTCTAGGATTGATAGAAACATGGTTGGATTTACTTCCTATGTCCCTTTATTTTGTACTGGATTACTCAGACTTAATTTTTATAGCATTGTAGCCTTTATTCCTTTTGAGGAATTTTAATTATGTACTCTGGATTGTAAACTCTTTTCGCGTACTTTGATTTCTGTCTTATGAATGTTTTCAATGCTTTTATGAAGCCTTTCTTTGAGTTTAAATTATGATGGTTGTTAATTCTTCTTTAGCCTTATGGTTAGTACGAGACCGGCCGGGGGCTGAACTTGTACTGATCACGGCAGTAATATCCTCAAAATTCACAAGTTTTGATTTACTTGCTTTTGTGAAACTCTTTACTAAAACAAAATTTTTCAGTAGTGAATTTTGGGGGTATTACAATTACAACTTATCATTGAAAAAAAATACATAATTGCAACAATAAAGTCTTTGCCAAAGTTTGAACTCAAAACTTCAACAACCATCTTTGTTGTTGCGAAAACATATAATTACAACGACATTATAACTTGTTTAAACATCGTTACAATAAATGACTTTTGAAACCTCTAATCAATGTCCATAAATTATGCCACATACATATGTCCCACTTAAATCAATATAACCAAAATATATAAAAATAATTCTTAACATATATATCAAGAAAAAATTATCAAATTGAATGAAAACTTATCAGAATTCTACTTGGCAATTAGGATATGATTGAACTGATAGACGCTAAGATAAATTGGCGTGTCCAATCAATATAACTTGATGAGACTAACACAATGAAGAAAATATTGGGATTTGGATAAGGCAGTGACAACAAAGTATAGATGTTGCAATAAAATTGTTGATAATTTTTTTTTGCAACAACTTATTATTGCGTTAAAATAGTATAAATATTTGCAACAAGTATAGTCGTTGCAATAAATTCAATTAATATTTTGCAATAAGAAAAAAAAATTCGTTGCAAAAATGTTTTATATATTGCAACAAATAAATGTTGTTACAAATAAACCATCTCATATGTTGCAACGGTAAATGTCATTGTAAATAAGCCATCGCATATATTACAATGAAAAATATCGTTGCAAAATATTTAAATGTCATTGTGTTGAAATAATATAAATATTTGCAACAAGTATAGTCATTGCAATAAATCCAATCAATATTTTGCAACAAAAAAAAGTCATTGCAAAAACATTTTGTATATTGCAACATATAAATGTTGCTATAAATAAACCATTACATATAATATAATAACAAATGTCATTGCAAAACCTACAAATGTCATTGCGTTAAAATAATCTAAATATTTACAATAAGTATAGTCGTTGCTATAAATTCAATAATGTATTTCATAGGATCTATATATCAAATATTGTATTTCATGTTAATATAATAACCACATGCTTGTATTTAACCTTGTATTTATAGTAACATACACATGTATAAATAAACCATTGTATATAATATAATAACAAATATTGTATTTCATGCTATTTATATTTCTGTATAGTTAGTTTAACCTTACCAGTGCACAAGTACTAATGGTTCCATTTCATTTTCGTTGCCCAATTCAAATGGGTAGTTGAAAAAATTATTTGTAGGGTTCTAAAGCTCTAGTGGAATTATGTTTGAAAGGGAGTGATATTAGCTTAGATTTAAGCTAATCAGCGTTTCTCGATATATAATTCTTATCAATGCAATGCGGTTGTATGCATTAATACAATTTCAAAGTTATAATGCTTTTAACTCTCATTGGAGAGGGTCGATTTTGGTTGTTTAACTATTATTTAATGCCCTAAGAACATTTTATTTATCTTCGTGCTTTGATTTCATAGTTAGTAAGTATTATATAGGTCTTGAGTTGGATGGCAACCACACCTAATCCTTAAGGTATGAGAGTAATTTTAGTCTTATACCCAACATGGGTTAGGTAGTATGTAACACCCCCATTTTCACTACTAAATTTCATTTAAAAACATTTCATAAGAACAAAAATATTAAATACACCTAGAAAAAATAAGGTGCTACCGCCGCACCTAATATAGGATAGATGTTAGCCACCCTTCCCATGTTAGATACAAGGTTGAGAAAAAAACCAATCAAAATAAGAGTAGAGTATGCAAGATACATTATACATAGATACTAAAGAAATTTTTTACAAAATGGGACCTCAGTGGTCCTAAAAATATTCAAATACAAGAAGAAGATTAAATTAAAATACATAACTACAATAGCAAAAAAGGAAAAAAGGTAGAGTGTAGCCCCAAACCTTGGTTCATCAAGGAACAGACAATAGACTCTAGATTTCTATGCTTTCGAGCCCTAAGACCAAAATGAGATAGGCCCATTACCGATCATCTCCAAAATTCTACAAAAGATCATGTACTCTTAGGAATGTGCAAGTGATGGAACAAATGGGCACATCAGTACGATTCGTACCGAGTAAGATAAGTTACCTCCTCAAATGGAGTCACAAGTATACAAGGTCCTAGTATAAAGTGGAGATCATACTAAACACATATCATGCTTATGCCATACAATTGGATATACATGCTCTATCATAGTCATATAATACATCAGGAATTTATGTCATACACGACTTAGATAAATCAGGACTCATCATGCTTATCAACATAACAAAAACATCATGGACATCAAAATAAAATTTAATAAGCAAGTTATTCGAGCAACATATTAGGGATTCTACCATCCATTCACATGATTTCCCATTGGGTCTATTTCCCAAACTTGCATACATCATTAGCTCGTTTATTTATAAGCTGTTATTTATCTTTCCCTTTCCCTTAGTTTCCTTTTTCCTTCTCTACATTTTTATCCTTATTATTATTTTGATCAAGAGATGGACTTTATACCACCCAATAGTCTCACATACCATGAAATCTTATCCAAACCAGAGGAAATAAATTCTGGCTAAAGCCAAGTAACTCACTTAGATGACTAGACCCTTTAGTATCAATATCCTTGGTACATCATCATTGTTTAGAGTAGGTAAGACACCAAGATCTACTACGATCCCTCCCAAAGGCAAAGCTTAAATGCACCATTAAACGTACTAAGGCATACTCATCCCCAATAGCTAATTAAGGATCGGGTATCTTAGACCCATTTACAACTTGATTATCTTCCACTTTAAGTGATTAGTATGTTACTTTTCAAGGCTATATTATCATACAAGGCCCATGCAACATTCATATAACACATCTAAATACTTATGCCGTCTTAACCATTATTACCCTCCAACCATGTGGTGGGATCTCCATTGGTGTTTAGCTAAGTTAAAATCAACCCTTTAAGGTAATATATTTATGCCAAAATCTGGATTATCTCATAAAAAAGTATCAACATAGCATACTCATTCCAATTTACTATTTAAAGTCTTCCAAAGACACTAAATAAAATATCTTGAATTATTATCCCTTTAATCCATATAATAGGTTAGTTAATTCATTATAATATGGGTGTTATCATCATTAAATATCATACTATAGCATTGTGCAAAGTCTCAAATCATAGTAAGCCCAAATAGAAAAAAAGACATACTTTGGTCGAACCGGCCGATCAACTCAGATAACCCAAACCCCAGATTTCCCTTAAACCATTCAATTGGTTAGGTTAAACTAGTTAATTGGTTCTAACAAATCAGTAGATGGGTTTAAGAATAAATCAACCAAGATCACCACATACCAACCGATCAATCGGTTGTGATCAATTAGTCGATTGTTATAAGGATTAGTCAATCAGTTTGCTCCTAGATAGCACATATTAGACATTTTACATGAGATTCACATTCTAAGATCTTGCAACATCCAGACCATAATATTTCATAGAAAAATACCAATATTTAACAAGCTCAAAAATGGAATATTACTTCACTTTCAAACAAATCAGCCTTATTTTCTATAAAATCATGCCTTTTTCTTAGGATTCTTAATTAATTTAACATGCATCAAATAGAAACCAAACTCTCATGCAATAGATAAAATTAACATCATGCAGAGCAAATCACATCACATGCTTATTTAGGCCACATTTCAATTATAAGAATGACTTACTTGATGCTTAACAAAGTATAACACCCTAAATTTGTATAACCTAAAAATTCAATATTTAGCCTTTTATCCGGATAATTTTAATATTTAATTATTGATTTAATTATTTTTTTGAACCTTTGACTTATAAAACTAGATACAATTATTTAATAAATTAATATAATTATTATATCATTTTATCTTACTCTTTTTATTTAAATAAACCCTAAAACTATAATTTTAGCAAAATTATTTTCTTAAATCAAAACCCTAATTTTTGAAAAAAAAAATATATAATATTTTCCTAATAGTCCAATTTAAATCTAATTCATAATCCTAAACCTAAATATATATTTCTTTTATTTTTCCTATTTTCTCTTTCCTTTTTACTTCTTTTTCTTCCTTTTCTTTCCTTCTTCCTTCTTCCATATTTCTTCGGGCTAGCTTGAACCATTTTCCCTTTCTTCTCTTTTCTTTTTTCCCTCGGGCTAGCTGAGGCCTCCTCCTTCATCTTTATCTTCTTTTCCCTTAGGTTGGCCCACTTCCTTAACCTTCCTTCTTTCCCTGCATGGCCCAACATTCCCTCTCCTTTCTTGTTTTCCCCATGTGGCCCAGCGCTCCCCTACCCTTCTTTCCCCACCTACACCATGCCAAACATGCCCTAAGCCTCCCCCTTACGTATGCCTCCTCCCCCTCCTACATGTAGCCTGCACATTGCACTCCTGCGATGCCACCCCTCTTCCACCTAGACACCCTGCACCACCACCCTCCTACCGTCATTTTCTTTTCCTTTTCTAGACCTGCATCCCTCTGACCTTCCTCCCTTGCATTCCCCTTTCCTTCTAGTTTCTCCCCTTCCACCTCCCCTGTACCTTCACCTACCTCGCACGCTAGCCATCCCTCTCTCTCTCCTCCTATTCTTCTTCTTCTTCTCTTCTTCCCTTCTCCCTCATGGTATGATCTCTCCCCCAACCTTCTCTTCCCCCTCTTTCTTCTTCTCCCCACCCCTGCTTTTCCCCATCACTTAATCTACAACCACCTCTGACACTTCCACCACCAACCTAACCTCTATCGTCGACCACCATCCTTTCTCCTCTATTTCCTCCTTCCTCCTCCACCTCTATCACCCTGTCTCTTATTCCCTGTCTCCTTCTACAGTTCTTACCGACTATTCCCTACCACCGTCCATGTCCCTTGCAATAACCCCCTCCTCCACCACAACAGCCACTAGCTCTGCCATCTCGTAGCTCCCTACATGACCCCAAGCAAACTCCCCAACCTCATTTGCATCCCTAACTCCTCCCCTTCTCTCCCCTTTGACACCCCCACACTATAGCCACCCCTTCCTTCGGCAACCTCTTCCCCTTCCTTTCTACTACCACCGTAGCTCCTCCTAATTGTCTACTGCTAGCCACCACCATTTAGACCTCCACTCCTGCACCATCACCCACAGCCACCCCAGCACCACCTACCATTCCCCTTATCTTCCTCTTCTTATCCTTTTCTTCCTTTTATTTCCCTTCTTTGCACCATTCTCCCTACAGCCCGTGCCACCGCCTCCGTTGCCTTTGAGCCACCTGCTCCACACCCCCAACCACCAGCCATCTCCTACCTTATCTCCTATACCCAACTACCAAAACCCACACCTCCCACCATCAATCATAGCCTTTACTTGAGCCACCTTCTCCCTCTTCCATTTTGCCCATTTTTTCATAGGACATGTTGCACATGCATTGTGAGTTATACAGTGTTATTTTTAAGTGTTTTGGATAATATTTAAGGTATAAGAGTAGTTTGGTAATTTTAAATTTAATAAATATTTTTAATAAAAATTATTATTCATTTATCTAATATTAATATGATATTTGTGATATTATTTTAAGGTACAAAATTTTATTAATGAAGCCTAAGTTTTTCTAGCTGGTTATTGGTAAAGTTTATTTTTTTTTAAAATCAAGTAACCTTTATACCCCACTAAAATGTTTGGATATCGTATATTAGCACATTAGGGTTTTTGACATGTTATTTATGTAGATATGATGCATTACAAATAATCCCATGATTATTAGTGTTATCTTTGAAAAAAGAAAAAGAATGCATGTTTTATTGTGTACGATGTTATGTGTGTGAAAGGGGTAATTGAGAAGGGGTCTAATGATGGGAAATGATGATGTATGTTATGTGCATATAAAATGTTAGGTTAAGTATGTATGGACACTTGTACTAAAAATATTACTGCTATAAACCCTAGGTCAATTTGGTCATTTAAACACATCATGATATTTAATCATAAGCGGGATGCCAATTGTGCTATGAATATTGCTAGGAATGGAGATAGGAGTTTGGTGTATCATAAACACATGACTTAGCATGAATATCAATATTTTAAGATCTAGGGGTATTTTAATAATTTTCAATGTATGATGGTGATCATTCCAATAAATGTGTAGGATAAGTGTTATGTGAGGTTAAGTATAAAAATAGGGGTTTGTGGTGTTAGTAACATATGTCTAGACATGAATATTGATATTATATGACCTAGGGACATTTTGATAATTTTAAAGGTGCAATAGTGATTATCTCAATAAATTTACATGATAAGTGATTCTAGCCTAAATTTTTATCAAAAATGTGAAAAAGCAAAATGAACTAAATTCCAAATACATCTCCAACAAAAGTATAATCCTAATAAATACAAACCAAATAAATATATTTGAAGTATAACTCATTTCAAAAGAATATAAATAGTGGATCTCATCAATGGAACATAGCTTGATCACCAAATTAATCCACCAAATAGTCTACTCTCTTGCCCATGTCTTTAGCCCAACAATGAGACTTTCAAAATCAATCATGCAATAAATCAGTGGTTCATCACATGACCTAATAAACTCGGGTAGTATTAGTATGGGTTCAATATTGTGTAAATCATATTGCCCTATCTTATGGGAGAATTATGAGATTAGGTACAGATAGAATCTAGGTACATTGTATTTATACACTATTATGTTTACTCAATACCAACATCATAACTCAGGACATAAACATATAATAACATGTTAAACATATGTAAGTTCATACTCAAACATGTAAGCATGGCATGATGGAAATGTAAGGTAAATTATGCATTTTAGGTAGGAATAATCCATATTATTGACAACTCATTAAGTGATCACACAATTTCCTATACAAACTTCTTGATCCATAAAGGGATTCAAATAAACCAATCAAGCATTTATGGATAATGTCAAACCAAACAAATTGGGCATTTATGGATAACACCAAACAAAAACAATTGAGTATCTCAACCCCTAGATATTACTTAAGGACATGTCCAATCCCAAGCATTTCTTAGGGATGTACTCAGCCCTAGACATTACTCATGGGCATGTCTAGCCTTAAGCATTTCTTTGGGACATGATCATCCCCAAACTATAGTTTAAGGATTCATTTACCTCAAAACTATATATCATTAAAGAAACCCCTTTAATAAAATCACTTGCTTCACACTCACTTAATAAAAGCACATGTTATGAATTTAACATGCTGCCCATATAGCCATGATAAGGTAACAAGTTTAACATGCTTTGTGACTTAATCATGCTTGTGACATGCTCTTTTACTCAATCATACACCTAAGCAGAAAATACAATTCCATTTGAACAAGTATATGCACATACTTTCACATTCATCCTCCTCAAAAGAGTCAAATAGCCCTATGATGCATATTTTTACCCTAACATGCTTAACAATATGCCAAAATACGAGTTGCTTAAACCTCATGCTCAAAATCCATATTTTCATGCTTACATTCAACACTTTAAACTCATGATTAATACAAAGCATCATACAAGTCATATTATATATTTAATATACCAAACCATGTGATACACACAATTTTTGCCTCCAAAATACATTAACAAGGATCCATCCTCATGAAACATCCATTGGGGGAGGTAAGTAGAGACTTACCTTAGTTCATAGATAGCTAAATCAAAAGAATAAAAAAATGAGACCCTAGCTTTTGGATCTAATCAAAACACTTTCCTAGATTACATTAGAAAATTGAAAGACTAAGTCATCAAGCTAGTTTAAAAATCACATATTCATATAATGTAAATCAAGCAATGAGAAATACAAACCAATTTTATTTGAAGGAAAATTCATATTCAAGTTTCAAGGGTGCATTTCTAAAACATTTTTAAAAAATTAATATCATGGAAGAATAGTAATAAGGAAAATGCATCACAACTGCACAATGTATCCATATTATAAATCTTCCTTTACTAGTCACACATTTTTAATTATTAAGATAATTTGTTTGACCAAACCTAGTTCTCCACCATGAAAAAAATTCATGGCAACATACATACACAATACGATAGCACACCCACCACACAGGGTTAGGATACATCAAAGGGGCTTTTCTCTAGGGATACCACACCCACCACACATCAAATGCAATAACCGTGAAGGCTAACATACCATGAGATACCACACCTACCACATGTGGTCAAAGTAAATCAAGGAGCTCGTACTAGGATACATCACTCACCACATCTTGAATGCTTTTGCTAGGAGAGCTAAAAGTTGGGGATACCACACCTACCTAAGCAATGGAATATATGTGCCAAGGGGCTTACATTGGAAAATCTCACCCACCTAATTTGGACGTTGATTCCATGTTACCCTACCATAGTATAATCCTATACATCAAATAGGTGCTGAGTAAAAATATAAAACACAAGGTGACCCGCCCACTAACTCTGGGTAAGCTACCCCGAGAGGTGAAGAAAAAGGCTCAAATAAAACCATAATCTATTAATTATTAATTATCAAGTGATATCACACATCATAAATTAGTTCCATTATTATCTACATTGGGTGTTTAAAAGTGGTAACACCAAAAACATCATAAATTAATTCCATTAGTATCCAAATTGGGTGTTTTCAAGTGATAGCACCAAACACATCACAAGGCAGAGATGATACCAAACTTAAAAAATTTGCGTCCCAAAGATCATCATGGTTGTAATCATAATTTAAATTTTGTAATTATATAGAAGTATTAACATAAAAGGCCTAAAAGAAGAAGAAGAATTATCAACAAAACTAGCAGAATACAATCAGACCAATTAACCAATTTAGTCATAGCTAACCTAAGTAGAAAACAACATTAATGTACTAATCGATGGATTTACTATTTATAGGAAATAGTTGATGGGTTTGGCCTACCCGATCAATGGGTCTACGCAAAGGCCAAACGACATCAGCCACAAGGTCATCAGTTGATGGGTTTGGATAATTAAGCGACTGCTTGTAGGAATCAATCAACTAATTCATCAAACCAATTGATTGATCTTGCAACTAGCTAATCAAAATTTTCAAACCTAGTAACTATTCAACACCATTCGATGGGTTTAACTAACCGATCGACTAGTCTAGGTAAAACAACACCCATACTTACGATCCATATGCTAAAAATTCACCAAACTTTACCATATTAATCTTAGCATGCTCCTATGTCATAAATCACATAATGAGACATGTTGCACACATAGAATCACATGGACACATGGTAGCATCAACATTCAGCAAAATCGTCTTCAAAATTTCAAAAATCAAGCATAATATCAAAGAACCCAAAACATGCTTAGATTTTTAAAATGAAAACTCTACTACATTCTTGAATTCTATAATGAAATTAACTCATGCTCACCACAAAAACACTAAAAACAATGGATCCACAATAAGCAATAAAAGACCTTATTCATATTAAAGATAATAATGTCTTACCTTCAAGTAATTCTTCTAGCACAAAACTCCTAACTTGATGGTTGTCTAGCAATACTTCAATTCTTAAGAGAATGAAGAATCAAAACCATTAAAATTACTTTTTAAAATTCCATTAAAAACCAAAAATTAGAAGAAGAAGAAGAAGAAGAAGAAGAAGAAGAAGAAGAAGAAGAAGAAGAAGAATATAAGCACAATTCAACCTTTTCTCAAGATAAAATATTCAAGGAGAATGAAGCTATGATCTTCAACCTTTCTCAAACTTTAATCATTCCTTGCTTGAGAAAACAATAGAGAGATAAAGATAAGATTATAAGAATAAAAGAGAGACACTAACTCGACTAAGGAGGGAATAAAATAAGATCAAACCTCAATTTTCTTAGCAAAGAGGGGGGAAATTGAAGAAAATAGGGTGAAGAGAGAGAATGAACAAGTGCAAAAGCTGAAGAGTGAATTGCATTATAAATGGAGTGTGTAAGAGAGAGTGATGGTCTACATTCTCAAGTGGAAGAGGGGAAGTCTAACTTAGGTTGAGTGTAGGCAACCAAGGTGTAAGAGAATGCATGATGAGGTAAGGGAGGTGAAGTGTAATAAAAGAGGGGCATGTAAAAAGGTTAGAAAATCAGAGAAGGGGTGCAAGAAGGTAAAGACAAATCCAAGATGCAAAAAGAGAAAGGAAAGCAAGGGAGAAGAGAGAAGGTGAGGTATGCCTCAAAATTTAGAAAATTTTAGCTAAATAAAAATCATAGAGTGATATAAATAATATAAAAATAATCCCAAAGCACCAAAATATACTCGTTAGCACAAATATATTCTAATTAGATATTTTCTTAATCATTAGCAAGATAGTCGAATCAAATATCAGAAAAGAATCAAAAATCATAAGATAATCAGTCAATCAATTTGAGTAAACCAGTCAACTGATTCATCGAGAATAAAATTGTCAATCTTTGAGCATACCAGTCAATCAGTTAGGTAAACCAATCAATTAGTATGCTTGAAATTCACATTTTTATTATAATTTCAAGCCTTTTTTGAAATTAAAACTAATTTATTTTATATCAACATAATTTAAAACATGTTTTGAAGTATATTATGATAGGGTATTACATTTATAAAACACAACTATAATTGAATATATATAAAATTAATGTAATAACTCAATTTAAGATAACACTATCAAAGCTCACTTAATTTTTTCAACTACCAACCAAACATTAGGGTTTTTAGGCCGTATTTCAAATCAACCAATTCACATCAATAACCTCAAGTTGATAGTTTAAAAAATAAATTAAATCAATTATAGATAAATCAAGACAATCAATTTCAACAAAAAAATTCTTATAAACAACCAATTTAAAATAATCGTTTTTAAAATTCAGGGTTTTGGCCCGGGATGTGAATCAAATAAACTTTTTCTCAATTATACAAATTGATCATCTAAATATAAAATCAAGTATACTCTAAATAATATTATATGTTTAATTTCATTAAAGCAATAAGGGCATGGTTCAATTTAATTAGATTAGGGTTATCACCTAAAAATCCCAATTTAGTTGATTCTTATGAATTTTATAAAATTTATGAATCAAATATACAATTGAACACATTCTAAAGTATTTTGTAGAGTCAATTGGAAGAAAACACCTAAAGGTTAAATCTAATTCAAAGAAATGGTTCCCCGACTAAGGTTTGAGCCTAAAAATCCTAGTGCAATCAATTTCATATATTTTATGAAGTTAAATATACCAACATGAGATTACACACATTTTAAAATGTATTATATAATTAATTTATCAAAACTATCTTGATCAAATAAGTTCAAGCAATTCACACATACTCGGGTTACAAATCTAAATTTCACCAATCAATAACATATAATACAATTAACCGCTTCAAATCAATCATGCTACTCATATATACATAATCTAACAATCAATGTAACTTAGTTAAGCCTAATTTATCTAAAATCTATCAAAATCAAAGTTAGTGTTTAGGAAAATTTATACCAAACAAAAATATGCTAAAATAGCATTGATATGGGTCAATTAAGGTTGCTGAAATCCAAGCACCACTCGTCAGTGTTTGGGAAGCATTAGGGGTGGTCAAACTAATGACATAGTATTGATGCTCACTATTTTCTGACGCAATGTTTTTGGGGCTTCAATGTCTTGTTCTAGATTGTACATGGCTAGTGCTAATAACAAAGAAGGGAGGAAGATGAAGGGAGGTAGTGGTGGCTCACTAGTGGTCAACCATTGCAACCCTAAGTATTCATCCCCACTACTCTATTACGTTGATACTCCTAGTCAATTTCTTCTTGCATCTATGTGGTGTTGCTCATTCTTGGTGGTGGCTTGAAGTGGTTCAATGGTTACTTGAAGGCAATGAGGCTGGAGTGGTGGAGGTCAAGCTAGGTTAACAAGTCAATAAATATAAGGGAAAGGAGACACATAAGGGGTCGGTGTGAAGTAATAAAAATGAAGAGGAGAGATAAGAAGAAAGAAAAATGGAGGGGCATTAAGTTTCTTTCTTTTTACTAATACACATAAGAGGATATAAAATGTCTGAGATATATTAATGGATTATTTTTTCTAAGATTCCTTTAGCAAAAAATATTCTGTACGAACCCATAGATATGAAAAGCTTTCGGACAAAAACACCAACGATCACAATAATTCATATAATTTACAAAAATACATAATACGACCCCAAAAATAATTTTTCAAAACTATCTAGAAAAATATTTAAATAAAATTATGAGAAATTGTAATTAACTCAAATGATTTCTAACAAAAGGTCCTCCATAAACCAAAACGGAAAAGCAAAAAAAAAAATAGATAAAAGTCTTTAATTTAAAAGTTTTTAAAGATCTTATCAACTTCATAAAAATAAATAAATTCAATGAAATAAATATTTTATACAGATAAATATCATTAAACTAATTTTACTAGATTAAAGGAAATTCTATAATTTAAACAATGTATTTAGTAAATAAAATATAACTCCAAAATAGAGTCATAATCAAACAACAAACTTGTAATTTAAAAAGAATTTAAAATATTAAAAAGAAACACAATGGAACATAAATATATTTTTAAATAAAAATAAAAAATATACGAATATAATAAAAATTATAATCGTGAATGAATTTATCTAAATTAATTTATAATGACAACAATTAACTAATTCTAATATGAACTTGAAACCGTTAATAAAACTAAAAAATGAATCACAAATTAAATAATTAAATGCTTTTATCAAATATTGCTAATAAAATCTTTAATAATAAAGAAATTTAATTTCAAAAATATTAGGTATTACATTATGTGACCACCTAATGTAGGTAGTTGCTACCTTCTATCTAAATCACATGTAACTCTCTTCATCTTGCACAAAAACACTTAACCTCATGCATATAACCATCCTTTCATAACCATTTGTTTTGTTTTTGTTGATAATTGATCCCTTCCTTCTTCCTCTACCTTGGTTAAACCCCCCCCCTCTTTTCCTTACCTTTCCTCTATGTTTTCCTTACTGTTCTTATTTCTTTTCTTTATTTTTAGGTGACTGAGGCTTTGGAATAAGGTGGTGATTAAGAGTTATATTCTTGCAAAGAGATTAGTGTAGATTATGTTAAAGATACACACCTTTAGCCTAGGCTTATGATTGAAGTGTATGTTTTGTATTATTATATGTGGAAAAATACCATGTTAGGGTATGCTAAATGTAATCTTCAAATTTAATCATGTTATCATAAATTGATATGCTTGCTAAGCATGTTGTCAAATGTTATATTGTGAGAGTAGGTAATTTAGAAACAATTTTATGTTGAGGCTTCGTTGTGGTGATTTTGGGCTTATGTATGCTTCAGATCTATGGCTTAGGTTGCCTTTGGGGTTGGTTTAATTAAATTAAATTATATACTTGGGTGTCTTGTATTATATGGGAGGTCATATATTATTTAAGTTTAGTGAAAATCAAAATTTGGTAGTTTTGGTGTTAATCTCAATTTTACGGGATCAAGTCAAATTGTGAATTTTTGTATGGAATATAAGTATTTCAATGTATTCCTTGATATTTTTTACATAAAATTTGACATGAAATATTTTAGGGTTTGGTTTACTATATATTTAGTTATGTTAATAAGAGATTTTGAGGCACTTAGGTAAAAGAAGGGAGAAATGGTCATTTTGGGGTATTTATGGAAATTTGAGGTTGTGCAAGTGTTATTATATTTAAAATTGTATTAGTTTGGGTTAACATGGTTAGCACACATATAAGTATTATGGGGAAATGGCTTAAAATGGGCTTAAAAAATCTAGGGGCATGATCGGTTTTTTATGCATGAAACATTAGAGGTAAGCCTTGATTTTTAGATATGGTGTTTATAATGACATATTGGGGTTTTATGTTAAATTTAGTGTATTAGTGAGTCTTATGGATTAATTTATGAGTTGAGGGTGGATTATTGTTTTGGTGATGGTGTTGAGGTCTTAACCCTATGTATTATCTCTATCGTACTTGTTTTCTTGCTTTATGCATTATCACTACTCTATATGACTACAACATGTTAAATTAATTAACCATTTTGCCTTTCTAAGTGTTATTATGTATAACAAGTTTTGGTTTCAATTCCATAATAATTGGCATTTCTTATCAGAATGATAAATGGTATCCTATATAATAAGTTAATGGTAATGCAAGTGGAAGTGTTATATTGATAGTAAACCAAGTGATGCATTGTTTTTCTAAGTGTTGAATAAGTGGTTAAAAAGATATTAATATTTAAAGTGGAAGATCACGTGAGTTAAGATCAAGCATACCAATTACATGATTTTCACAAGGTTATTATGGTACTTGAGTGGATTGACTGTTGCAACGGCCAAGCGGTTTATATTTATCTCCTAGTTTTTTGGTACCCGTGATTTATGGTTATTGTGCTAAATAGAGTGGCCCTAGATCTATTCTATATTAATCATTCCATTAGCTTATAAAGGATATGCATGCTTAAGGATTACGAATCTAGAATTAGGGTCCGAAAGTGTGTTATGCCTTGGAGGGTGTGATAAGTTACAATGTTGTTCCATTGGTTATGAATTAGTGGTTAGGAGCATTATATCATAGAAGTTGTACCAGATTGTTTCACCAAATGATAATAGTGGCCTAAAACATTATGCTTTAGAAGTTATATCGGTCTGTTCTACTAAACAATAATAGTATTCAAGAGCATTATGTCTTAAAAGTTATATCAACACATTCCACTCGACAATAATAGTGGTTAGGAACTTTCTGCCTTAAGAGTTGTTTCATGTTATGATATCATTCCCCCATTCATGAATAGTGGAGTTCTTGGTCTTAATATGACTAAGTAAATGGAATTATTTAATCACTTAAATATCAACTTTAATCTAGTTTTTTCATTTGAGTTATCTCATATCATAAGAATATATATATGTATAGAATACATATTGTAACACCCCCAAAATTCACTACTGAAAAATTTCGTTTAATTAAAAGAACATTAGCCGAAGCAAAATAATAAATCATGAATTCTGGGGATATTACCGCCACACTTAGTACCAGATCGGTTCACCCTATCGTTCCAGTACTAAGTGATAAGGCTAAAAGAGTAAAACACAATTTACGAGAAATTCAGACATATTTAAATCAGAGTAGCGCAATTAAACATTTTATAAGAATATAATCCACCAATGGTGGTTTAAAACAAAAAATACATTGAAGCTATGACTTTAAAGGAGACAAAGTAAAACCATAATAGTTCCGGATAGTTCCTTATACTCTTTTCCGAGGCAACTTTCCATACATAAAGTTTGCCCCCATGCGGACTCTAACCATCCCATGCAAACCCTAGTTCCTCCTATACCTACATTAGCCAACTTACTTCTCCTTAGTTATCTTTCTCTCCCATTACTATTTTTCATGCCTCCATCCCACATCACCACATTAATCATCCTAGCATGCATGTCCTAAAGGGCCACATCACATCACATCATTACTCATAGCATATCCATATCAACATATACCAAAAGAGGACACATAAACACACCTCGGTTCCAAGCCACGCCACACATGAAACAGTTAAGGTAATAGCATATAGAACACGTCATATAATTATATAGGGCACCCAAGGCATGTAGAACACATAGCACACATTCAGCTTTAGCTACACCCTTACTCGGTTTAAGTTACCGAGCTATCTCCCACACTTATTAGACCACTAAACACCCTTCATAATTGTTACACTTTATACATTTTCCATTTTGTTGGTTAGATTACCACTTTAACCTTTTTCCTCGATTATAATTAATAAATTACCCTTGAGTTGGTCAAATTACCAAATTACCCCTTTAACCAAATTACCCCTGTTCATTATCCTAATTACCTAATTACTCCTTTAGTTGGTTAAAGTACCAAATTGCCCCTCACATTTATCATATTTACCATTTTACCCTTCTCCATTATTAAATTATCATTTTACCCTTCTCTTTTATTAAATTATTATTTTACCCTTCTCGATTATTATAATTACCAAGTTATTCCGTTCCAATTCCCACTTTTACCCCTTTTATTTACAAAATTACCATTTTACCCCTTTACTTTTAAATTTACCATTTTACCCCTTAACTTCCAAAAATTACCATAACACCCTTTCACTTATAAAATTTTCATTTTATCCTTAATTATGAAATTATCATTTTGCCTCTTTTAATTTCCAAATTACCATTTTGCCCTTTAATCCCAAAATTACCATTTAGCCCTTTAATTACAAAATTACCATTTTGCCCTTTAATTACAAAATTACCATTTTGCCCTTTTATTACAAAATCACCATTTGCCCTTTAATTACTATTTTACCCTTTATTCATAAAATTACCATTTTGCCCATTTATTACAAAATTACCATTTTACTCTTTTATTACAAAATTACCATTTTGCCCTTTTATAACAAAATCACCATTTGCCCTTGTTATTATACAATTACCATAATACCCCTTTTTAATTATAAATTACCATTTTGCCCCTCGTTACACCACTCATTTTAAATTATCACCACTACTTAAAATATCAATAATAATACCTTATCCACAACTAATATATTTAATATATACTTTTAGTACCCACACATATTAGGCCATATTCTTGTACAAGATATATATTACTAAATACCCCTAAGGCTCACAAAATATTAATCATGCATTAAAATCACAATAGCATAATACAACATAAGTAATACTTAACATTTCATTAACAACCAACTCTTACCTTAAACACCATTCCCATACATATCATGTAACCTATCATTCTTCCTTTTATCAACCAACACAAGAAACCACATATAATATATTAAACAACATATATCAAGCATAATACACATTAAAAATACCTAATGTGTTAACATACGTTATCCATGCATTTAAGTGAGATTTAACAGTTACCTCAATTCTCGCAAAAATGAACCTTACCGGTATTCCGGTTAAAGGTTCAAGCTTTGATTATCAAAACCAATACCTAAAATTAATATCAAGACTTATTACATTAGACATAATAAAAATCAAAGTATAAGGCTTTATAACACTTAATTAATCAAATAATTAAATTAAATATTATTATACCTTAAAAATTATTACCCAAATTAATCAACAAAGGCAGCAGCTCATGCTGCTCATGCAGCATGAGCTGCATGCAAGGAAAGAAGGAGGAGGGGGCTCGAAGGTAGTGAAAAGAGGGAAAATTAGGCACTTTCGGGTTGGTGGTTTGGGGCTAAGAAAATGACATGATGGGGAAGGATTTGGGGTAAGGGAATGGTGTAGAAGTGGAGAGGCGTGTAGGTGGTGGTCGAGGATGGGTTGAAGGCGGCGGAGGCGGCGGCAGCGAGGCTGCGAAGGTGGTGGCCGAGGAGGGAGTCGAAATGGGGGCTGGTGAGGAAGGAAATGGGAGAGGGAAAATAAAGGCTTTTGGGTGATGTTTTCGGGCAAAGTAGGATTGTGGGTGGTAGAGGGGGTTGCAGGGATTAATGTGGTGGCTCAGATGGCAGCATAGGCAGCGGAACGGTGGTGGATCAGGGTTGCACAGGGTGGTTGCCAAGAAAGGAGGGAAAGAAGAGGAAAAGAAGAGAGGAGGAAGGAGGAGGCTGCGGGGTGGCTCAATGGGTGCTGTTATGGTTCAGGGGTGAGGTATAGGGTGGCAGGGGGTGGTGCAGGTGGCTGTTGAGGCGGCGGCAGCGGCGGAGATGGGTGGAAAAACAAAAATAGGGGAGAGAGGGGAGGAGAAGGAAGGTATGGTCAGGCATGGGGGAAGAAAGACAGGGATGGTGGGACTGAGATGGGGCAGAGAAAACAACGAGAGGGAGAGAGAGAAATAGGGGAAGCAATGGGGTAGAGGGAGTTGCAGGTGGGATGGCGGGGGTCGGGATTCTCACCGGGGAAAGAGGCTGAAGAAAAGAAAAAAGCAGGATGGCCCGATCGAGGAAGAAAGGAAAGAAAAGAAAGAGGGGCGGTCGGGCTCGCGCGAAGGAGAGGAGGAAAGATGGGCCAGTAGCCCACGCGCCAGGGAGAAGGAGAGGGAGGAGAGGAGAGACGGGCCGGCGGCCCAATGCGCAGGAGGGGAAGGGGCAGGCCGGCCGGCCGGCAGCCCAAAGAAGAAGAAAAAAAAGAAAAGAGAAAAATAAGGAAAAGGAGAAGGAAAAGGGGGAAAAGGAAAAAGAGAAGGAAAAGTGGTATTAAACCAAATTATTTAATTTATAAAATAATACAATATAATATATTTTGGGTAATAAATTGATTTAATAATTTAATTTAATATAATATAATTAAAATATAAGGGTTAAAAAGGATAATTTTAGTAAAATAAGGGTTTGAAAATTTATTTAAATAATAAGAGTGTGATAAAATAACAAAATATTTATTTTAATTTACTAAATATTTATACCCAATTTCATTTACTCAAAAATCCATAAAATAATTAAATTAAATAGATTTAAGGCTAATTTATCCCAAATAAAAGTTATTTATTAAATTATAAGCTTTAAAATTTCGAGGGATTATAGATATTGTCATATTGGTCTTGTATGTTATGCATGTCTTAACCTATCAATGCGTATTGTTACCTTACTCAATACTTAAGTATTAACTGTCCTTTTTATAAGTTTTGTTTATTCACATGAGTAGATATTATCTTGTTTTGTAGTTAATTGTTGAATTACTTATTTTAATGTGATTACTTGTGGTGAGCATTAATTTGGGTTAGTATTAGAAATTGGTTATACAAATATTCCCTCCTTTCTTTATCTTGACTTTTAGTCCTCTATTTTCTATTTTATCCATTAACTTCTCTCTGTTTCGTAATCTCGTATTATCATGGTATCAAGTATTTCCTACGCCTCATTTCTTAGTATGAGTAACATTTTAGTCTATCATCCAACATAGATTGGATGTAGGGAGTATATTTTTTTATGTTCAATGTCATATAACACCCATTATTCTATTATTATTTATTTCATAAAATAAAGTTTTTCAACAATCTATGTTTACTTTCCCTTCCAAACTTATATATTTATATGTTTATTTGCTAAAATAATATCTAATATGAAATCTAATTTATTATGAAATAATAATATGACCAAAGTAATAATTATGTTTGGTAGACATAACTTATTTATATATAAATGTAGTTGTAGTAATGATGTTATTTGACTACTTATCTAATATGAAATAAATTAATTATATATTAGTAATTTTGGGCATGTAATATAATAATAATTTTTTTATAGATTTCACATTATTGATTTTTTTTATCTATATTAATAATTTATTAATATAATTACAATTAATATTAGTCTTATTTATTAATCATTTATTTATATTATGATTAATAATGTATTTATAAAAATTTCTAATTAAAACAAATATTATTCTTATAATCTTCTTATGCATAATTACAATTAATAATATTCATATTAATTAATTATTTTTAATTATCATTAAAATCACTTTATAAATCATTAATTTAGCATTACAATAATTGTTATTATTATTAACTGATTTTTCAAATTTAAAACTAATAATAATTATATTGATTTTTCATTTAAATTTTTTAACATTTTCATGAAATATTAATTTATAATTACAATAAATATTATTCTTATTAGTTTCTTATGTATACTAATTAATTATTTATAACTATGATTAATATAATCTTTATTCATCATTAATTCATCTTTATATTTAATATTATTCTTATTAATCATCTATTTATAATTATAATAAATATTACTTATATTGATTAGTTATTTATAATTATGATTAATAATTTTTATTAACTAAAATTAATGATCATAAACAATACTATTATCATTAATAATTAGCATTATGTGTAATGATTACTTATTTTTTACTATGATTAATATCATTTCTTGTAAACTATATATTTATAATTATAATTAGTTTAAATTTTATTGAATAGATTTTTTTATAATAATTATTAATCATGTTTTATTAATTTTTAATTATCACATATATTATTATTATTATTATTATTATTATTATTATTATTAATTTTCTATTTATATTTATGTTTCATATTTTTCCTATTGATTAGTTATTTATAATTATGGTTAATATCATTTATATTAATTTTTATTATATAATAATAATTAATATTATTTTTATTAATTATCTATTTTTAATTATAATTAATATTATCTACATTGATTATTTATTTATAATTATGATCAATATTTTTTTAATTAATTATAATTTATGTTATTTTCATAAATTCTTTCTTTATATTTATATATAGCATTATTTATAATTATAATGAGTAATATTATTATTATAAACTATTTATTTATTATTAAAAATAAAATTAACATTATTTATATTAATTAATTAATATAATTATGATTAATCATGTTTTTGATAATAATAACCTTATAATTATAAAAATGTTATCCTAAATAATTTTCTATTTATAATTATCATTAATATTTTTATATTGATTATTGAATCTTAATTATAATTAATATCATTTTTATTAATTATTAATTTATCACTAAAACTAATACTATTCTTATTAATTATTTATTTTAAGTTATAATTAATATTTTTTTGTATTGGGACAGAGATCACTCTGGTATATCAGTAGAAGCATCAAATCTTATATATAGGACAACAAGGGTTGCAACTCTAACATTGTGATATCTGCATCAAATGTTGCGCCCTACAAAAACCCTTCTGAAAAACAATTTAGGAACTCTAAAACTGGAACATCAAGAATAATGCAAATGCAATAGAACAAAATAAATTAAAAATGTTAAAAGTTTAATCATTATTACTATCATTTCAAGTAATTACAATTAATCAATGAACATTCCACTCGTATTTTTTCTCCTCATCAATAACGACTTTTCCTATTAATCCATTCAATTATGAAACCTTATTTCTAATTGAGATCTCCCGTATCTAGATCTTAACCATAAGAGATCCCCACAATATATTTTTTCACAAAACACTTTGTAACACCTCAAAATTTAACAACCTTTATTTTTGAGTGTTTAGCCTTTTTAGTCAAAATCAACCCTTAATGTAACACCCCAAAATTTACTTTTTTTTTAAACAGAAGCACTTAAATTAAAACTCATGAATTCTGGGAATGTTACCGCCACACTTAGTACCAGACCAGTTCACTCCTACCGTTCCAGTACCAAGTGCTAAGGCTAAAAAGGATATTTATTATACTTAATCAATACTTAAACCAAGAGTTTATAAAAAGAACTAAAAGGATCATACATAGAAAGCAGAGTACGCATAAAGAGAATCATAAACCATAGTGCATTATAAAAATTCCAAAAAGAGAAATAAAGTTTACAACTGATAAAAGCTTTGTCTCGAATACTCAATACAAAGTAATACGTCATAAAAGGGGAAATCCAATACAAAAAGAAATAATATAAGGAAATAAAATAACATGGAGAGAAAATCCAGCCACGTCACTCTCGATCATTGAGCAAAGAAAATGCTCAACACTCAGCCCCGCCTGATGCCTCATGAACATCGAAGCCATCAAAATATGCATCACCCACCTGCACAAAGTCAGAAGAACCTTCTACTCGTGAGAATGAGTAGCACCCATGAAAATGATAATCAGTATGTTACGTACTAAGTAAGGCAACCATGCACTAAGGCCGTCACAGAAAAGCATATAATCCCAACAAAATAATAAAACAACATACAATCATTCAGATAAATAATAAATAAATAAAGGTCATTTATAGTCCGGATTAATCAATTAATTAGTCTCTTATCGATACTTATTTCACACCATGCTCTTTATCAAATTCATATGAGTACGATGGACTGGATACATACAGGGTATAAAGCTCCTGATCACTATTATTGCCGATGGAAAAAAAATATATAGGGCATAAAGCTCCTGACCACTAACCGATCTAGCCCTGATTCTCATGGTGTTTCACTGTAAGTATTTAGTGTCTTTCCCATATCTTAGCACAATTACGTTTGGTTTTTTTAGCACGGAATCCCCCACTATTATAGCCGGTGGACCGAAAACATACAAGCATAATGCGCCTGACCACTAGTATTCGCCGATGGATCGGTCACACATAGGGTAAAATTCCCTAACCAATATTATTCGTCGGTGGACCGGTCTGGGCCCGACTCAACAATCTTCCACTTTAAATGATTAAAGTCTTACAATGTCTTATTCAGAAATTTCACCTTAGACATACATGACTCACTCCCTCTACGCCTATCCTCCAACCGACCCGTACCATATCATGAGAACCCTACACCTCCTAACTTGCCCCAACAACCTTTCCTCTATACTCTAACTCACACTAGAAGTCCAACCCCGATGTATGTGGGTCAAGGCCCACTACTATACACCTCCAAGTCCGCTCATTACCTTACTCTAGGGTTTTTCCCCAGAAACCCTTGTTTAGGCCTAAGTGGCCCATCCTACTCCACCTCACACAACCCAAATCATTTTAACACTCCACACATCACAAACCATAGATTCCACCTTCATCATCACAGTTTAATCACCAAGTACACATGCTACCATGGAACCCTAATTAGCCATGCCAAACCCTAGCTAACCACACCAAACCCTAACTCGGTCTACTATGTACCCTTATATTATTCTACGTACTATTTTTCATCCAAAGTGTTCAAACACCCAAACAACACTTCCATTACCTTCCTCAAACCCCAAATTAACTTTTCATACGTAAATTTCACTCACATGCATACTTTACACATCCTATGCAACCTTTCGAACTTTTTATGCAAAACCCTAAGACTCCCACGTGAAACCCTAGATTCACCCATACAAACCCTAGATCCATCCCTACAAAAACCCTAGATTCCTCCATGCAAAATCCTGGATTCCTCCATGCAAAACCCTAGATTCTTCCATACATAACCCTAGATTCCTCCATGCAAAACCATATATTAGATTCTCCCATTCCTTCATTTTACTTTCACCCCCTATTATTCTTCCACTAATGGATCATTAAAATATTTAAGTCAACTCATATCCCTTGGTCAATTTATTTTCCTTTGGTCAACTTACTCCCCTTTGGTCAACGTACTTCCCTATTTTCCTTTTTCATCATTTCCACCTCACAAAACCAAATTAAATATCCTCACATGCATGTCTTAAAGGGTCACAACACATTACATCACTTTCCACAACATTTCACCATATATACTTGTCAACATATACAATAAGGTGGCACATAAGCATACCTTAACTCCAAGCCGCTCTATACATAAAATAGTCAACTAATAGCATATGATACACAACACGACATTATACAAGGCATCAAAGACATATAATACACATAACACACATAAATCCTTGGTTATACCCTTACCTAAAACGACACCGGTCTTGGAGCACGCTCCTATGCCTCCTTAGAGTTTTGATTGGTCTCACCTATATGAAGGAAAAGATAAAGATTAGATTTCCTCCTACCAAAAATACTATTATTTACTAATTTATTCTAAGACTAGGTTTTTGATAAAATAATAATATATTAATAATAATGACATTAACTAATTACTAATTTTGCTAAAGATATAAGAAATAATAATAATATTGTAAAAGTTGATAACATACGGTTTGAAGACTTTACCCTAATAATAATAATAATAGTGATACTAAAAATAATAATAATAATAGTGATACTAAAAATAATAATAATGATAATAATAATAATAATAATAATAATAATAGTAAAAATAATAATAATACTAAAAATACTAATAATAATCATAATATGGTTCGAAATAAATGGTGGAATAAGGGCTTCAACCCTTCACCAAAATAATACTAATAATAGTACTAGTAACATTAATAATAATGAAACAATAATAGTAATTACAAAATAATAATAATAATAATAATAATAATAATAATAATAGCATAAACCAAAAGTAAAGTAAAGTAGGGTTTCAACCCTACTTTAAAATAATAATAATAATAATAATACTATTAATAATAATAATGATAATAATAATAATAACAATAACACATAATACTACTACTAATAATAATAATATTTGAAATAAAAATAGAATAGGGCTTCGGCCCCTAATATAAATAATAATAATAGTAGTAGTAGTAGTAGCTAGTAGTAGTAGTAGTAGTAGTAGTAATAATAATATATTGGAAATAATTGAAATAAAATAAAAATAAATAAGGCTTGTATAAATAGTGAAAAAAGGTTGAGAGGGTTTAGGGTTCCACCTTAGGTTGGTGGCGACAGGCGGCACCGGCGGTGGTGACGGTGGCCGAAAAAAGAGAATAAAAGAGGAAAAGTTGAGGGCTGGGAAAAGGAGAGGGAGAATGAGGGTGGAAGTAGGGGTATTTGTGACTGCCTAGATGGAGAGGACTGGAATGAGGGTGGCGGCGCACGGGGGCGGTAGTGGTGGCCGAAAGTGGAAGAAGAAGAAGAGAAAGAGAGGAGGAGATGAAGGAAGACGAAAAGAAGAGTATGGGGAGATAGAGGAGGGTCTGCAGGTGTTTTTGGGAGGTGTAAGGGGCAGTGGTGGTGGCGGAAATAGTGATTAATGGTGGTGCAAAGGGCGGCGGATGAGGAAGAAAGGGTTGGTCGAGGGCTATTTTGCACAGCCGGGGTGGCTCGTGTAGGGCAAATCGAGGGAGATGGGTAGTGTAGTTAGTTAGAGGATGGTGCAGGGAGTAGTTCTGAGGGTGGTTCCAACGTCGGTGTTGGACGACGGTGGCGGAAGAAGCATATGAAGTAGTGGTGGCGCACGAGATTAAAATTTCAAGGTTTTAGGAAAAGACTCGATCTTAGCTGGTTAGGGGAGTATTTACGGAGCTAAAGGGTGGCTAAGGTCAGAGGGAAGAATGGGAGGATTGGGCAGGTCAGTTAGGGTTCACCAGTGGCGTCATTTAGCCAGCAAAATTCAAATCATGGCAGGGGCATTTGCATAGGAAAAGGAGGGTCGTGCGCGAGAAGGAAGGGAGGTCGGTTGGGTCAAGGTAGCTGGCGAGTTAGGGGGATGAGAGAGGAAAGTAATGGTCGGTCAAAGGGGTGTGGCCAGCGGCAAAAAACTAGGGGTGTTATGGTGGAGTTGCAGGTGGATTGTGGGAAGAAAAGGAAGAAGGAAGAAAGGAGGCTGAACCGGGCGGCTGAGGAGAAAAAGAAAGGAAGGAAAAGAAGGGCGAACTGGGCCGGTGGAAGTTTAAAAAAATGGTGCCAAAACGCGATGTTCCGGGCCGTTGAAGGAGAAGAGAAAAAAAAAAGAAAAGGGTTTGGGCCGTGGGACAAGCCTAGTTCGGGGAAAGGAAGAAAAGAAAAGAAGAAGAAGAAGAAGAAAAAGAAAGAACAAGGAAGGAAAATGGAAGAAAGAAAAGGAAAAAGAAAAATAGTGGATTGGGTTAATTAAATTAATTAAGATACTTGGGATATTTAAAAAAATAATATTTAATTCTCTTTTTAGTCTAAATTATGATTTTTTTGAAAGATTTTTCCTAAATTCCTTTTAATTAGCAAATCACTTTAATTTTCTCTAATTAAATTATTTATAAAATTCCTATTAATTTAGCCCTATTTTCTCCTTCTTATTTTAAATAAAATAATTTATTTAATTAATTTTCAAAATAAAATCCTTAATTAAAATATTTATTAATTTCTTCTTGATTTTCCTAATTAATTCCCTTTTATTTTAATAAAAATAATTTATTTAATCAATTTTTCTAATAAAACCTTATTTAACTAAAATTCTTAAAATTAGGTTTTGGGGCATTTCACTTAAACCTTAGCCTAATTATTTTATTAGTAATCTTTGACCCGTAACCCAAATAAACTCTTAAATATTTTTTATAATTATTTTACCTCTTTCCTTTTACTTAAACCTGTCATAAACCTAATTATTTTTTCATAATATATTTTCTATCTAGTACTCTAATCTATCCAAACTAAGCATACAAGTAAAATAAAATATTTCTACCCTACCCTACCATTTTTATCCCCTAGTTACCCCTTTGTGTGCCCCATTTTTCTCCCCTGACCACTCACGTGTTGAACCATCCCATACCCCTCACGCAACACACCATGCCCCTCATATGTTGATCCATCCCCCTCAACCACCCCTATCACCCTACCCCTCTTTGCCAAGCCATGATCCATCACTGTCACCATCACTTCATCACCAATTGTCTAGCCTTCTCTACTTATACATACACACGCACATCCTAAACAAAACCCAACCCATATGCATGCATGTATATATATATATATAATTATCTATCTTTCTATACACACACACACACACCCATGCACCCTTCCCTCTCTCTCTATGTTATTTGTTTGGTTATCCACCAAACCATACCCCTCACCACGACCAACCTCCTCCCTTTCTCTGCTCTGTTTGGCTTCACCGTTGCAGCATAGCCCTCTTCATCCTCTCCCTTATCAAATCACTACCTAAAACCAAACACAACTTCACATCCTTCCCCTACTCCCCCTTTACCCCATTTGGTTTTCTTGTCACTCAACCTCCTTCCTCTCCAACTCATCACACGCATATTGCACTACCCTCCCTCATCCCTATCTAATTTCACTCCTAACAAGCTATCCTCCACCATCGCCTGTGCCACTTCATCCTTTTTCTTATTTCTCCCCTACACCTTCTCAGCTTCATTTATGGTCTGTTTTTTTTGGGGTGGAAGGAGGTTAATGGAGGTGAATGAATTGATTCACCCCGTTTGGGTATCAGGTTAATAATTTTACCTGGGTGAATCAAGGTTAATGTTTCACCTCCATTCACCTCGATTAACCTCGTTTTTATTAACCTCCGATTTCGGGGGTAACGGAGGTGAAGGTGAAAGAATAAGTAAATTTTTGACTTGATAGGACCAAAATACCCCTCAATATGACTTATTTATTTAATATAAGGGTATAAATATCATTTATTTTATTATTATAATCTTTATTCACCTCAATTTAAACGAAAATCTTAAAACATTCACCCCGATTCACCCAGGTTAGGTTAATATCATCCAAACAGAATTTTAAAATATTCACCCCGATTCACCTCCATTCCCTTCACCTAGGTTAATTTTTAATGTTTACCCCTACCTCGATTCACCCCAATCCAAACGGAGCCTTAGTTTCACATAAACCATCACCGACCACCACCAACCATCACCAGCACCCCAACCCCTTGCTCCCCTCCATTTTTGTGTGTTGCTAGCACCACTACCACAGCCTTCACCTCTACCGACCTCATTTTCTCCTTCTTCTTCATTTTCCCCTATCGCACCTTACTTCTTCTTCTCCTTCCCTATGGTAAGTTTTGTCATTCCCTGCCCCTACCTGCAACACCTTCTCCCGTAACCTTCCCTTGGGCAATGGAAAAAACTATTATTGCACCCACATTCTTTCAACACCTCCTACCATGACACACTACCCACCTTCGATCCTTTCTACCGCTACCACCACCTTATACGCCCTTTGCCATAGTACCATAGCCTCCTACACCATAACTCCATACCTACACCACCCTTCTTCGCAACCACTACCTCCACCATCATCTTTCCCCGTCGTAGCCCTCGCCCGACCACACCATCTACGGCTACCAACCTACAACCAAGCCACCACTACCACCTTCTACCATCTGAACCAACACCAACCCCCACCACCATCTCCTCCCACAACCAAGCCAGCCAACCCTTCCCCTCTTTGTGAGCATGGCTTATGCTACACATGCAACGTGAGAAGTTTATCTTTAAAATTTTTTGGTACCAAATTTTAAATGTAAGGGTATTTTGATAATTTTAAAAAATAAATATTTTAATATTATAATTATTATTTTATTTGTTAAATATTAATTTGCTAATTTTGGTATTATTTATAGGTATGAGAGTTGGATTAGTAAGACCTTATAGTATTTAGTAGGATACCTCTAATCTATATTTTGCCTGGAATTCAAGCAACTTTTATGATTTACTAGAATGGTCGATTTTGAATGATAGCACATTACAGCTTTTGTGTCTAAAATATGTTAAGCACGAACCGTTATTTTAAAATTTTAACTTATTGATTGTATCATAAAAAATCGGTAAAAAGAGCATGTTATCATTTGTAAAATATTTTAGGTACAAAAGTATGGAAAAATGATTTTTATGATAATATATGACATGTACATGGAAAATGATAGGATGAACATGTTTAAAGAAATTTGTGGAATAATTACTATTGATGTGTGCCCTATGGGTAATTTGGTCATTTTGGGTGTGTTGCGATATTTATCCTAACAAGCATGTCTAATGTATATTTTATATTGTAGAGCATGAGATTATGTGTTTCTGAATGTATTAGATACACATGTTAGAATTGTATATGCAAAATGTTGAATAAGGGAAAAACAGTTATTTAGCTTATCTGGTAATTTAATTTGCATGATAAATAATTTAATTATTATGTTTGAACCTTTTCATGACAAACCTATAAATAAAATGGATTTGGTATTTATAGAGGATGTTGATGTGGTAATTTTGATCTCAATGGTATTTTGTTTATCTTCGGCTTAATGTGCCCAAATGTGAATAATTGAGCCTAGGATGACCTTAGTATATTTTAAATTAAACTTAGTAATAACCTTGTTTAAGGTTATCTCATAATAATTGGAAATGAGTAAAATGATTAATCATGGGAATTGAATCTATGTGATTTATATGTGATTTTGTAGTCACCTTAATAAAATACCAATATTTAAAGTGAAAAGCTTCAAGATCGGGAATGGTAGCTCTTTAGGGGTCGCTACCCTAAATACATGGTTTAGCCTATGATTGATTCTATTTTTTTGCCGGTGTGTCTTAGTGTGTAACACCCCCAAATTTACTACTGAAAAATTTTGTTTAATTAAAAGGGTTTAGCGGAAGCAAAAGGATAAAACCGTAAACTCGGGGGCATTACCGCCACACTTAGTACCAGATCGGTTCACTCCTACCATTCCAGTACTAAGTGCTAAGGCTAAATAAAGTTAACATTAAACCTGAATCATTAATAAAACACAAGTCATATAGAAATCAGAGTGCGATTTAGGGTTACAAACCAAAGAGTATGTGACTAGAGTTTTTCAAAACATAAAGAATAGTACGATAACACAATTAAATATGATAATACAGGGTCAAATAAAGGAAACAGAGTCCGGCCGAGTCGCTCTCGATCCCCAAGTTAGGTTTAGGCTCATCGCTCAGCCCCATCTGATGCTTCGTAAGTGTCGTAGGCATCAAAGACATCACCCCCTACCTGCGCAAGCTCAAACGGGTCTTCTGCTCGTGGGAATGAGCAGCACCCATGAAACGGGTGATCAATACGTTACGTACTGAGTAAGGTAACATACGCACTAAGGCCCACATACACAGAGATACATGACATAGAAGACATAGCATAATTACCTAGATAGCATGCAATAACACAGATAAACAATACCGGTTATGAACCAGATAACTTTTTCATCAGATCTCTGATAATTATAATCGATTCACATCATAGTCTTTATCAGTCCATATGAGTGCGGGAACCCCACTATTATAGCCGGTGGAATGGTCATGAGGGCCATGCCCTGCCACTATTATAGCCGGTGGACCGGTCACCAGGGTAACATACCCTGCCACTATTATTTGCCGGTGGACCGGTCTAGCCCCGACTCAAAAGGTGTTCCACTGTAAATATTCGTATCTTTCCCATGTCTTATCATTATTATAATTGGTTTGTTGAGCACGGAATCCCCCACTATTATAGCCGGTGGAACGGTCACGAGGGCACATGCCCTGCCACTATTATAGCTGGCGGACCGGTCACGAGGGTAACATACCCTGCCACTATTATTTGCCGGTGGACTGGTCTGGGTCCGAATCAACGTCTTTCTCTGTAAGTGATTAGTGTATTAACATATCTTATTCAAAGGATTTTCACCCTTGACATGCATGAATCATTCTCTTTATATTTCACACCTCACAAATAATAAAATTCCACAATCATAATTACACTTTAATCAATAAATACACATGATAACACAAAAAAAAACTCTAAGTAGCCATAACCAACCCTAATTGTCCACACCAAACCATGGTTAACCAATCCAAACCCTATTTTACCATAACAACCATAATTACCATTCCAAACCTTAATTAACCACAACAAATCACATTTAGCTACTCCAACCCTATTTAATCCCAACGACCCAGATTTAATCACTTCAAACCCTAATTCTGGCTCCTCCATACCCTTATAATACTCCACGTACTATTTTCCATCTAAAATAGTTCAAACACCCAAATAATACTTGCATTACCTTCCTTACATCCCAAATCAACCTTTCATACGTAAATTTTGCTCCCATGCAAACTTTACACATCCCATGCAACCTCTCGAACTTTTCACATAAACCCTAATTCCCATACAATCATTAACTCCCATGCAAAACCCTAAATCCACCATGTAAACCCTAATACCACCATACAACCATTAATACCACCATACAACCATTAATACCACCACACAAACCATAATACCACCATGCAAACCCTAATACCGCCATACAGCCATTAATACCACCATGCAACCATTAATACCACTATACAAACCCTAATACCACCATGCAAACCCTAGACTTCATCATACAAAACCCTAAATTCAGTCCACACAAAACCAAAGATCCATCCATACCAAACCCTAGATTCAAACCATATAAAACCCAAAGATTTGTCCATATAATACAATTGATTAGATTCCCCCATTCATAACCACAAATTAGATTCTTCCATACAAGATCATGAGATAGATTCTTCCACATAAAATCATAAATTAGAATCTCCCATATAAACCATAAATTAGATTATCCCATGTAACATCGTATATTACATTCTCCCATACAAAACCATCCAACCTATAAATTAGATTCTCTCATACAAAACCATAAATTAAACTCTCCCACACAAAACCATAAAAATCATAAATCAGATTCTCCCACACGAACCCTAGAATTCTCCATTTTATTCTTCCACTCATGAATCATTAAAATAATTAGGTCAACTCACCTCCCTTGGTCAATCTCTTTCCCCATCCTCCTTTTTAATCCTTTCTCCCACACAAAACACATCAACCACCTCACATGCACGTCTTATAGGATCACGACATATATAATCACATATACATAATACACATGCCATGTAAACACACCACATATACTTCAACTCCATGTCATGCCACACACGACATAATTGATAATGATAAACATAGGGTACGTAGCATGCGAAGCACATAATACATATAGACACACAAAAGGCCTTAGTTACGTCCTTACCTAAAGCGACATTGGGCTTGGAGCACGTTCCTACAACTCCTTAGGGTTTTGGTTAGATTCACCTATAAAAGGGAAAATACTAAGTATTAGTTTCCCTCAAAAGTACCATCACTCCTTATTGCAGTCTAAGATTAGGATTGTTATTATTAAGAGGAGTATTATACGTGAAAACTAGGGTTTTTATCTTCAAGTTAGCCCACTAGATATTACTAGCCGAAATATACTTATTTTAAATATTTAATGCCATACTTATAGTATTAAACCTAATGACTTTATTCTCATAATAATAGTACTAATACTAGTTATAGCAAAATAATGACAATAATAATAATAATAATAGTGATGCTAATGCTTATAGTGATAGAAACCCTAGCATTTTTAAGGCTAAGTCTAATAATAGTATTATGGTTAAAATAATAATATAATAATTATGATACCAACGAAGTACAAATATTCCTAAAGATATTAATGATAAAATTTGTATTTTGAATAAATATAATATAAGGGTTCAAATATTTTTGTTTTTGTCACCATAATAGTAATAAAATAATAATAATAATAATAGTAATAACTAATAATGATACCATAGTAATAATGTTAGTGATAAAGGCATTAGGAATAATATTAAATGGTAAGGTACTAAGGTTTAATTATTCTTCTTATTTAACAACAAAATGATAATACACCAACTTCGGGTTAAATAACATTAATAATAATAAAAGTAGTAGTAATAATAACAATAATGATAAAGATGTTAAGTATAATAATAATAACAACAACAACAACAACAACAACAAAAACAACAACAACACAACATTAATAATAATAATAATAATAATAATAATAATAATAATAATAATAATAATAAAGGCAATACTATTAATATTACTAAAAATTGTTAACGCTTATATAAAAAGGGTTTCTAAAGTTAGATTAACTAATGATAAAGATAATAATAATAATAATAATACCAACCATAATAATAATAATAATAATAATAATAATACCCTTAATATTAGTAAAAATTATTAATCACTTGTGCTAAGAAGGTTTAGGGGTTGAGGAGGTTAGAGAACCACCTAAGGTTAGTGGCGGAATCGGCGGCGGCGGTGGAGGAGGAAGAGAGGGGAAAATGGGTATGTAGTCTAAGAGAGAGGGAGTGGAGGGGTGTTTGAGGTGGAGGAAGGTGTAGTAGGAGAGGAGGGGTGGAATGGAGGTGGTGGTGCAGTTGGGAGTGGCGGCGTATGGTGGTTGGTGCGGCGGCTGAAGGTGGTGGAAGGTGGTGGAAGATGGGGGAGGAAAAAGGAGAGGGAGGCAGGGGAGATGACGGTATGGGAAGGTAGGGGAAGGTTCCCTAGGTGTTTTGGAGGGTGAGGAGGTGCTGGTTGCGGCAGAAGGCGGCGCGAGGGGCGGCGAGAGGTGAGAGTATGTTGTTTGGGTTGGCGGTTTTACACGGTCGGGGTGGCTCGTGCAGGGCAAATCCAGGGGAAAGGAGGGTCTAGTTAGGTATAGGGTGGTGCAAGGATCGGTTCTATGTGTTTTTTGGCTGGCGGCGATAAGCGGAGGCAGCGGAGGGCTTGTCTGATGAGGCGGCAGCGAGAATGGTGGGTTTCTGGGTTTTCGAGACCAAAATTCAAATTTGAGGCAGGCTATGGGGTATATATAGACCAATTGGGGTGGGTAATGACAAGGGGAAGGAGACAAGCGATGGTAGGTGCCAGGCATACCGCCGGTGGTGGCAGTAGAGGCGGCACTGCCATGGCAGGGGCGGCAAGCTCGAGGGAAGAAGGAAAAGGAAAGGGGAAAGTGCTCAGGAGAGGGGAAAGGGGTCGATTGGGGCTGAATTAGTGAAATAAAGCGACGGGAGAGGGAGGGAAGGACGGTGGCAGTGCATGTGGCCGACGGAGCGCTGGGTTGCAGCTCCTCGGTCGTCGTCATGCCTCGGGGAAGAAGAAGAAGGGGGAGAGGGGGTGGACCAAACGGTCCAGGGGAAAGAAAAAAAAGGTGGTTCGACCGATCAGGGCGTTGGGGCATAGAAGAAAAAAACAGGCGGCTTGGGCCGCGCGAGACAGGGGAGGGGGAGGAAGTTTGGGCCGTGGCTGGCCCAAACTAGGGAAAGATGGGAAAGAAGGAAGAGAGGAGGAGGGAGAGAGAAACAAAAAAAGGAAAAAAAAGAAATAGATAGAATAACTTATGGAAATTAGGTTGTAGTATTTTTGTAGATAAATAAATTTTTACAATTTAACTTAAAATATTGTAATATATATATATTGGTTTAAAAGGTAAATTTTAGAAAATATTAGTTTGAAATGTTATTTAAATAAAATGATTGTGATAAAATAGCAAATTATTTATTTTAATTTATTGCACATTCACATATAATTTTATATACTTAAAAATTTACAAAGTAATTAAATTAAATAAATTTAAAATGTAAAATCCTCAAAATTAAGTTTAAAAACTAAGTTATCCCAAATAAAAGTGATTCATCAAATTATAGCCTTTTAAAAAAAATTTGGGGGATTACATAGTGCCCTAGGCAGGGCCCATATCTTACTCTATTTAGTTATGCAAACTGATAGGGGGTACGTATACTTATGGATTAGGTTTCCTTGTCGGTAGAATACTACATTAAGTTTGCTTACCAGTGCGACCAAGATACCTTTGCATCCTTGGGTTGATAGTTAATGGGATATTGTGCTACCTTGGTGTGCAAGTATGAATGGAGTACTTTAGTGTCTCCATATTGATTGATCTCCTAATGAGTAAATAAAAAGGAAAATTATTGATGGATTATTTGATTATTGGATTAATGGATTACTTCGGTAGTAGTCTTCATGCCTACCTATATTTCGGTAGAAATCTCTGTGCCTACCAGTTTTTTGGTAATAGATTTTGTGTCTACCTATTTTTGGTAGTAGTCTTCATGCCTACCTATGATACTATGGATTGTTATTGGACTATGCTTGTGAGCCTACTTATGTTATGAGATTTATTGATATTGATAATGAGATATGTTATATGTTGTTATTATCTTAATTTTGGGCTGATGTTGTTTTTAATTATACTTCAAAGAGAATCTCATGGATGTTTAGTTGGTAATTTTCAATTTATTCCAAATGAACAAGTATGAATAGTATATGGACTTGATGGTATGTAGTTATATGAATAATTATCATATTCTAATTAACATATGTGCATTTTGATATTTTATACCATGTATTATTGTGATTCCTTGTATCTATTCCATTCTATTTTTTTTAATTTGGTTTAGTATAAAGATTTGCTCAATACTGTTATACTGAAAGGTTTCATATATAAGTCCCTACCTATTCAATGGGCAGTGATCTTTGTAAGTCATCTTCCAAATTCAGTTGAAAGTTGGTAAATTAGATTGAGAGCCTAAGATTATCTGATCTCTTTTTGAGTATTTTGATTTTGATTGTATTTGGACATTGTGTCCTCCTATTCTTTCTCTCTTTTGAGTTCTTTAATCACTAATGTTGCTTTTATATAGTCCAATACTTAGTTTTGTCTTCTTTATTCTATTTCTTATAATCATGTTATTAATTATAAGCAGATTAGTGATTTTAGCCTTAGTACTTGGTATGAGAATGGTAGAGGAAACCAAACTTGTACCAAGTGTGGCAATAACACCCTTTGTTTTTATTATTTTGGCTTCCACAATTAAATCTTAAAAACAAAAATTTTAAGTCCTAAAAATTGGGTTGTTATAGACTTCCTAGATCTATCCTTGAGATCTACACCCTCACACCCTCCCTGGAGTTGATATCCTTATACAAAAATTCTGGGTTAAGACCTTCTCCCTTTCCCTATTGGTCTCATATGCCTTCATGTTCTCTCCAAGAGTTGTTTTTTAATTCTATACAATAAAACCCCTTTTATATAGTCTAACAAGATCATAGAACCAGCAAAAGATAAAAGTTGGACCTAAAAAAGATAAGCCATAAAAATAAAAATAAAAACTCAACAAATAAAACTGCTACAAAAAATTTGGCCATCAACATGGACATGTTGATCAACACAAGGGGTAGTGTTAATCAATATGATAGTGTTGATCGAAAATGGGATAGTGTTAATGAAAAACTCCTTTATTTTTTCGCCTATTATGTCTAAAACTATACAAAGACGTTAATTCCAACACTACCAACTGGTTTACACTTCTAAACACTCTTCTTCTCTTCATTGTCTTTTATTGTAGGTCTTCCTTAGCCTCCCCACACATTAGCTTGAATTCTAACATCTTATATTGATTATTTCTTTAGAATAATAATTCATGAAGGGTACAATGGTAATAAAAATAAATTATATAGCATGTTTTAGACATTTAGTAAAAGTTAGTGGAACATACCTATAAAGTAATAATAAGTAGTATATAATATAAATAATAAGATTATTAAACAAAGGATATAAAAATTATACAAAGTAATCATATAGATAATAATAATACGCTTACCAAGAAAACACACTATATACTCCAAAATTTTCTAGAACTACCTATTTATTTTTTGAAAATATCTTGGTAAAGAACAACGAAAATAAGGAAACCAGTTCATTATGCAAGCTATTGTACCTCTTGTTTTGAGTAATTATCATTAATAATATTGCAAACTGCTTATTCTTGAGGAGAAGAAAATAAGGAAATAATTGTTTATTATTTCAAAGAAGTTTTAGAATATGATTTTTCTCTCACAAACCAGTAAATTTAATAAAAATGGTTTAGCACCAAATATTTCAATCTTGCTAGATTCTCTCTAAGGAAAAGAAATTCTTCTTTGATGGAAGCCTAGACAATAAGATGAACTTGCAAAGAGAATAAATTATTTGATAACAATCGATTTTATTACAAATAGGCCAGGCTAGCTAGCTCTTGCAATCAACGAAAAATTTAGTCGCCTTACTCTTACAAGCAAGTCAACTACCTTAGTAAGATATCTTTCTAAGCTAAGTAAGCCTAGCTCTCTAGGCACTAGAATAGGACGTGGATAGATAATGATGAGTATGGACTTCTCTAGAATTAAATAGAAGAGTAAAAGTCTATTTCCTTGAGCTTTCCACCTTCTCAACTAGATAAAGGAGATATGATTGAACAATCATAGGAATAGAATAAATGGTTTTAGACCAAGTGACATAACTCTCTTTGAGTTGGACTATATAAAAGATCTTTATTCTAAAATATATGGATAGACTTAACTAAAGCCTAGTACAGGTTAAACTCCATGTCTGTGGAATCTAAGCCTCACTGCCCTAATAGAGTGTTACAAGGATTTTTGGGCCTAATGCAAGGCCCCATCTAGATTTAACTTAGGGTTTTATGATGATTGATTGACGGAACTAAACTAAAGTTATAAAAATGAACCTAAACCAAAGCCTATAAACTTATTTAGGAGAGCTAAGGTTTAATCGAAGACCAGGAAAACAAACTATAATAAAGCCCAATGCCAAGCAAAGCCCTAGACTACAAGTGAATAAATTGGATTCAACTAAGCCCTTAACCCAACACAAAGGGAACATTCATAAAGTATTCAAATCTTTGAGGAAATTTGGTAATTGTGCTCATTAAGAAATCAATAAAATGATAAAAATTGATTTTTTTTAAAAAAAAATGTGTGTGTGTGTGTAAAAGATTGAGGAACAAATCCTATGCTAATGCACAAAACATCTTTTCATGGACGATATGTCTACACTTTTCGTCGTGCCTATATTGTGACAAGCCACACATTTATCTATCTATGTGAGCAATAAATTTTATATTTCAAAAATACAATAATAGCATATAGATATGTGATGACTTAAGTCTTTGTGTAGCATAGTTAACTGTCACGTGTCATGTAGAAATCTTCATATATAAAATAAATTCGGCAATAGGTTGGTAATCTACAAGACCCAACTATATTAAAAAAAAAACACGAGAAGAAATACAAGGAGCCTACGAATTATGTAGATCATAAACCAAATGAAGAAACCAAGAATATAGAAAACTTGATTATTTTTTATAAGCAATGATTTTTATTAAGCTTGTTTTTCCTCATAGGCATCATTGTGATCCTTTTGGCTCACCTTCTACAAAGGTTATGGAAAAGTCACCGATAATTTGTCTAGGAAAAATCCATCACAAACTTGAATTAAAAAAAAAAACAATATTGCTATTATTTCAAGATATATAAATTTAAGAATACTCGCATTGTATTTCCCCCCACCAAGATGATACAATAATCACCTCTTAATAATATACTCAATTAAGAGCTCTCACTCTTAATTAAAGTTCTAATAAGAAAATACATGAATCTTGTTTTTTATTTCCTACTTAAGCAAGAGCTCCTCACTCTCAATTGAGTATTTTCTTAAATTACATGATAGATTTAGATACAATAATTCTCTCTCCTACTTTTGATTGCTTATAAAGAGTGTCTCTCTATTAGCCTAATGCTACACAAAATACCTTTAAATATTGTCTAATAAAAAAGGTCATAGAACCAACTAAGGATAAGATACAACTAGGGTTATAAATGAGTTGAGCCAAGTCGAACTGAATATTTCTGGACTTTGCTCATTTAGTGAACAAGTCTAAAATAAGGCTTGAACTCGACCCGTTTAACTAAACAAACGACTAAACTGAGCTGACAAGTCAAAATCATAAAATAAATTAAGTCTTACTTTTTTGGGCTCGAGTTCGGATTAGTTTAATAAATGACTCAAAAAATTAAACTAAGGTTCAACTCGTTCAACTAAATAAATGAGACTAATTGAGCTTTTAACGAGTCAAGTTAAGTTAATACTACACTGACTCAACTCATTTATAACTCAAGCGAAAAAGGAAAACTTATCAAAATCATATCGAAAAACAAACTTGACTCACTAACAACTATAGATACAATTCAACATGGTCATCGTATAGTTCAATACAACCGACCTGTATTCATCAACAAAATTGTGACGAACACTTTCTTGTGGTGTTTTCCACATTTTCACCCATCATTCTTCTTTCTTCGTTCGTCTTTGACAAGCACACGTTTTCTGACACTATCAACCCGTTTACAAGTTTAACTTCTCTCCTTTTTCATTATCTACCATTCCAAACCCTCTTTAGCCTTGACACGTATGTTTGATTCCTAACAACACAACATCAGTTATAATAGTTCTACTCCAACATCCATCTAATAGGAATTACTAACACCTCATTCTAAAGAAAATAGAGCCTCATGACATAACGTACGCGTACGAACCAATTCTCTCCATTTATCGATTGTCAAATTTGGCGGACACGACATTATAACTCATACCTACAATCTCACCATCGGCATGCCAAGTCAAATGCAGTTCCCGAAGTTCATACAAACTTCCAGGTCCTAGTTTCAAGGGGATTTGCTTGGTTACCGATATAAATAACTACATACCCAGTTCATCACTAGATCATTTTGCTTCGCTAATTTATTGTCATCTAGACACCGAGTGGGTTCTGTCCAATTTAGGAACTTGAAGGCATCAATTGAAATCCAACCGAAAGAAATTTGCATAAGAGAACATGCATTCCACTTTCCAAATCTGAGATCGAAACAGTAAGTTATCAACACGAATAGTTTGCTGCTCATCACCCCATCTTAAGAGCATGGAATAAATCCAAATGATTTATCAACTGTGACATAACATATAAGCAAATACCCCAGCTGACATGTCACTACAACGATATATCCTCCAACATCCCGTATCTTATTACTGTAAAACTATAATAGTTGCTGCAAGTTCATTGCATGCTCAGGGGGTATCATTCTCAAGCCTGAACCTACAAAATTTGGACTCTTGTTACTTCACACTGATGAACGCACAAGACGTCCAGATCGGCATGCCGTACAAAAAGAAATAATTCAGTGTACCAAAAATATATCATTTCGACGTTCATCTATATTTTCCCAATGCTTTTATAAAGTATGACGTGATCTACAAAAATATCAGATAAGAACATTTTAAATAATACTTTTTTGCGTCAGTTCTTTTTCTTCTTTCTGCAGCTTCTCCAGCTCGCAGCAGCAATAACACACCTAGTCCTCTTGCAAATCTTTAGGATAAACTATGGCTTTCATTGGGAAAGTACAGTTTCACTTTCAGGGCTGAACCGTTGGAATGGACGTCGTTGCTCAGGCACTCCTTCCTCAGAACGTCTGTCTTCAAACCATTTTAAGACTCTCTTACGGGGCAGGTTTGTGACTTGAACGATGCTGCTGATCATTGCATTCTGCATATATTTAATAGCATCAATAACTTTCAGTGAATTTTCAGTCGCTAAAAAAGGTCACGCAGGAAAGAATGCAGCCAATGTGACATTAAAGTCATATGATTATTGAAAGGAATGTGATGTCTCAGCAACCCCACAATGATAATATTTATTTAAGACCACAGCACAGCAACATGTTAAAACCCATCATAGATTTATTGTGGACAACTCAAAGAGGTCCAAAAAGTTCAGTATTGTTGAATCAACTGTTTCAATTTACACAAAGTACAATTCCTTGCTAATCACATTCGTGTGCGTCAGAAAGGGTTTCAATTATCTTCTGTTATAATATAGAAGTTGCACAAGCTATCTGATCATAGATTTATTCGGCACTAGACATTCATGGACCAATCTGATATTTTGATATGCATATATGTAGTTGACAGCCAAGGACGAGTGGCTAGAAAGGGGTATCATGTATGCATAACCTAGACTACCCTAATAGCCTTTAAAATCTATCTATATCTGACTTTTACCCTACAGTGTATTCACATTTGCCCGAGAAGATAGTTCAATCAGGTCACGTTACGCGTCCCCTATAAAAGTATTTGTCACAAAGACCTAAACTACTGAAAGGTTTAAGGGTACTTAAGTGAACTTATGTTCTATGGAAGACTACGTAGCAGAAAAGGAATTGTTGGTCACCCCACAAATGCTACTGTACATGTGTAGTGATTCCCTATAGCTCCCCACAAAAGTTTGCAAATAATTTTTTAATTAAAAAAATGTCATCTAAAAGTCTCGAGTCTATGGAGCAGTCTAACCCTTCCCATGGTCATCAATTAGAAAAATTGGTGCTTAAGTTAGCTAAACATGTGAAAATAATGATGGAAAAGCGCCTCATAGATGAATCTGAGCCTCAGTCAATTAGACAACACAAAGTGTTTCCATCCAATTTAGCCGACTCAAGCTATAGCATCCTTGGCTCCTATAAGCAAGCTTCTGGTTATGTTCCTCCACGTCATAGGACTTTCAGGACACAAAATCACCCAGATCCACCTAATTTCAATGATTTGGATGAGGAAGCCTTTGGGGATGCCATAGAATTGCCTCAACATGGGAATTGTAGACAACACAATCGCCATGATTGACAATTTTATCCTAGATACGAGGACGATATTACTAGAAAGGTCAAAATTAATATAAACTCTTACAATGGAACTTTTGACCCAAACCTTTTTACTAATTGGTTAGAAGTAATGAAGGATTGCTTTGAATTCTATAACAAGCATGACAAAGAGAGAGTTCATTTCACTAAGATGAAGCTATCTAGAACTGCTAAGCGATACTAGAAAATGGTTTAGCGTCAAATGGATCATTTAGGAGGGCCACCTATTTATCAATATGAAAGAAAAGCCAAAAGAAAAATATATCCCTACCTTTCATAGAAATCAACTCCTAGAGCAAATATATAATCTTAAACAGTTTTCCTCTAGTGTCTCTGAATATACCCAAAAATTCAAGGATTACTCTGTTCATTGTTCTTCCTTTCCTGCTTACATAATCTATCTTCAAGCTGTGAGCCAAGGAAGCAAGGGGCAAAGAAAGGGTGGGCCATTGATAAAGAATCGATTCCAAAGAGTCACCCTGAACCCACCGACATTATCTTATTTCAATACATTAATGGCCTTAAGGGGTCTATTAGGGAAGTTGTTAAGCTTTATGGCCCTACTTGTGTAGAAGAAGCTTTTAAGCTAGCTCTGAATTTGATAAGCATTTTCAAATGCTCCTCCACTCGATATCTATCCTCTTACTCAAATGATTCCCGTCACAGTAAGTCTCTCCCTCCTACATCCTCTAAGATTATCACTAAGAGTGCTTCTCAATTTAATAATTCTAATTTTTACTCGAAGTAGTCGATCTAACACCGTTCACTCAACTGCCAATTCCATCCAATGTGATAATTGTCATGGATGAGAACATATTGCATCTCATTGTCCCATCATACTATGACATAAGAGCATGATTTTGATTAGCCCCCTATTGAGGATCTTATAGTGGAACCATATGAATATTCAAGTGATGATGAGAAATCAGAAGAGGACACTCCCAAACGCAGTAACCTCATTTAGACTATTGACCCTCCACTAGGTGAGCATTGTAACATGGTTTGATGTGTTCTCTCGCACGGTACCATCTTGAAAGTGGAAGCGAACTTCCACCTTTTGCACTTACTTTAGGTGTACTGGAAAATCTATTATGTTGGTTATAGATGGCGGTGGTACCCTTAGCGTCGTATCTCAAGGTGCCATAAAAAGGATAAACCTTAATGTTGAGCCGCATCCTAATCCTTTCATGGTAGCTTGGGTCAATAAGACCACATTCCCATTGACTGAAGATGTCTAGTTCCCCTCCATTTAGGGTCATATTATAAGGAAGAGATCTATTTTGATGTGCTTCACACGAATGTAGCCCATGTTCTCCAAGGCAGACCTTAACTTTATGATCATTCAATTTAGATTAATTGCAAGCCTAATACTCATTATTTCTTCTTTAAACGAAAGTGTATCATTCTTCCTCCAACAAAGCTATCTGATCATTCTAAGGAAAATGTCCATAATAGAATTCAAATCATCACCCCTAGTGCTTTCAATCAAGAAAGTAGAAAAAACTACTTCATGCTAGCATATTTGCTCAGGAGGCCTCTCCAAATTCTACTTTACCAATTCCTACTAAGGCTCAAAGGTTATTGGGTGAATTTTTTTATGTAATCCTAAAGAATTACCTGAGGAGTTACCACTTATGAGAGACATTCAACATGCCATTAATCTTATTCCTAGGTCCCAATTGCTAACCTTCCTCCCAAAGAACTTGATAAATTAATTAGACAAGTTAAGGAACTCCTTAGTAAATGATTTGTGAAACATAGCATGACCCCTTGTGCAGTACTCGTCTTATTAACTCCTAAGAAAGACGGAGCCTTAGATAGTAGAGCCATAAACAAAAAAATTATTAAGTATAGGTTTTCTATCCCTAGGCTAGAGGATATGTTAGACACTCTAGCTGGCTCTAGTTGTTGCTCTAAGATTGATTTACGAAGCGGGTACCACCATATTCGTATTAGACTAGGAGGCAAGTGGATAAAAGCTTTGAAGACATAAGATGGACTCGTTGAGAGGTTAGTAATGCCTTTTGGGTTATCAAATGCCTCTAGCACATTCATGAGGTTTATGACCCATGTCTTAGAACTATTCTCAGGAAAATATATTACAGTCTACTTCTTCGATGACATTCTGATCTATAGTAAGGTGAACACCTGAATCACCTTCGACAAGTCTTCAATACCCTTCAAGAAGATAGGTTCTATGCCAGCCTTAAGAAATGCTCCTTCCTTCAATCTCGTGTTCTTTTCCTAGGCTTTATTGTTTCCACTCCGTGAATTTCTACCAACCCCAAGAAAGTTAGAATCATTAAGGAGTAGCCCGAACCAAAATCTATTTCAACAGTGCATAGTTTCCATGGTCTAGTATTTTTTGCCGTCAATTCAACCGTAATTTCAGCTCCATCATGGTCCCCCATCACAAATAGTTTAAAGAAGGGCACATTTCAGTGGTCTTCTAAAGCCTTTAGAGACTTTCAAGGAATTAAGGAATGTATGACTAAGGCTCCAATCCTTAGTCATCTCGACTTTAGTAAGGCCTTTGAGGTTCATTGTGATGCTCGTGAGACAGACATAGGGGGAGTATTAGATTAAGAGGGACATCCCATATCATTCTCTAGTGAGAAGCTCAACAAGTCTACATGAAAGTACACCATCCATCTTAAGAAGTTGTATGTTGTGGTTAGGTCCCTCCATCATTGGTAGCATTACCTTTTAACCCAAAACTTATAATGATCTAGCATTAAAATACTTAAACTCAAAGAGAAAACTGCCCTAAAGAGTATGCTAAATGGCTTGAGTTCCAAAGCGAGTATACTTTTGTCCTCAAACACTATTTCGATGCAGAAAATTGCGTGGTTCATGCTCTTATTAGGATAGGTACTATCCTTTTGCAATGGCGTATTAAGATTACTAGAATTCATTGACTATGTGGTTCATGATATAAACCTTTTTAGAGCTTCTAGATTATGTACTCCCCAATCCTCTTATAGAGACGTTCTTATTTGGGAATTACATGCTAGGGCTCTTGCTGACCACTTTGGTATGAATAGTACTATTACCTTAGTACGTGATCAATTCTACCGGCTTTTTTACCAACAAGATGTTAAGCAAGTCGTATCCCAGTGTCATACCTATTAGATAGCTAAAATCATAAAACAAAACACAGGTTTATATACTCCTTTACCTATTTCCCATAGCCATGGAAGAATATTAGCATGGATTTTATTCTAGGTATCCCTAAGATATCTAGAGGATATGATTCAATTCTTGTTGTGGTTGATAGGTTCTCCAAGATGGCCCATTTCACACCGTGTATTAAGACTTCGAATGCTTCTCATATCGCTAGATTGATTTTTTGAGGTAGTCAGATTACATGGTCTCCCTTCTTCTATAGTGTCGATTCTAGATTTGTGTTTTAGAGGATACTTTGGGCCCTCAGTAAAACCCAGTTGAACTTTTCTACCATCCATCATCCACTGATGGCTAAACCAAGGTAGTAAATTAAGGTTTAGGTGACCTTTGTTCTCTTGTCAAAGATCAGCCTCATACTTGGGATTTAGTGTTACCCCCGGCTAAGTTTGCTTATAATCATGTGTCTAACAGGTCCACAAGAAAGAATCCTTTGGAAATTGTTTATGGTTATACCCCTTCTAATCTTATTGACTTTGGTCCCCTATACCAACATGTACATGTATGTGAGTTTGCCGGATCTTTTACTAATCATATCCATTCATTGCAAGATGAGATTAGACGTAAGATTATGTTGAGTAATGTGGATTATAAACTTCTTGTTGATGTGAGTCATAGAGATAAAGACTTTAATGAAGGTGACTTAGTGTACGCATATGTCCTATATATTTTCCAAAAGGATGTAAGTTACATGCACAAGTCAATGGGCCCATATCAAAATTTGAAAAAACAAGGGCTAAATGCTTATGTGCTTGATTTACCATATACTTTGGGTATTAGTCATAATTTCAATGCAAGTGATTTGTTACCCTAGAAAGCCAACTTTAAGCCTCCTATTTTGCCATCTAGCGTCTCTGCCAGTCTGAAGGAGCCGACATTATCATCTATTCATCTGCCCAAGGAAGAAGTTGTTTCCACTGTTGATGTTGAGTATGTTACTTCTTCACAAGTAGATTTTCGTCTTTTTTGGTCACCTAGAAGAATCGTCCTAAATGTGATGCTACTTATGTCCATGAAGACGATCTTCACAACATGGCTCTAACATTGCTAGCAAATTTTATTTAATCCTCCTCGCCGAAATCAATTTCTTTTCCAACGGGGACAATGATATTGATAAGAAAGGTTTTTGTAGAAAGAAGTATTTCCGTAAGAATAAAAAATAAATTCTTCTTATCTTTTATTTTTCTATCTTTATTAGTTAAATATGATTTATTTTTGAAAGGCCCTTAGGTTATATAAAGGTATAGTATTAAAAACCAGACATAACCGGCCGATCCGACCGTTGAACCGACGAACCGATTAGGTCACCGGCCAAATTCCATGAACCAGTTCTCAGGATCTCGGAACCAGTGAAAACCGATCAAAAAACCAACTAGCTAAACCAGTCAAAAAAACAGTTGAGAGTAGGTCAAATTCATGTGTAGGTTAATTTTTTATATATTTCCTATTTTTTCACTTACTATGTACTACTGGTCCAACCAGTCTAAACCACTGGTCCGATCACTAAACCAGTGAACCAATTATGATACCGTTTCGATTTTTAAAACTATGTATAAAGGGTCTTAGACTTGTCATTATTATTATTATTACTAAATGAATAAAATAATTATCATAATAATTTCTTGCAATTTCCCAATTCTCTTTCCAATTTCCTTCTTAAGTCTCAATCTCTTCTTCAATTCTTTCAACCTTGCATCAGAGTCTTTGGAAAATTTAGCTATTGAACTAGTTACAAAGTATTAACCGACCCTAAAATACATTTATATCAATAAAAGAGCAATGTGAAATTTATGATAGGGTTAAAAGATGAAAAAGTATATTTATGAGAAGCTACAAGCAAGAATTTTAACATATCAAAAGCTAACTTATAAACTAGTGGAAAGGTAATGACCAAATAATTTTTTCTAAAAATGAAGCTCAAAACTGCCTTATATCCAACCAAACACATGTAGTCTTTACTTCCTCACAATCCACACAAAATCAACAAACAATACTTTATCTCTTCATCTTTTTGGTTTTTTTTTTCCTTTTTAACAGAAAAAGGGTAGTTCAATTTGCAAATCGCATTAAAAAAAAATCTCTTCTTTATCAGCGGATGTCCGGATTCATTGAGATATTCATATCAGATCAATTTACGTATACTATGAAATCAATTTATTTGTACAATGAGATGGATATTCTTTTGCAAATTAGTAATGTTGTGATATGTTTCAATGACACAAGAGCTATTGAAGACCATAGAGATAACTTTTCTAAGAAAATCTGAAATTTTTCATACGTTTTTTACAACTTGGTAAGCTTTATGATGACAAATGCTTGCATGGAATTGACCAAAACAAAAACAAAACAAAAAAACCTTTTCAAGGGTGGTTTGAGTAGGCAACAAAACCGCGGAAGCGGCGTTGCAGTATCATGGATATTTTATATGTCACGGCATGAATTTTATTTATTTTGTACAAGAAATATTGGTAAATATCAATCAGTATCAATAAATATGATGGATATGTTTAATTTTTTCCAATGCCAATATCGTATTGACAGGTCAAAATTCAAGACGCCTCAGCAAATACACAACATCTCAGCTGACATTTTATGGTATGGATTCAAGGCCAGGGTATGAAAATTCTCAACAATTAGGGAAAAAAGGAACCTCATAAACACCACAAACCCAACAAGTCCCACTAACTCTACTGATATAACATACAAACACAATTTTTACCAAAAATCTCCCACCATAACATTTCAGCTTTGTTCATTTAATATATTCCATATATGTTTGTTGCCACAAGGAAGAAGTCAAGATTCTTTGGTTGACCTCAATTTCAAACCTTGTTCAGCATTGTGGAGACAAATTAGAGATTTGATTGCATCAAACCACTAATATAAGCTTTTGGTTAAAAAAAAAACAACTTTTCAAATAATGAATTTGGATAAAAATTCAAAATATGAGTGTTTTGGACTAGCTTATTCAGAATTATTTTTTTAAGTCATTTTATTTCTTCAATCTGCTAGCTATCATTGCCCATTAATATTACCAAAAATTTCCAAACAAGTAGCCAATGTCATTTTCTTGTCAAATCAACTAATGTAATCCACTATTAGCTAATCATTAATATAGCACGCTATTAGCTAACCGATAATATAATCCGCCATCTACTTTCAGCTATCCGCTTATTGCCAAATAAAGCATCAATTTAGTTGAAGAGAAGAATTGTTCTTTTTCATCTTTTGCAAAGCTTACAATTAAAAATAAGAGGCAAATAAAAAGGGAAGAAAGATGTAGAGGGAGAGGAAGAGATTCTGAAGGAGTCCAATTGTAAGAGTAACGATTTAAAACACTTGTTTGATAAATAAATACTTATACCAAAAATATATATAAATGGAAAAAATCAGATGGAAAAAATTTACACCATCTGCCATGTGCTGTATAACAACATTTCATAGTGACTAAAATGTTTAATAATCAACTTTCCTTCGTGTAATCTTCAATATTATTTCATTGCCATTCTATAAGTTTAGGACTAATGACATTTTAACTATTGGGCATTTATGTAAAGATACAGATTAATAGACCTTTTGACATAACTAATTTACATGTAAGTTTATATAACTAATGCAAAGTATTTCATTTTCATTCTTTCTCTTCCAAATATCATTACAAGGAGTGTGTGTCAATTTCCCCCTTTTTTTCCTTCCAACTATTTGGTATTATGTGACTTGAAATACAAGTGTGATTTTATAATAATATGCTTCGTTTATTGACCATTATATTGTTGCTGTTACTTTAGGAAAAATAAAATAAGTTTATGAGTAGGAAATGTAGAACTGTAAAACTAATAAAAGACACATAAACATGACATTTGTTTCCATTAATTTTTCTGGCCTTATAACTAAAATGCACTGATATGATTGTATATATTTGAGGAACAACTTTCACAAAAGAAATCAGCCTATATTTAAAAAAATAAAAAAATTATACACATCACAGGCAGTCAAAATATAGTTATAGACAACATTTTTGGTATGGATTAAAATTATCTTTTGATGTGAATCATGCATGTATTATGTGCTCTTAGATACTAATTCAAAAGAAAATTGATAATGCATTACTACATTGGATCAGATAAAGAAAACATAATTGATCAGCTGTTATTATTTGCATCTGCAGTATTCTTCTCTCTTTCTTTCTGTTTCTAAGGTGACGTCCCACTGCCAGATGATTTTGCTCAGTGCTGGAAATCATGTTATCTATGGGGCCACCAAGGGCTCTCTTTTCCTGATTTCCCATGGGGAAAAACTAGTTTGATGAATAATACAATGAGCTAATGATGATTTGATAGATAAAAAATAAAATGCCTCACGCTATAAAATTTCAATCAGTGCAGATATGACAAAAGAAGTGTTTCTCACTCACAGTTGGACGCTTGCTACGTTGATAGACTCTTTCAAGGGTTTCAACTTGAGCTTTCTTCAATCGTTTCTGTCCAGACCATGTGTTTTGCAAGGCATGAATTGGAGTTTTCACCTTAGGGTCAGGCTTCACAGATGCAGACATCATTTCAGAAGGAACAAATTCTTTCGTTTCATTTATAGGAATAGGAACTCCAGCCTCTGGTTTATCAGATAAAGTAGCACTCAGCATCAAGAGATTAGGAGGGGGGTCACGGAGCAAGTCCAAAACAATAGCCCTATCAAGACAAACTTCATCTGCAAGATTTCTTATCTGCAAGGAAGTTGAATTATCAGATAAAAGCTAAATTTTGGTAAGAAAAAGGAATTTTTCATCTAGATCTGATATTTACAGGACAAGCCGCACTATCACATAGTGATCATGTGATATTACTTGCAACAACATAGACAACAAACCATGGCTTGGCTTGGGAAGCCCCCCCCCCCCAAACCACAAAAAAAAAAAAAAAAAAAGAAGACACAACTTTTCAACGCAATTTTTCTGAACTTTATGTGTATTTTGGCAAGTTTAGTCCTAATAAATACAAATTGATAACTGCAACGACCAAACACTAAACTAGGCATGAGCGCTACTGCAATGAGTGATGTTCTTGGCATATATTGTCACTTTCATGCTGATTTATCTCTACCAAATAACGAGTTTTCATAATAAACATATTAGCAAGATATTTTTCTTCTACCTTAAAGTGTGCCACAACTAACAATCTTACAACTTCTCCTTAATTGATGGCCTGAACAAAGCCTCAATCTCTTCCCTTAATCATGTTTATAGATGTGTATGCATGTTTTATTGCTTTACCATGGAAAATACACGCGCGCGCGCACTTTTCTAAGTTTTCAGTCACATGATATTTCAGATAATAGACAGTTTCATCATTGATTAAGCATCTGCACCTAATTCTACCATTTCTATGTGGCAAATGCCCAAATCTCATCACCCTGTAATGTACAAGAAGACCTTGGGAAAAGTTACAGATTTCCTGAATCTACAAATCCAAACAAAGCATCTATCATGAATGACTTAGACATGAAAAAACTATCAATCCAACAGGAAATTTTCAGGTGACTCACACTAGTTTTACGGCGGCCAACTCTCAAAGCATAAGCCAGCCTCCGGAGTTGCCAACTTTTCAACTTGAGAGGCTCCTCCTCCTCTTCCTCCTCATCCACATCGACATCTTGTACTGTATTATCCACTTCTTCATCTCCTCCCATTTTTCCTCCTTGCCCAACAACATCAGCAGTTGCATTCATTAGCGCAGCCATATCTTCATCTTCCGCCAGTGCTTCGGCTAGCTCATTCTCGAGCAAAGCAAGATCATCCTCAGTAATCTCCTCCTCCTCCTCCTCGTCTTCGTCGTCTATAGAACCATCCTTTTTAAGGTCCTCTTCAAGCTGCTTAAATAAAGCTTCAAAAGCGTCATCATCTATATCATTGTCTCCCGTCTTAAGATCACTCTTATTTTGGCTCTAACAAACGTGACCAACAACAACAAGAAAAACGATTAGTATTTTACTGAATGAGTAGAGGCAGATAAGCAAACAACTAAAACCAATTGCCACTCACTAGTTCAAGTTGAAATTAATCACATTACAGCAATTAAGCCCGCATAAGCAAAAAAAACTAAGAAAATTACTGTAAATTATCACCTTTGATTTCTTCTTGGAAGAATCTATAATCGGACGCCCGGCTTTATTGTGCCGACGGCGAGCAAAGCAGACTATAGAGCGAGGAAGCGGAACGGTCTGAAATGATATATAAGGTAAAGAATTGTGGCTAAGGAAATATTTGTTAGTCTTGGAAGACGAAAGATGACTCCAGTGAACAGTAGAGGAGTTATAATGACATGGAACGGTGACGGAAGCCATTTCAATCACCAACTTTATCCTCTCCTCTTCCGCCCTGAAACAGGTGACGAGAGAGAGAGGTATATCCGGTTGCAGCTCAGACTTCGAAGTCGGAGCCTTTGGCTTAATCTGGTTTAGGACCTTCAGGTGAAGTATCTGTTTGGCGTAGCCAAAGCTATATTGAAAAGTTAAAAGCTTATAAAATCATAGGTTTAATAACCTATCCTTGTTACCAACAGATTAAGCAACAGACTTCGAAGTCGGATAGGTTTAATAACCTATCCGATGATCGAACTTGTGGACTCTGTTTGGATCGAATCGAGACAGAGATAAACATTAAAAATTAATTTAGATAAAAAAAATAAAGGTAAATTAGAGTGAATATTTTAAAATATTATTTGGATAATATTAATCTAACTTAAGTAAATTGGGGTGAATGTTTTAAAATTTTCGTTTAAATTGAGGTGAATGAAGATTAAAATAATAAAATAAATAATATTTATATCCTTATATTAAATAAATAAGTCATATTGAAGAATATTTTGGTCCTATTAAGTTAAAAATTTACTTATTTTTTCACTTTCACCTTCGTTACCCCCGAAATCGGAGGTTAATAAAAACGAGATTAATCGAGATAAATAGATGTAAAACATTAACCTCGATTCACCCAAATAAAATTATTAAGTTGATATCCAAATGAGGTGAATCAATTCATTCACCTCCATTAACCTTCTTCCACCCCGACCCAAACAAAGCCGTAAAGTTATTACGGGTAGGTTGGTACGTGAAAATAAAATTTAGAAATTAAACGGTAGTAATATAATTTTTATATTTAGTATGTACTAGGAATAATTTGAGAATAAAAATATTTTATATTTAGTATGAGGAAATAGAATTGAAAATAAAATAATTAATTTACTAAAATATTTTTCTTATATAGAGCGGAAGTTGTTAAGATTTATTTTAAAAATTATTTTAATCTTTTTTTAATTTTTATATATAATTCATTATAATTTTCTAATATCAATTACCAACCCTCCTTGATAATAGATCTTGGAGAATAGAAAGCTCTTTATTCCCATTGACATTCTTCTTCTAATTTCCATTCTCTCTAAACAAACAATTGATATTTTAAATCTCATTTTCTATTCACATTCACACCTCTCTATTCCCACTAAACGAACACCTTCTTAGTGCACACATTTATTGATCAGACCGTTAATTTAAATTATTTGACCTAGTGGTTATATTTGTTTGAAAATGCAATTTAATACTTTATATAGCATTTAATCGATCACAAAATAATATATTTCATAGAAAAATCCTTATATATGTTTATAAGATCATATAATAGCATAATTTAATATCGAACATCTTTGATGTATGTATATACGATCACAAAATAACATATTCCACCAAATCAATTTTTTCCTCAGACCACTTAAAATAAAATACATTAGTTCAAAAGTTACAAGTTAATTAGTACATAATACAAAGCAAATAATTTGATCAAATGCATATGATTTTATTTTTGTAAAAAATACAAAAAATAAACTATTTAATCTTTTACTTTAATTTAATATTATAGTCGATTAAAAAAACTCCTAAACTCCTCACATGAATTGTAAATAACTAAAATAGAATGAGAAAATTAGCTAGTTCTAGATTAACTAAAGTCCAAACCTAAAGTAACGCCAACTATAACAAAGGAAATCAAAACCCAACCCCATCAAATATTACCATTTTCTTTCCGTTCCCAAGTTTCCTTACTTGAATTGCATCTTCAGCTTATCCCTTTTTCATGTATTATCCTTCTTCCTTTTTCATTTCTCTGTGTGTCGAGCCTTCTTTAAATTTCATTCCCCTATGGTGAGCAATGCAAGTTCCTCTCTACACCACCTTCTCCTTTCCCTATCCAAAGTCAAAATGAATCTTCTCACACTTTATTCTCCATTATTATGTAATGGAAATGAAAGTCAAGGCATGAAAGAGAATGCAAATCAACAGCAGAGTAGCGATGCTAAGACAGAATTGACACTAGTAGAAACTTAAGTGAGCAATGACAGTGGCTAGTGCGAGCAATAATGGGGACAATGGTCTTGGTTCAGTTGCTCATTGAGGAGCTCTGCAGTGTTGTGGATGCAAATGACTAGCAATTAACAACGCCTTTTTTCAACATAGCAAAGGAATAACCTGCAATAATTGGGAAAAGTGACAATTTAGGAAATTAAGGAAAATTGATCTAGTTCTTGGCATAACAGCCCGATTCCTAATTTTTGACATAATAGACTGGTCCAACCATTTTTTTTACTAATATGATTGCTTAACTATTTCTACACTTTAGTCAATAGTTTTTTAAAAAATGGATTGGCTGTCAAACCAGTCTAGTTACTAGTTTAACTAGTTCACTCAATTAAAATTAAATATACTCATATATGTTTAAAAATGTAACTTAACACTTAGTGTTAGACATCATGGATCACAAAAAAAAAATACATTTCATCATAAAGAGATCACTATATATTCATATAAGATCAACAAATAATATAATTAAAAATCAAAATTCTCCTATGTATTAAATACGATTACAAAATAACATAATCCAATGTCAAATCTCTTACATATTCATAAACAACTTTAAATTACACTCATTGGTTCAGAAGCTACAATTCAATTAAATAAAGTAAATACTTTCACCAAATGACTACTCATCCAATCCTATAGATTATTCATATCATTTACAATGCTAGAAATTATTGTAATAACTTTCTCATGTATGTGATTATCTTCTTCATTATCTCCACTCTCCCCCCATCACCTTCATCATCTCCATTTCCTCAAGCTTATACAATATGTCTACAAAAATAGAATAAAAAGAATTACTTAAATTGTTATATAAATTTATAGAAGCAATAAAAAGTTGTAAGCTTAATACCTTCACTAGGATTGTCTTAAATAGTGACAGAAGTTAATTCATTTCTTAGCAACTCAAGGTCTTCATTATTCAAGCCATACGCCTCATCCATAAGAATCCAAGAGTCAATTGCATCAAACTCTTAAAATTATTTGGGTTATAACTTGTCTAAAATAGATTTCGAAACAAAATAAAACAAAATTAGAAAAGATCGATGCTCAAGCTAGAGTGCAAAAGTAAGATGACAACAAATTAAATTCATATATTTGTTGCAACCTCAAGTTAGAGTGCACAAAGTATAAATCATTGAGTATTTTGTGCTGAAGTCTATTCATTTTCTTTGAATGGATATGATCAAATATGCTCCAATTTTTTTCATAATCTAAAGCACTATGAATCTGGCTTAAAACATGAATGATCGCCTTTTGTAGATTTGGAACACCACATCCATATAATGCCCACCACTCATCTACAAAATTAATATAATAATTTATCAAGCAAACTTTAAAACACATTGATCTTATACAATAGACTATCTTCCAAAATCACCGTCTACTTTTCTAAGAGAATCCATCTTCCTCGTTAATTTTGACCTCAATATAAAACTTCTATTTGTATATCTTTCAACGACATACATAAAAGAAGACACGGTACATTTATGCTGAGAAATTTTGGATTAGTAATGGAAATGAGGATTAAACCAATAACTAGGTGCATGTAAATTCCTTGAGAGTTGCTTATCCCTAGGAGAATAAATAAGCTAAAGATAAGGCTCTGCTCTTTTGTTTTTCCAATGAAATCTAGCAACTAAATCATCTCCAGCCTTGTGAAAGGTTTGATAAAAATAACCCATACATAGTTTCTCTTTACTATACACCAATCGTAGAATACATACAAGAAGTTTGATAAGTTGCATAATTACATCACACTCCTCCCAAAATGTGGTATCCATCACATTCTCCACAAACTTCTCACCATCCCTTTTTTTAGCATAAACACAAGATGTCCACTCTCTAGACATAATCATCACCCTAAGAGCATTATTATATGTCAAAACACTTTGCAAAGCAATAAAATTAGTAGCAAACCAAGTAGAAGTTGGATGAATGATCTGTCTCCTTTGGTAAACTTCTTCATCAAATGCAATGCATAACGATGACTATAGATGTATTTAGTTATTTTTGAGGCATACTTTACAATGTCTTCCACCTCATCTTACATGTTCATATCATTAAGCATCAAATTAACACAATATGTAGTATAAGGAAACCAATAAAGAGAATTAAACTCATGTTCTAACAACCTTCCAACATCAACATAATTCGCAACATTTCTTGTCACCATATGCATAACATTTTTAGCACCAACATAGAGAAAAATATCTCTAAAAAACTTATGAAATAGTTTACCAGTTTTTAAAAGCATCAATAGACTTTAAAAACATAATACCCTTTGGACAATAAACTAAGAAGCTAATTAAAATTCGATTATGTTGGTTCGTCTATCTATTTGCCATAATAGTACAACTAGCTTTCTTTCGATGAGAACGAAAAGTCTCAACACACTTCTTCACCTCTTAAGCATTTTTCATTGACAAGTAACCACAAAGAGCATGAATAGTGGGGCCCTTATAACCAGGACCAATGTGAGTGTAATAGCCCAAATTTTTAGCTAAACCTAGTCCTCAGTAATTAATATTGAATCCTAATTCTAACCTTGGGAATTTCTTTTTTTATCTTCCCCTAACTCCCTAATTCTAAATATTAGCCTAATTTCAAATTTTATTTTGGGTTATTAATATTTTTTCCTAACTTAAATCTAATCCCGGATAATTATTGAACCTAAACCTAAATTTAAACCCCCACTTTTTCCTTTTTCTTCCCCTCTCCATATCTTATTTAATTCTTGTTTTTTATCCATGTCGTTCACCTTACACTTCTTCTCCCCTTTCTTTGCTTGCGTGCATGTATCCCTCTACCAAGCATACCTCTACCCCATCAATTTTCAGCTCTTGCAATTGTGGGTTGGGTTTGAAATTTTTACCTGATCGCAACCTCCATCCTCTTCCTCTCCGTGTGTGTAAATAGACACACACACACACACACATATATATATAGACACACACACACACAGATATATAGACACACACACACACACACACACACACACATACATATACCTCATTTAATGCCCTAAAAACTACTTCATTATTCCTCTAATTTTTTGTTGAAAATCACCCCAAACACCCTCATTCTTCCCCCTCCTTATTGTTGCAAAAACTATCCAAAAACACCCCCAAAACCCACCTTCAGTAGCCCTTGATGCACCACGTCCACCACCACCATAAAAACATCCCATTCCCTCACCCCTAGCTGCATCAAAAATCTGTAAAACACCCACTAGCTGCAGCAAAAACACCCATTCCTACCCCCTAAGCTTCGTCAAAATCTACCAAAACACCCCCTAACCATTGGTAAAACCAACCAAAACCACCCCTACCCTTTGGCAAAAAAAACGGTCGAATCTTCCCTAGCTTCAGCAACAATTTTCATTCCCTACACCCCCCTTCCAGCAAGATTTACCATTCCCTACCCCCTTTCGACCCTCTTTGCCATTTCCCACTCCCTAGCAACGACAGTTTGTGCCGTTGCTAGCCTCCTTGGCTGGCGATCGGTTCTTGGAACTCGATTTGGTTTTCCCCCATTCTTTTCTCTTCCATTACCTTAACCCTTCATTAATTATATCAATAATTCTAATTATGTCTCGTTAATTGTTCTTAGGTGATATTTCAAAAGTTTTAGAAGAAGCGGATTAGGATAAACGTGCTTAGAGATCGAAGCCTTTATCAGTAAGGATACTAGTCGATGTTTTAGGTTTTGTGTTAAATGCTTGTATGATTATGTGTGTTATCATGTTATTGCTATTATATTATTAAAATGCATGTTGATGAGGATATGATATATTAATATGAATTATATGATAGAAATAAAGTGAGAATATCGAAAGATATGCTGATATGATGATATTACACCGGGATGTATTTTTTTTTTTGTGTGTGTGGATGAGTATAAATTGTGGGAGAGTAGTATGGGCCTAAATAATTATTATAAGTGGAAAATAATTATATTTAAGATGTACGTTGTTAAAAGGAGGATTTGAAAATAATGATGTTGAGGATATGAGATTTTCATAAAATAAGGGCTATAGGCTATTTTTAAGGGCATGTTTGTCAATATGGGTTAATATAGAAATTTTGGCATTTTAACTTGTTATATGGATTAAAACATGCTAATAATATCAGGTGAAGTTTCTGGGAGTGATTATGAAGGTCATAATAATTCATCCACACAACATTACCAAGCATGATGGGGATGGTTGGGCGATGATGAGGGGCTCGATGGGGGAGGAAATGATGGTTGGTTCTTGAGGATAATGGTGGTGCTTGGTTGTATTTGGTAGTAAGTGGTGTGTTGGTGAGGAAGAATGTCAACAAATAGGACAGGAAGGAAGGGGAAGAAAGATAAGCTAGGGGTTGTGGTGTTTGATGGTAATGAAGGAAGGGTGTGAATTAGGTGGGCAATAAATGAGGTAGGTCGATTGTAGGGAGCATGATGAGAAACAATAGAGGGCATGCACATGGGCTGAGTGGAAGGCACGATCATAGGGGAAATGTTGGGAAAAAAATTTCAATGAAGCACATCCCTAGATTTGTGGGAGATGGCGGCTGAGATGGGTAGGCTTGGTGAGATTAACAAGGGGAGTTTGATCAGGGTAGAGAAGAAGACACCCACAAGGTAGAGGAAAAGAAGGAAATTGGGTAGGAGAAGAAGAAAAGGTAAAAAGAAAAGGGGAAAAGAAAATAAGTGTGGGATTTTAGTTAGAATTATGTTTAAAATTATGATTAAAAACCTAAGGTAAGATTAAAATATTAATATTTTAGAATTAGGGTTAGGTTAAAGTATACATTACTCGGAATAAAAATTAGGATTTGGTTACGCTATTAATTACTCAAAATTAAGATTAGACAAAACTTGAGGTATCACAAGGCTGGTTGGTTGGGAATGAATGAGTGAATATAGAAAATAAAGAAAATGGGATGAGAAAGGAAAAAGGAAAAAGGAAAAGAGGTTAATAACTTTTGGGGTTAAGATTATGATTAGATTTAACTTTAAAATTTAGGAGATTTGGCTAAAATTTAATCTATGAATCATCTAGGATTAGGGTTAGGCTAGAAAAATATAAATGACTCAAAATTAGAATTTAATTTAGGTTAAAATATTTATTAATTGAGATTAAAATTAGGTAAAATTTTGAGGTATTATATAGAGAGACATGTGCTAGGATGGAGACGACGACCTAAACTTCTATACCGTCAAGTTGTAAGTTCAGGGAATGCAAAGGGCCAAGGTAAAAAGAAGGGATAATGGTGAAAAGTAAAGGTAAAAGGCATAAGGAATGGTGGGAAAACATTTAATAGCTAATTGAAAATAATATAAATGCTACTCAAAGCAGCTGCTTTAAAAGTAGGTTTAAAAATTTATATTATTTATAAGCTTGTTGCCTAAACACGTTTTGTTTCTTCTTAAGGAGGTCAGTGATCTAAGAGTTACCATCTAAATACATAACTAAATAGGAGTAAATATTTTAATTTTTTTTATGAGATTAATCTAAGTAAATAAGTTATAGTCGTATTTATTTTGAGGTAAATGAAGGTCAATAATAAAATTACCCATTTCACAGTTAATATCTTGGATGTAAATGAAGGTTAAAATAAAATAAAATTTAATTAATATAATATCATTTAGGTTAGATCCTAAAATAAGTGGTCAAATAATAAATTAAAAAATTAACCTACACTTAGTTAGGGTTTAAAAGGTAAGTATCACGGGTGGCAAGGTTCAAAATAGAGTGGGACACATGATTAATCTGACATCTAGAAGTTGTTGTTGTTGTATTTTTTACTTTTATTTTGAACACTAAAATTTGTATAATATTTGGTTATGGAAAGGAGTTATTGAATTTATTTTATTTTATTTTAAAAGATAATTTATAAATTTATTTAATTTGAATATTTTATTTGAGTATCCTAAAATACAATATATATATTTCTCAAAATTTTAAAATAAGTATTATAATTTTACCAAATAAAATTTTAGTATAAATTGATAGTGGATTTATATAGTTATATGCATAATAAAAGAAATATTATGAATAATCTCTATACCAATCATATATATATACATATATTTAAAAAAAAATTTTTGTTCAAATTTTTTATCCAAATAATAAATTTATGGAAGTAAACTGTTTATGATAAATCTAAATTACCTTTAACATTCTTTTTTCTTTCTTTCTTTCTTTTTTTGCAATAAAAAAAAAAAAACTGAGGCAGTGAAATCATGCGCAGTTGTTGATGACCAATTGGCGGGTTGCCTATCCGGATTTCGCTTGTCAAAACCGATCTGGATTCGTATGTGCGCAGCAAAACGTCACTCAGCGCGTGTTGGGACAAACCTCCCACCTGAATTCCAATTTCTCTTCCGTTTCATCTTACTCTCACCGCTTCTTCCACCGCCATCGCCGGATTAGTGGAAAACTCTGACCGTTGAAATGGCTTCTAAAAGGGGTTGGTTGAGTAACATCTCAACGATTGCTGCTCGAGTCTACTTCTTCCTCATCCTATTTCAGATCCCTCTCTTCAGGTTCTCTTTCTCGTAGTATTTTCAATTACACCCTTTCTTAGCTGTCCACTTTTAGAGTTTGCATGAACGTTGCATTGCCATTCGATTCGAATTTTCAGATGAATGATTTGCTGACTTGTGAATTTCAGTGACATTTTTGTAGTTGTTTCCTGATTGAGAAATCTGTTAACCTTTGATTAGATGTTTGTTCTGGTTGTGATTTCTGGATCAGGGTTTTGTTTGTTGAATACTCATATGCTATTTGCACGATCCACTCTGAACAGTTGAAGTTTCTATAGTATCACGGATTTTGGCAAAGACGAAACGGAATAAGCATCATATTGTCACATAATCAAGTCATGATTCTTTTTGGCACTACTGTAGCTACGTTATTGATTATTTATTCTCTAGGTGGCTGTATTATGCTTTAACATTGGGTCTTAATTCAGCAGATTATTTCCCAAATATGGCCTTATGATAATTTGGATGCCTCAAAATCAGATCGCTGAGAGATATCTCCTGATTAGATTAAAAAAAAAATTGCCATGTGAAATCATCTCAGAATTTGGTGAAAACTCTGTACTCTCTTTTACGTTTAGTTTTGGATTTTTCCGAATATTTGTTCCATTATTGCTCTTGGCTATTTTGGAATTTTGTTAACCTCATTGAATTGATATAGTGTCATACACTCCTTCCTGGCAATATATTCACTTGTGCTAAGTTGGGCTTCGTTTTTGGTTTTGCCTTCCTTTGAGAATAGTATTAGGGACAAATGATTAACATAGTAGGGGCAAGGGCTTGATGCTACTGCCTCTCTTCTGGATTCAAAACGTGCAAGTTATGATGGGATCTTCTGACCCACAAGATAAAAGCAGGGATTTGTCTTTTCCGAACTATGATTGCTTGTGTAGAACTAAGGATTCCATGAATGCTACTGCATCAGTAAATGAAAGTGTGCTTTGACGAGAATATATTAGGTTTAGAATCTAATTCTAATATCAATATTGATTCTAAAAATATGATAAGAAAATCCCATTTTTGCTTAATATTCGTCGAAGCACTAAATTTAGTTCACTTGAGCCATTCACATTCGTGAATTATACATGCCTACATTATCAATTGGCGGATCAAGTTAGAAACCTTATAATTTGATGACCTATGTTGGTATAGAGCCAAATTGGCCTCTTATGCAGTTGCTTTCTTTCTGAGCACAAATCATTGCTTGCGTTCTCTCTTTATTGTTGGGGTCATCTTTGTGGTTCTTGTGCACTTCAGGTCTTCATTTTCTAGGTCATCTGTAGTAGATCATAGTGTTAACAATCTTACAATTGCTGAGGAACCAGGAAGCATAAACTTTCTGAGTTATTCAATCAAAGCAATTGTTCCTAAGTATTTAATGTGGTCGCTTATTGTTCTATTTTAATAACTGTATATTTAAGTTATGCAGGAAATAATCCTATTATTATACACGCGGAGCTAGGTTACATGGTAATGGTACACATCAACACAAGAATTTTGGTTTCACACTGGAATCCTCTATTTACATGAGCATTGCTTTGTTAGTTTGCTGTATATTACAAATTGTAAGCTGATCACATATTATAGATATCATGTTACAATTGGAGACCTTGTGAATTCTAGTATAATTCTCAGCAGTCCTAGCACTTTCTTCCTTCGTTTTTATTTTTGTTTCTGTATCTTTGTTGCAGGATCTCATGCAGAGCTGGCATGTGCACGACACCGTTGCATGTCACTTCTTCCCAATTGATTGCAAGTGAGGTCTTTCCTGAAGCAGCTATAAAGGCTCTTCTTTATCCTGGAGCCATTGCACATGGACTTGCTACAAACATGACTGTTCCCACCTGGAATGACCTGCCAAATATCTATAACTTGACAAGTATTAAGGAGGCCCCTGCTGTGACTGATCTGCAAAGATTGGAGGTATGTGTGTTTCTGACTTTTGATTTATTTTGTTTAATGCAGTCAAATTTTTCATTGTTTATGTGTGTAGGAATAGAGTGGCAAGGGTGAGATTGTTGAATGATTTTACCACTATCTTCATGTGAGCTGTATTTTTTTCTTTCTTGCTTTTGAAGGCTCCACTTCAATAATGACCTAAAATGTTCTTACAAAAATACCTGTTTGTACACAGTCTCTGTTTATGAGACTTGCTAAATCCTATTCACATATTTAGCTTTATGGAAAAGCAATGAGATACAGAAATACAGCCCTCAATTCCCTAGATCTTAAAGCAAAGTACTAATTCTTAGCATTTTTGGCTCTGATATCGGTTTAGCCTACAAACAAGGACATTGTGTTTGAATTATGTGCGATAGTGCCTCAGCAGCAAGCAACATGATAACGTGAAATTTAACTTCTGTTGGTCAACCTATAGCATGCCTGATCCTTTCCTTTCCTCTAATAATTTCTGGGCTCCTATGCTGCAACAACCTCCAAAAATTTTAGTAGGTATCAGTGACATTGTCAACTGAGTGAGCTCTTCATAATGATCAGGATGCTGTATTTTGATGAATATATGTGCATCTATTGTCATGGGGAAAGTTGTTGTGGAAGAAGATAAAATAGAATACATACACCGTGACTTGGAGTTAGATGCATAGAATGAGTGAGTTGTTTGTGCCATGATACACCTAGAATGTAACACTAGCAAAAACGGCTGTCCTTTTGGTATTTAGTCATGGACAAGTTCTTGGTCGGTGCTAGTAATGTGTCTGATGGAAGATGTAAATGTGCGGATTGTGGCACTGCCTTTCTCCATCTTCCACCTTTAATTTTGTTGGTGATTTCTAATCTTTGTATTCCATACATGCTTTCATTTGGTGACTAGAATAACATAAACATCCATTCTGGCTAGTGTATTTCCATTCTTCAGTACACCATGTGACCTGTGCTTTTATCTATCAAGGATGGGAATGAGGGAAATACTCTATGACAGTAAATAACACAATTTTAGATCAAATCAGTACCATCTGCTAGATGCTGATTCTCCATGATCCTAGGTGATGCAATTTAGGTGCAACCATAACGTATAGCCCATTGCTGTGGCCCTAGTTCTCTACTAAAGAAGGAAGACATATGTCTGGTTGGATATGCCTCCTTCCATAGGTCTAGGATTGAGAAATTTATTAGCTTTTGGTCATTTATTTACTTATATATTAAGTTTTTATATTATTCTAATGGGATTTACTATTATTTGTTATGATTATATTCTTGCATAACTTGTTATGTTTAGGTTATCCCAATAATGAGTTGTTATGTTAGATCATATCCCTATAAAAGGCCTCTAGTGTCATTGTTATTCAGCGATTACAAATAATGATTTGTTTTTTATGAATTTAGTCTATTTAGGGATGGTTTGGAGGAGTACTTTGTCTTCTAGTAACTTCTTGATGATCAAAAATTTGAAAAATTTGAAAAATTTTCCATAATTTTATAAGTTTATATTGTAGATAAGTTAAAAAAGCCAATCGCAATAACTAACAGTCAAAAACTACAGTTCACGCATACCATACCTTAGAGTTTGCTGTACGTTAGTTTGGTATCATGGCCTAACCAACTCCATTGCTGCTAGTTGCCAAATCTGCCAAACCATGCACCGTCATTTAGAAAAAGAGACAAACACACACAGCCACGAATAGACCTCCCTCCTTTTAACACTTTTGCTTACAATCATCCCTGTTTTTGTTGTCCTCCTCCACACGAACATCCCAATAGTTTGATGCCCTATTCAGCTTTAGGTCGTCTTTGCTAAAGATTGTCGAAAGACCATTCTTTGTTTGGCAAAAGAAGTGACCATACAAAAAGTCACCGACTAGGAAAAAAGCAATTTTTTTTTGGATGAAAAAATAGAAGAAAAAGGAGCTGAAGGTAAAAAGGGGGGTGATCAAAGAACAAAAATGAGGGAAAGATAACAAAATATACGAATTTAGAAAAAAATATTTTTGTTGCTGTTTCGGACTCATGCTTTTTGATTGTTTTTCCCTGATCTGTTAAATAAAATATGAAAACTTCTAATGTATTTTTATGATTATTATTATTAATATTTTTATTTGAGATACAATCTAATGTTTCTTCTTCTTGATTTTCCAATTTGATTATGGTATACAATGTGCGTATATCGTGGATATTTATTACTACCACTACTACTACTACATAATTATTATTTGAGAAAATGTCATTAGTCTTTTGATATGGGAATTCAAGAATTCGGGGCTTGATTTGATATAATTACACTGTTTACACATGATATGTGTGAAATGCCAAATGAGGCTCCTGACCTAATTGCTACTGTTCAAAGTTGTTCAAAGTAAGATTAACCAACTGCACCCTTAAGCAATTTGTACTTGTGTAACATCCACCTATTGTGTACCCATTTGTCCGACACTTGCTTCTTGTGCAAAAGTAGTTGTTCCAAGTGTGCATTGTGTTTGTCATACTGCTACTCATAACTACAAGTCCAAGAAGAAGACTAGGAAGTCACTTTGACAGACTTGTGGTCAAATGGAGAAGTCAAAATCGATGACAAATAGTGGCTTGTCTAGGACTTTTCTTTACTGGCCACCGCGTCGCAGGGTTTGATGGTTTGTCGCTCTAATTCTAGTCTACTACTGAAATTTTGGAAGGATGGCCCATTTCAATATTATTTCCTTTAGATTATTGAAGTTCTAATGCCAATGAAAATCACTATGCTAGCTGCATCATTTTATGGGCTAATAAATATGGCAACAGGAAACAAGAACAGCAAACTTGAATCCAAATTACCCAATCTAGGATGTGCCCAGGATATGCACTTTTCTACTGTAAGGGCCTGTTTTCTTTAGCTTATTTTGCTGTTAAATTAAAGTTTTCAATGAGTTATTATTGTTATTATTATTTTTTTTACTATTATTAATGCCATAATTTAAAAAAATTCTATTAGTATTGGTTGTAAGTATTTGCAGTAGTGCAAGGAACATTTTTTAAATAGAGAAACCAAATATTTACAATTATAAATATAAGAAGAAACATTGTGATAAACCAATGTAATATACGAAGTGGTCATTCTAAAATAGAGAATTGAGGATGGATATATTATCTTCTAGTTCTTGATAAGTAACAAGTATGACACATAAAAATAAGAAATAGTTCAAAATACATCACATTTTTTTTTCCCATATGAATATATAGAGATACATAGTTGTTTTTCATGTAAACATAAGAAAGCTTAAAGAGACAAGTTGATATTGTAATGACTATCAATGATTTCTAGATACTATTTTAATGACCTTTAAATTTTGAGATAAGTTGGCATTGAAATTGTTGTGATCTGTGGATAATCAATTGTAGAAGTTAGTATATAAATAGTTTATACATAACAAACCATAGGCTTCAAATAGAAAAGTAAAGGAAGTAATCACCTGTACTCAGTTTCAGCACGTGTAACATCACAATGTACTTATTTTGGTGTCTTTGTCATAGCTCCTAGATAATGTCATCTTCACTTGAATTTTGCACATGGGGTGATCCACTATCATTAGTTGAAATAAATTTATTGTACATATACTAACAATGGATCATTAAGAATGTGATGTTTTTTAGAAATGATTGCATCAAGTTATGATTAGAAATAATATTTTTCTGCATAAATGAGTAAGAGCAACTAAATAGTTGGTTACATGTAATTGTCATCTTGAGTTGAGCTCTTTTAGATGATAGTCCCTCATGATGATTGCAAAAATTCATCAAATAATGTTTGAGATTGGATATTTGTTACGTTAACTAACTATTATACAATGAACACAAATTATTGTCAATATATTGAAATTAATATACATATGACCAGATCGGTAAACATGTGAGAGCGCAAACATGTGAGAGCATATAACTTTTTAAACAATCAATCATATATTTATTCTCCAATGCATATTTTAGTAGGAAAACATATGGAATCATGAAAATTTGATTTGTTTTATTTGTATTGACATTTTTCATTCAAGTCTTGAGAATATATTGTTGGCCACACAATTGTCGAAAAATTATCTCAACACTATCTCCATCTTTTTGTTATTGAAATCAATTCCATATATAAAATGATGTGAAATGTTAGGTCATGCAAATACATTAATAATGGCTATAGGGTTTGCCTTATACAAATTTAATATTCATATTTTATACTTTCAAAATTTGCTCCACGTCATTTTCATATAAAATAAACTCGGCAGATCCACTAATATCATCACCTTCTATTCATAGCTTAGATGTATGATGAATTGAACCAAAACATTTGTGAATTATTAATATCAACTAAAATATGAATGTTCATACTCTTTTAATTTAATGTCTACCTGATTGTTGGAGTGCCACCTATTTTTCCACATGTTCTTCATGTGTAGTTACCTACACTTTGTGCTATCCCTTTTCAGCATCTTTCATGTGAAAAGTAATTCCATCCCTTATAAATCAAAACTTCTGCTGCTATTCCAAGACCGACCCTAGCATGAAATTGAGGAGAAACTGAAGTAATAATGTGGCAATTAATACCTTATGAAGTAGTATGACAATCAAATGTACCATTACCTTTGCAAAATCATTTTTCTTTCGTAATGTTTCAATAACAAAAACTCTATCCCTCAACATCTCTTCATAATCACTGTGTATTTTAATTAGCTTAGAAATTTAAGACATTGACATCCTATATTTTGATCAGCACATGTATGAGGTTTTGCGTGAGATTTGTTTTATAAAAGTTGATAATATTTACTTTAAAAATGCATTTGTTTTAAAATTCAGTTACTTCCTTGTATTGTTCTATGTTAATGAAAACCATACTTGTATTGGTTGATGAGAGAAAAGATGATGTTGCTTTTAAAAGGAATAAAAAGTGACATTATAAATTATGGAACTAATTATGAGAGTAAAACATTATTTACATAAGCATTCACAATTACCATTGAAATCTTTAATAGTTGTCGAGTTGATTATGATTATCAAATGAGATTTATCATCTTTACAAATGCAATTGTCTAAATACTTTGTCAAATCATTGCATGGCATAATTTCAACATGATATAATTGATGTGTGATATAAGTTAGAGAAATTAATAAATTGATTAGAATGACTAAAGTATGTGATATAATTATATTAAAATATAGAAAAAGGTGAATTATGAGAAAAAAAGATAAATAATTTAAGCGAAAAGGTAAATTATGAGAAATCAAAATTCTTCTGATTTTATTAAATAAAGATTTCATTGTATAAAAATTAAATAGCATGTATAGATAATGGTTAGCAACTACTCCCTTTGTTTCATAATATAAGGCCTATAACACTTTAGTTCACATGTTAAGAAATAATAAATTTTAGATACTTTAACACCTAAATTGACTAAGATACCCTTAAATTAATTGTGCTTCTCTAATTAATACTACTTTTTTTGTAATTATTAATGAAAATAAAGGGGCAAAATTGGCAATAAAGTAGTAATGCTTGTACTTTTTGTAATAGGCTGTATATTGGGAAACAAAATTTAAGAAGTTGTGGGCCTTATATTGTGAAACAGATGGATTAATATGAATCTTATTTTTTACCGAGTGCAAAATTATCAAAGAGTCATATTTACTCAATTTTAACTAACAATTCAGTATTGATAAAAAATAAATAAATCAAAGGTACCAATAATTTACTTACGTGTAGATGATGAGAACAAATGAATCAATCAAATTAATTGATGGAAAGATACGTTATCAACTGTATAAAAACCATAGAAAGCTTGAACTTACGCAATTGCAAAAACATACAAATACAAGTAGTCTAGGACCAACAAACTCTAAGATAAAATCATCCAAGTAGGATAATTTCCCCCAGTCCTTGAGATAAGAGCTAGATAGTGTGAATCCTCTTTAGATCCAAAGTGCCAAAAGTTATTAACATGGTATTGTGGCTTGAGGAGGCTTACTAAATCAGTACATAGCTGAAGAAATGAATAGAAGATCCCAATTACCAAATCAGTAAAAGAAGATCTGAGTTAATTTTCGTGACCAAGGAAATAAACATGTAGCTTGAGGATTATTCAGAATGATGCACTTGTCCTGTACATTAAATATGTATGTATTACCCATCCAATAGATTATTATTACAGCATGCAATAAAACAAATTATTATCCCTCCAAGATGCATAACAAGTTAGTAATATATGTGAAGGAAATCTACCTAATAGACCCAATAAAGTATAGTAGCAATTGGCTGCTTTTGCAAGCTCGTTGTTTTGATGCAACACCAATAGAAGAGAGGGCTAAAGAGTGAAGTATTGTGCAGGGAGTATAGGGTAGAGATATGCTCTACTCAATTAGACTTTATTAGTGCTCTTTAGTGGGTAAAAGTAGTGACAAGATGATATTCTCTAAGATTTTTAACATATGTAATTATAATTGTCCCCAACTATTGAGGATGGTAGTAGAGTTCGTCTTCTCGTCTAAGTTCTAATTAGTTTATTACCATTTTAAGGAAATCATATATTGTGTCATTTTGCTCTCCTAAGCCGAAATGACTAAACCAATCAATGAGATCAATTTCTTATCATACAAATATAAATCTTGAATGGAGATGTTTACATGTGATTTTGTAGAATTATTGCAAACATTTAGGGAGTGAATAAATTATGTAAAAAAATTCTCTTAGCCCTGTTAATTTATTACCATATTGAGAATTCTATTAGTATCAACAATTCACTAAATTAACTATAAACTAAATTATATGTATTATAACTTTTGATACATATACAAAAATAAATAATGTGACCATATTAAGAATCTATACTTATCATCTCCATGTTTCCAAAAAATAAATAACATGAATTTGAAATATTTAAATTGAAAGTATGAAACTAGAAGAAGAAGAAGAAGAAGAAAAAAGAGGAAAGTGAGCGAAGAAATTATAGAAATTGATTGAAATAACGTATTGATACCCTAGAGGGGGTGAATAGAGAGAGTTTGCACCAATAATGCTAAATTAAAAAAACTTGAGGGAAGTAGAGAATGTGGCAAACAATGTACACATGGTTTATAGTGGTTCAAGAAGTATCTCTATATCCACTACCAAAAGGTTTTTTCTTTTGGATTTCAGTATCTTTTTATTTATAGTGGGTATTTGATCACTTTACTAGGTTTATGATCCTACTATCTTAATGAATTCTAAAAGATGACTCACACTTGGCCTTGTTACGCTTTTTTAGATTCAAGAGACACCTTTTCGTTGAATCTCTTTTATTAATGGTGAAATGTTCTACACTTTTGTTTGAGATGATTATTTTGAACAAGTATAATATTAATCTTCATAACAGTATAATATTAACATTTTCTTTAAGATCAAACAACTCTTATTTGTAATCCTAGAAAGTTGGAAAGAGTTAGAACTAGCCGTTATGCCCAAAAGTGTTCCAACGATTGAATTGCAATGGGCAAGTTTTTACCAAAATGGTGGCTCCAGTCAATTGCCTGTTATTTAGGTGTTGTCTACAAATTTGTTTCCTAAACTCTATATCCTGTTAACTCTTTGCCTGCTGCCTGTTCAACCAGCCACTGTTGGCCCTTGTCCGCAGGTCGTCCGCCAAACTTGATTGGCTGAATCTTGACATTTAATAAGATTGGCTTTTGGAGATTTCAAACCATTTATGAGTAATTGTATTTGAGCTCAAACACGTATAGGAGATGTAGATTTGATTTGAAACTTGTTTTTGAAGGTCAAACACCATTTATCATTTTTCTCAAGCTTTGGTATGTTTGAAAAGCTTTGTTAAATGATTTTGTTTGCCATAAATAAGTATGGAAGATTTCAAAATTCTTTAAAAAAGCTTTGTCAATGATTGAAGTGTTCAACATGTGAAACACATGTACGTAGAACTTAAGACATTATCATATACTTTGAAGCTTAAGTCTTGGTTCTTTAAGCCCACTTGTTTATACCTTTATGTTTGGTGTGTTTCAAGTATGAAATTGAAGCTTAACACATGAAGTAAACTAGTTAGACAACAATAACGATAGTTTTTATCTTCAAAATAAGGGTGATTGCCCTACTAGGTCATCATTGATAATGCTATTAAATGTGGAATAGCGAAGTTACTTACAAGGGAGTGAATAAATCATGGGAAAAGTTCTCTAAAGCCTATTAATTTCTTACCATATTAAGAATTTTACTGATATTACAATTCCCTAAATTAATAATGAGTTAATTCCTTTACCATGTTAGGAGTTTGGAATGTTAGGGGCCTCAATAAGCTTTACAAGCATAAGGATTAAGGCATTGGTTGAAAGTAAATAATGTCTCAATTACGGGATTGGTAGAAACTCAAATAATTGCCCTGAACGCTTATTCTATTAGAAAGAAGTTAAGTAACCATTTTTGATGCTTTATGTAACTACTCACATCATCCCAACGAAATATTTTACTGTTTATGGAATCCTAGTAAATGACAGGTTCGGTTACAGAGTGCCTGTGCCCAAGGTCTCCAGGTTGAGGCTTCTTGCACAGCTTGTGTTTCCTTTTTGTGTTTTGTTCATTTATACCCATAACCAAGGCATTGGTCGGCAGAAGCTCTGGCACTGGCTGGAGTTTACTGCCATCCTAAACCTCCCTTGGCTCATTCTTGGGGACTTTAAAATCATGCTTCATGGCCATGAGAAATTCCATGGTGTAAGTCTGTGTGGTAGACTTGGAGGAGTTCAAGCACTGTTTACAAACTCTCATGGTATAGGACCTCAACTACATTGGTCACACTTTCATGTGAAGCAATATGAAGCTGGGGGAGGACCGTATTATGTGCAATCTGGGCTGTGTTCTCGGTAATATTCATTGATTGAATAGATTTGCGCTCATCAGTTGAATTCCTAGCCACATGCTTCTGTGATCCGAACTCAACTTTAATCACGCTGTTCCGGCAATGGCCTGGTACCAAGAGCAAATTTAAGTTTTTTGATATGTGGACTTATGGAAAAAATTTCTTGCTGTTTTTTGGTGCTTTATGTAACTACTCACATCAAGAATAAAGAATTCCTTGTATGAACTCAAATATAGATTGTAAGAATTAAACAAAAGGTTATTATGGTAGCATTTCGTCTAGAGTTGTTAAACAATAGGTGAAGCTTGAGGGAATTCAAGAGCAGCTCATACTTAATTGCCTCCAGCATGTTGAGCATTAGTGCCTAAGGTTATATGACCATTATGCCCTTTGTAGGCAGAGGTTTCTTCAGCAAAAATCTAGTATAAGGTGGCTCAAGCTAGGGGATTCCAATACCTAATTTTTCTTTGCTAATATGAAAGCTAGGCAAGGTAAAAGATCGGTTTACTAAAATCCAAAGGCTCAATGGCATTTGAGTTACTGTCCAAGAGGCCTTCCTTGAATATTACACCTAGCTTCTGGGTAGTGAACATCTTGCTACTAGGGCGTAGTCGGTGGATTTTTAGATATTGCAACAAGGGCATTTATTGAATCACCTTCATCAGTAGGAGCTTTTACGACCCATCACCAAGACAGAGGTTGGTTAGAGATGCTTTATTCTTGATATGCAACATCAAAGCCCCTGACCTGGATGGCTTCACTGCTAGATTTTTTAAGGCCTTTTGGTTTAGGGGATAAAATCTGGTGTTTTCTAAATGATATTTTCTCCACAATATCCTTGCCTTCTTTCATCACACCCACTTTATTGGTTTTGATCCCAAACTGTGATATTCCCAGCAAAGTGGCCGAGTACAGACCCATATCTTGTTATTTTGTGCTGTATAAAATACAGTCAAGAGTGCTTGCTGCTCAGCTTCAACCCATTCTACCTACTATTATCAACTTATCTCAATCAGTCACTGTGATGGGGAGACTGATAGGGGATAATATATTATTTGCACATGAGCTTATCTGTATCTATGAAAGGAAAAATGCTACACCTAGGTGCATGATGAAAGTTTTTCTCATGAAAGCTTATGATTTTGTTGACTAGAAGTTCTTGGAATGAGTGTTGATGGGTCTTATATTTCATTCACACTTTCTAAAGATGCTTATGGCTGTGTGACTTAGATAAATTACACTTAAGCCCCCTTTCCAAGTGCAAAGAGGCTTGAGGTAAGGTTTTAGAGGGCACCCTAAATGCAAGAAGCATCATATTATTGACTATCCTTCGCGGACGATTTATTGCCATTTTATAAAGGTGACTTGCAATTAGTCTCCCTCCTTGAGGCCTTATTTGATAGCTTCAGTGCCGCATTTGATTTGCATGTTAGGCTTGCTTACAGTACCATCTATTTTGGAGGTGTCTTCGAGTATGTTAAACTTCAGATTATTGAGCTCTTGGGTTTCCCTAAGGTTGTATCCCCTTTCGATACCTGCGAGTTCCAAAATCTTTAACTTGACTCTGCTCTGATCAGATAATGGGTTTGGTTGAAGAAATCATTAACAAGCTCGACCATTGGTCCACCATATTACTATTATATGCTGAGCGTGTTCCACTGCTTAGGTTAGTCATTTATGGGATTCAAATGTATCAGTGCTAGATTTTTGTCCTTAAAAGGTTGCTCCTCTAGTTAGTTTATGTCTAGACTTTTTATGGACTGCAAAACCTAGCCAAAGTAAAAGAGCCTTAGTTGCTTGGTCTACAGTCTGCCTACCAAAAAGGGAGGGATTGGCTTAATTAATATTCAGTCTAGAATGTGGCTGTAGTGGGAAAATACCTCTGACACATTGCTGAGGATAAAAATAATCTATGGATCAGATAGATTCATAGCTATTATCTCAAGGAAGGTACGCTTTGGGATGCTAGGTTATCTAGAACCGCTTCTTGGATGATTAATCTATTTCATTTGAGGAATACTCTGAGACTGGTGTTTGACTTTAGGGCCCTATGGATTTGTACAAGATAAACACTGTTTATAACAAGCTCAGATGTAAAACAACCCTTATCTGTTGGTGGAAGTCAGTTTGGTTGCACAACACCACTCCTAAGCATAGGTTGGTGTTTTGGGTAGCAGCTCACAGTAAGGTCTGCACTTTCAAAGACACGTCATGTTTCTGTGCACAAGATGAATCCATCGCACACTTGATTCTTGAGTGCAAGATCATGAGATACCTGTGGAAGAATGCTCATGCAGGAGTTGGCCTTAGAGGACCTATTTGAAGTTAGCGAAGAACCCAGGAGGTTATTGCTCGTACTACCTGAGAAAGAAAACCCAAGTCTTAAGGACTGTGTGCCTTTTGTATTTATGAGTGTTGAAATGCTTGTAATGATCTCCTATTCAGAGCTGGATTGGAAAGCTTTGGTTAGGAAGACAACCTATATTGTGTCCACTAAATACTCGTCTTCCTTTGAGAAGGTAGAATGTGATGGTGTCTTGTATAGTTTGGATAAGTTTTACTCGATAAGCTGTAATCTTTTCCCTCATCAATGAATTATTTAATCTGACCAAAAAAATATTATGTTAATTTCATACCAAATTAAGAATCTCTATTCCCAAAAAAAAATGCAATTTTGAAATATGAAAATTGAATATAAAGATATTATTCGAAGACCTATATTCAAATAAATTAAATATTAACATGTGGATCAATTATCTGTAAAATAAGAATTCTAAAATATATAATCCTTATCGTGAATCTTAGATGAATATGTTCTAAATACTGTGTGAATCTTGGATGAATATATTCTAAACTGTTAACAATCTTGAATGTAACGAAAATAATATATGCCATGAGAAAATAATATTTAAGTCTGTGAGTTCTGAAGTGAAGTATGTCTAAACATAACAATGTGAATTTGGAAGACTAAATATGGGATTAATTATCAGTATTATTATAATTTTAGAAGAATTTCGAATTTTTGGTAATTTACCTTTTCTTCTAAGTGATTTATCTTTTTCCCTAGAATTTTCCTTTTCTTAATTTAGGCTTTATTAATTTATATCATACTGATCTCTTATTTCCTGATTCAATCTACTAACAAAGCTTTTGGAAAAGTTGTATTTTTAGGATAGGTATTGGCAGTTATAATGTACTGCTGAATATTTACTTTTTGGTCTCATATTTAAGATAGCCATGTTATATGGCCAATGAAGCAAAAGCTTTTTAAATGAAGTTAAGAATAGTTGAAGGAAGCAAATTATATAGGAATCTGTAAATAGATATATATTCATGCAATTACAGGTTTTGTTTGTTTGTTAATCTATTAATTATTGAATATAAAGTTTAATTAATTTATTTAAACCCATGCAAGGCATAAGTTCAGAAACTAGTATTGTATAATAGAAAGGACCAAATTCTTAGAAAAAAAAGATAAATAATTTAAGAGAAAGGTAAATTCTGAAAAAAATTGAAATCCTTTGAAATTATTATATAAAGATTATTATTGTTCATTAATATCATTATTATAATTACTTTTTTATTTCTTTTATTATTATCAGTGTCAAAATTTTGTTTGCTGATATGAGCTAATCTTTAACTGAACTAATGTGACTTGATAGGTATTGAAAATAAGCCTAGGAGCACTACCAGCTTTCCATAGGTCTAGGGGCTATGAGATCCAAAAATGTTTAGATAGTACCCTATTTACTTAATTTCTAGGATTTTATATTATTCCATTTGATTATTGGGATTGTTCTGATATGTGTTTTTTTTTATCTATTATTGGAATATATTCTCTGAAGTGGCCTAATGTAATTGTTATTTGGTGATTATGAATATTGACTTGAGTTCAATAAAATGAATTGGTTTAGTGCGATTGATCAGTATTAAACTCGAGGGTAGAGTTTCCTCTGTATCACTAGGGAGGGTGAAGGTATATCTCACCTCCCTTAATGCTTGTAAACTATTCAGTAGTTTGTTTCTTGCTTTAATTTATTCAGGTGACATCTTATATTGTGCTATTGAGTTGGGATTTCAGTTTCTTCGGTTTAGGTTTTATTCTAATCTCTGTTACTGTGACATACATTGGCCACCAGGTTCTTGCTGGAAGTTACTTCTGTGTGGCTGGAGCCCTAATTGGACTGTTGAAACCTGGAAGGATGAGCATGTTTGGCACGCTTCTCGTAGTCTGGGGACTTCTGAAGGAAGGATTCCTTGGAAAACCTGTTAACACCGATCCTGCAAAAGCTGTTTATGTGTATCCAACAATGGTGCTTGCCCTGGTCTTGGCCTTTGCATCTGTGAAGTACGATATAAAGAAAGCTATTAGGAGTTCCCCAGCTAGACCAGTTGCGAAACCCCTGCAGAGCTCGTCAAAATCAAAACTGAAATGAGGTCACTATTGCTCGGAGATGCTTTCGGATTTTCATGGCGTCTTTTGGTCTTGTCTTTGTCGACACACCTCTTGAAATGAATAAGGAGAAGCATTTTGGAATAGTGTTTCTTCTTGATGAACTACATTGCTTTATTATCGAACGGGTTTTTGCTGCTATGGGGGAACCCTTTTTGAACTGCGCGCAAGGGAGATGGCAACCTGCTAGTGCTTGCTACAGTTGTGAAGGAGGGAACAAAAATAGAGGATCTTTGAGGGAACTGTCTGCCCAAGACAAGAGTCATATTTACTAGAATTCTGTTTGTTGCCATAATAATAGCAGCTTCGGTGCTGATCATACTCTAAGAACAGTAGATTTATAGAATTGTTAGGTTGATATTGGCGTTAATTCTATTAGGGAAAAGGAAGATCATGCATCCAATCATGGTGCAGCGTTATTTGAGATAAATTTGCTTCGCCAGGCGGAGCATTCTCAGCACTGATGTGAACACCATATTACAGTCTACAAGCCACCCTATGAATGGATGTCAGATTATAAATCGTGTATGCTGAATTACCTTCCTTATCGTTCTGGCATTAGCTTAATTGAAGTTAAGGTTCTACCTGTCGTCCGATTGCGGTGATTATTTTGTTTGAGTTTTAAGCTTGGAACCACCTGGGTTGGTACGAAGAGTATAATATTGACAATGATACTAATAATATTTATAACAATGATATTAATAATATTTATAGTAATCATGATAATAATAATATTAAAATTTATTATAAAATAGCTTTATTATTATTATTGCCACTAACGATGATAATAAAACAATAACAATATTATTAGTATGTTAATATTGAGAATAATTATGATAATAATAAGATTGCTTAAAGTAAGTTTAATAATATCAGTTAAAATAATAATGATGTTAATGTTGTTATTAATATTGTTATTGTTATCATTATTATTTTGAAAAATTATTATAATTTTATAGTTATATAGAGTAGTAATTATATTATTATTTATGCAAGTAATAATGATATTATTATTCTTGTTAGTAGTAATTTATTTTCTTAAAAATAATATAATGAAATTGATAATAGTATTATTATTATTATTATTATTACTAATACTAATATTCATAATAATAATAATAATATTATTAAGTCTACTATTAATATTAATATGAATAATAATGCTATCATTTATGTTAATATCAATGCTTAGCATGTTATCATTTTATGAATATTAATATTAATATAAATTAATCAACATATTAATATTAAATTTAATAATCATACTAATGTTAATGATTATTATTAATTATATTGACAATAATAAAGTATCATTAGCATTATTTTATTAATATTAGTATTGATAAATATTATTAAAATAAGTAAAATATTAATATTATGTTTAGAAATAATTACTAATGATAATGATAATAATATCATTAAAGTCATTATTAATAATAATTTTTTAACTGAAAAATATGGAGAAAAGAGTGACATATTTATATGAAAAACTCAGAAAATATACTTTAAGTTATCCTTAAGTTTTCTTCTTAAAATTAGAAAACTGATTTTCTCAGTTTTAGAATCAGCAAAATGAAAAATAGAATTTCTGAAGTTAAAAAAAATGAAAATTATTTTTCATGAGGAGAGGATTCTTGTTTCTTTCTTGAGTCGAACTGTCGAAGGGTCCCATTAGGTGCAATATTTGACGGTTTGTCGTCCTTACCTTAGGTTCTAATATGCCGCCATATGTTTCCTTAGTAATAAAATGGCGGCATTCGGCCCAAACTGGGTCTCTGCTCCGAATTTGAAAGGTCGGTCCGTAGCCGAAGCCGTACTGATAGTTTTCAAATCGTCGAGAATAGATATCTTGTTTTACGTTGAAAGCCTTGAGCAGCACGGGCTTATCATGTGTCGGCCAACACAGGCTATTGGGCAGACAGAGTGCGATAAGAGGAGTGATCTTTGTCGGTCCGGCACGCCTATGTTGTTGGGCTTGGTGTGTGCTATTCAGCGATGCTCTATCATTCATAGTATCATACCATATGTAGTTTGTCATTGTAAAAAAAAAAAAAAAACATAAAAATACAAAAAATAATACTCCATCCATTAAAAAAATAATATTCATGCTACTCTTTATATTTTATTATAAAAATATATTCATTCTTATTTTTACTCTTTCGTAATTTTTCTTTTAATAGCTACGCATTAATTATTATATTATTTTTTAATAAAAAATATAAATATAATGTCAAGGTTAATTTTATTAGCCTCTTAATAAGTTTAAATTTTTTATTTATTAATAAAAAACAGAAAGGGACGGAGTAATAATTTATAGACTAGTAGCTGTTGATTAGGTAATTCTGGAAACACCGATGCAATGACGTTTTATTGACAAACTACACTCAAACGGGCCATTTTCTTCTCGTTTACTGACGGAGATCTCACAGGCGTAAGTAAGCACGTAAACTTGTGCGTCTGCGTCGCTCTTCCAATTTCGTTTTTGCCGCTTGTTTCAGATTAGGTAAGTAAGCACTTTATTTATTTAGTATTTTCATATTTTTATTTTAAATAGTCTGCAATCATGTGGTGTAGCATGCATTTATTGTTATTAGGGCCGGGGACGTTAAAATTTATGTCACTTGAAAACGTCTCTACGGAACTTAAAAAGAGAAAAAGAAAAGAGAAAAAAACATAAATTAATTATAACGTTGAATGCTCAACAGACGGCCTTTCATTTTCTCGGTCAAAAGAGAGGAGGGCGAAGTGTGGGAAGGAGGAAAGAATTAAACCCCCTACCATCTAAGTTGGCTCCTTTATCCCTCATTTGTAATCATTAAGATTGAGTCCTCGTCAAGAATAGACGACTAGCGCTGTGGTCAAGGAGAGATTATACGTTAGCATCTTAGCTATATAGTAACGATTAATTATTTCAATTCTCATGTGCATGTGTGAGTGTGTGTGTGTATTTTTTTTCAAATAGTAAATCCTTATCTTTTACCGCTACTACGAAAACGAAAAATAATAACGGGATATTTTCGAAAACCGTTGCCAAAAGTGTAAAAACTGTTATTAAAAACCTAAACGCACATTTCTAATATATTAATGTTATGACCATTATCATGATTGCTCAAACTTATAATTTAAATTTAAATTTTTAGCTTTTATATTGAATCTTCGTCTTATATTATATACAAAAAATAAATAACGCGTCGTTATAAATTTTTTTTTCCGAACATTATTTTTTATCATAAGAAATGTTACAAATATAGGTAGATTGCCCATGATTTGTAAAGGTGTAGGTAGGTAGTTAGGGATAATTTCAATATACATGCATGGAGATGAGGGTTTCGATAATACTACTAGCTAGTAGTTATAATATAAACCATAAGTCGAATACAGAATCTGAGATATGTGGAAAGATTTCGTAATGCGGGCTGGAGCTCACCGTGGTGCTCCTTTAGGCTAAGGCTTTAACGAGTGTGTTAGCTGCTTTTTCTTAAGCTTTTATAACTCTGCATTAAAAATTGAGCCCCATTGAAGCTAACCAAATATTGCGCTTTCCCTACCACCATATATGCAATGCACGGTCAACTCGACCCACCGTATTATTATTGTCACAAAAGTATACATTTATATATAAATATATATATTGAGCTTCGCTTTGTAAAAGACTAGACGGACGACTAGCTTAGAAGGAGGAAGGCATTAATCATAATCCCTTTTTTTTTTAATTTAAAAAAAAAAGGAAACGAAAAAAGAAAAGAAAAAGAAAAGAAAAAAGCGTGGGCAATTTTCACCCTTGCATGTAAAGATGGGATATAAAAGTCACATTTTCCTTTGCTACTTCATTTGACCATCACAGTGAAACTAAAAACTTCGAATTCTTGGATTTATTGCTCCCGCTGCCCCTAGCCTTATTGGTTTTGTGGGCCAAGCTAACACCGCTCATGATTAAAGTGCTCTTTCAAAGACGCGATGCTTCAGAGATAGCATGTCATGTGAGATTTGGGGTGCTCCAATAATTCCTTCCATCATCTTATCATTTAATATGCTTAGATGATAAGTAAGACGATAACACCAAAATTTTATAATAACACGTATGTTTGGGCGGTCGTTTAATAAAAACTAGTAGATTTTAACTTATTTGGCAATTGATTTTTTTTTTTTAATTTTTCTGCACCAATTGCATTTAGCTTTATTTAATTGGCAAGTTTTTATTTATTTATTATTTAACAATCTTATTAGTCTAATTTTCAACCAATAACATACCATCAATCCGAAACTCGAAAGATAATTTATTTAAATTCGATACCTAATGTATCCAACGTCTCTCTCATTTTCAAACACTAGGCAAAATCAAGAATCCTTCTTCTTCCTTTATGCAGACAAAGGCATGCAACGTTACTTTGTTGAACCATAGCATCATTCAAACATTTTTATTTTTTATTTTTATCAGGAATGAATGTCTTTTGTTGGTGATTTGGAATGGTATAATTACAAGAGCTCACTACAGCTTTAAGAAACAAAAACACCGAGTAAATAACATATGTGTACCCACCTTCTATGAGGAATCGAGAGTGTTCGCACGATTGATTGCTAGAGCATAAAATACCATGAATGCACCCAAATATATATATATATATATATATATACACGAAACATATGTTTAAATGCGTACTTTGCACGTATCAAATTAAATCAAATATTGTTATCCGATATGCGTAATTAAATATAATTGTCAAATGACACGTGTGTAAGAAAACACGTAACTAGCTATAGATATACGCGTTTAAATGCCAACGATTATATATTTTTTTTATAGCTACATGTTTTCCCTTAATTAATTATTACCGCATCCGATTCTAAATAAGTATTATTTTAGACTTTTGCACACTTACTAATAAGATATGTAAATTGACAACGGTGTCTTATATATATATATATATATAATTAAAAATATTTAATAAGTAGGGCTAGGCCGGAAAAAATGATATGCAACTCATTTTTTTCATTAAAAATCCAAAATAATAGTACTTCCTCTGTTTTACAATATAAGACATATTAGATTTTTTTTTTTCCAAAAATTTTTGTTTCATAATTTAAGTCATTTTATGAAAAGGATCAACAATCAAATGTTTTGTTCCCAATTCTAACCTTATATTATTCTCTTTTTAATTCTATAAATAAGGGGTATTAACTTTAATACTAGGTTACATTAGTAAAAGTAGATAATCTTTTGTCTAAAACTTAATACTTCATTTGTTTATGAAAAAAACAATCTTTTTAGCTTAATTTTTTTTGTTCTAAAATGAAACTTACTTTAAAAAAATTAATGCTTACTTTTTATTCTTACCCCTATCGTTTCTTTTTCTTCTTTTATGTATTAATTGCCATATTATTTTCTAGCGAAGGATATAATTATCATATTAGGTGCATATTTATTATCACATAAAAAATATATAAATTGCTAAACAAACCTTTTTTTTTTCTCTTTTTCGAAATGGATGGAGTATTGTTTTAATATGCACGCAAAAAAAAAAAATCTTATATGCCGTAGATTATCAAACAAGAGGAAGTGCTTGTTTAGAATCAAATATAGCATTGATGAAGCATGCATTTATGATGAGAAAGATTTATAGGCCTAGCCTTCCTCGATGATAACAAAGGTGTAAGTAAATAGACGTGAATTATTGTGTCCATGCCCATCTTCTAGATAAACGAGAGATAGTTGTAGGAGTAAGGTTATAACCCAATGAAAGCCGGAGTATTAGATTCGGAGCTCCTAGATTGAAATTTCTGATTTTTATGAGGATCGTAATCCCATAATAAATATAATAATTTGCGCTCATTCCTTTTACAAAGAAGCTTGCAGTGAAGCCTCCTTTTGTCGAGATACTAGGCCGACAGCTCGGACCCTCTCGCATGGTACAAGTTAGAGTCATGAAGTAAACTTCAAAAACTAATAATATATGTTTTGTTTATATATATATATATAAATGAAAACAACGGTTAATAATATATGGTTCCGCAATTATCAGCACACACAAACAAAAAAAGAAAAAAAGAAAAAAAAGGAGAGAGTGAGAAAAAGAAAAAGAAACGAGTAACTAAATACTCGAGTTAGCACATGAGGTAACATAAAGCCATCTTAAAGGTGGACAAGAATCTTGCCAAAAGTTTATCATGCAGCATAGCAATTAAAGGCCAAAAGAGAGAAGGGGCTAATTAAGGGACATTTTGGTTACTTTTTGACCCACTGATAAAATATATAGTTAAAGATATCCTCGACTCCATTTGAGGTCAACGAGGGAACCGATACTAGATTGAAAAGTTTTGGAATCCTATGTGAAGTATACGGGCAGCATTTTAGTTGTTAGATGCTTAATTAACATGTTGTTTTCCTTTCTCTCTCTCTCTCTCTCTCTCTCTTAGAGACAACAACAGATCGGGTACCCCCTATCCATTACCCAAATTCGATAAGAAAACATATACCTATATTTATATCCAAATCTGTTGGATATTTTTTTCCCTCATCCATATCCATATCCGTATCCGTTTAAATATTCATCAGGTAAAATCCATCGGATTTTGGGTAAAACCCATTAAATATAAAGTAAAAATCATTTAATGTTAGAATTATATACTTATATTGTTAAAATTTAATCATATCTTCAATTTTAGCCTTAAAAAATATACTTAATGTTACATAAATGAAGGTAAAAATGTAATTTTATATCGGGTAAACGGATACGGGTATATGTACGGATTTGAGGATCCCTTACCCATATCCATACCCAAACCCGATGGATATTTCTCCCCTTCCTCCATACCTGTATCCATATCCGTTTATACATCCGATAGATAAAACCCGTCCGATTGCCATCCCTACTCTCTCTCCCTCCCCCCTCTCTCTATGTATATAAATATATACACATTAATATTCAAAAGGTATATAGTCACTTCCCTTGTTTTGGATTACAAATAGTTGCGATGTTTTTTATTATAGTGTAGATGAGATGATGCACAATGTACGAACCCTCTTTTAAGTTATAGGAATATTCCTATATTTGTGCCCTTTCTAGTTTTCCCTTGTTTGTATCCCAATTATCAAAAATATAAAAAAATAGTCACTCCCCACTCACTATTATTGATGCCTAAGAAAAGCAGCCATGCAATGCAGGGGCACGCCTTCGTGAGACTCCTTAAGGAAGAAGTTCTTTCATTTGTATGGCGATCGTTAACCTGCATGACCCAATGAAGAAAGCGAATCCAGGGTCCGTTTGGTGAACGCTGGCTCATAATAAGCTACTGCCTACTTCACGAGGGAAATATTTAACTCGCAGTGCTCGCTTGATATTGTAATAATAGGGACGGAAAAGATACCCATCAAACATTTTGTTAAAAAGAATAATACTTATTTGAAAGTTTATATGTATAGTTTGTAAGCAAATGATGATAGATTATTTGATTTTCAATTATTACAAATGTTTGAATTGTTGATCTAGTTGTTGAACCGGATAGAAAAATTGGATAATTTATAACAATAAATAAACAAATAATAATTTATTTTATAAACACAAAATAAAAAACTAACTTGTTATGAATTAAAATCTATGTTTTGGTGTGCTGGATCTGCAACTAAAAGGGTCAAATATCCGACAAAAGGTTTCTAATATAGGACACTTCAAATATTTAGAATTTTGGATCAAATCATTAATAATCTATTTGATATATGAAAGTTTTAATTAAATCATAAATAAGAAATATAATATAAAAACTTATACAATTGATATATAATAAATCAATCAAAATTGAACGTACCCAAATAACAGACTCATATGATAATACCATGTAATAATGATTTGTTTGGATTACATGCCAACCAACCAATATTTTCAAATATCTACCAATAGTTAAATTGTCAACAAAAATAAAATTTAGAAAATTTGACATTTTTTTAGCAATAAATAACATTACATTTAATGAATACAAAAAAAAATATTCATGAATAAAATATTTTTTTGGGCTTTTTGTTGATTACATCTGTAATTTGATCCAACGAAATATTAGATCCATTATTTGATTTTTCAAATCTAGCCAATCTAGATATTAGATCAATTCATTGGGCATTACATCTCATGAAAAACTTTAATTATATGTTACAATCTCTCAAAAGCTAGCTTATTTTGTTTATTATTATTATTATTTTTTAAAAAGTTTCACATAGATACCATTATATTTAGCTTAATTTCATTTAGGTGGCATATACTTCAAATAAATATATTTAAGTATCATGTATATTAGATTTACGTTTAAGTTAATGATATTTTTAAATTGCTACATGATAAATATGAATATTTTAATAATTTTTTTTATCATTTTCTTGACTTTTAGGAAATATAAAATTTTAACATCTTACAAATTTTAGAAAAAAAATCCTCAAAATTTTAGGAAAAAAAATATTTAAATAATTCATGAAATATCAATTCAACTTGAATATTGATATTTTGATTATTTTAGTAATCTTAGACCGAAAGTATTGATATTACGATAATAAATTTAGAAATAAATAAAATTAGTTTAAACATATAATATTTAATTAAGTTAAATTTGATTGATACTGAAGTGTATTTTTTTTCTTTCTTTTGATAACTATCTTCCGGACACAATGTGTTTCTTATAGGAACATATTTATTATACCCCGACAATATTTTATAAGCTAGTTTACACATTTTGTTATTATTATTTTTACCATAAATCAAGAGTTAGAGAAGAAACTAATCAATGTATATATATTGTTGTAGCAAAGAAAAATATATAATTAGCTTCATGTACAATATTTTTTCATATAGAGAAACATTTCCTTACGATGCATCAACGTATGCCATTTTATAATGTAGCTGAGCTTCAAATTGCTTTATTGAGTACTACTTATTAGTTTGGCGAAGGACAATTTTGAACAAGCAAGCTTTATTTCTGACTTGCGCTGGGGCCAAATCTTTCTAAAATAGGCTGCCATATCATGTGCACTTCCATTCCATCACATCATGAGCCCTCACTTCTTTTCGTGCCTTATATCATTACTTAAGCTCTTTAAATTTGAGTTCAATAAATACTCATTGCTCGTTACTTGGCCATACATGCAATGATGTGCTTGCAGATAGAAGCCATCTGCACCATAAATATTGTGCATGTTAAGCTCCGCGACTTTTACCTTTTTTGTTAGCTATTCCTGTCTGTTTCTTGCCTGAACCTACGAGAGGACTTGCATTGCATGGGGACAACCCGGCCTTGTATTATCATGTCAGTAGATTCCTTGGCATCCGTCCATACACCATGGAGCAGGGTGATAGTTTTGAAAACTACGGAGGTTTGGTTTTTGTATAAAGGCGATAGGTTTGAATTCTATCATTTACGAGTATTTGAAAAATGATGTGCTCCCAATATGGAAAAAATAATTTTTTTTTACTTCAAATTTTGATAAGGATAATATCACAAATACAATTCATATCGGTTATTGCTGATACGTTTTGGCTACGTTCTCTTTGATTTGATATTTGCTAATATGATTTGACCTTATTTATCTTATCTTATAAAAAAGGAATGCATTATATTTATGATGATGATGATGATGATTATGTTTATTGTTATTTAAACTATGATCTTATTTCTACTCATCTAATATGATATTATAAATTCTAAAATAAGTTGGGGGAAACATACCTCAATCTTTTACCTCTCAATTCTTTATCATGTCATCATGTATAAGAGAGGGATGACAAACTTGTCTATTTGGTCTTATCATTAGGAGACTCTAGCATTATACCTTCTAGATACAAATATTAGACTTGTTGGACACCTTCATACATTAGGTTAGACGAATAATCCAACCTCTTCTAGAGGTCTAGACTACCCCGATTTATCCTAGAAGAAGCTAGGTAATAGGCAGCTAGCATGGGCATACGACCACATCGAATCTCCCCTACATTCTACTGATAGTTCCTCCACTAACTAGCCATTGACCGAAGTTTAAACTAGATACCAATGTAATCAAGTTATTTTCCCATGACTACAAAGACAATGTACACAGTAAGGGTGATCGATACCCCAACCATTGTATTCCAATAGAATTTCTAGGCAGTTGAACTAGTTTTGCAATTAAAGAGGCTTGGCAGATTGAGGGGATCATTGAGCTTCACTTGTTGTTATCTCTACAATACTACTAAATTCACTAATATCCCTTCTATTAATATACCCAGAGTACTCTTAGTTTATTGCTCACTACTGTCAAAGGTTCCTCCTCTAATAGTTAAAAATGAGTTAAAATATTTGATCTTTATTTTTATTACTTTAAGATAAGCTCACTATCTTTTTAGCATAATTAGCTACCAAAACCTAACTTTCTATACTTAAATCTTATCTAATCTTTCGTGATCCAATCCTAACCATCAAAACTTTGCTAATATTTGTTATTAACCCTCCAATCTATGTCAAATATGTGCTAATTTTTTCTCTTCTCCTCAATGTTGCGCTTCTATGTGCTAAATATTGAAGTTATTCCCCTTAGTCATTAGTTCCCATTAACCAAGCACATGGCATCTTCCCTAATATTCCCTTTCTTCCCCTACGTGTACACACTCACCTCTATTCTTTCCTTATGTGCCACCCATCACCATGCATCACCCTTGGCTTTCACGTATCCACTTTGCACTAAAAATTCCAAAGTCTTAATGAATTTCCATCATGGAAAGCCACATCATTAAGATTGTATTGATCACACTTTTTGCTAAGTCTCCTTTTATATGTGTTTCATTTAATTTTCCCCTGCACCTTACTTGAACACTTATTATGTTCTTGCTCTCATTTCATGCTCCATGTATTCCTCTATTGATGCCATCTTGGATCTTTCAAACACTCATCCACACTTATTCTTGGTTGATCTTATTTATGCTCTTTCCCTTGCTTTTCTTTTTGTTATGATTTTAAGTACTAGTTATATGATGATTTTTATTAATTTTACTAAGGTTTAAGGATGGTTGTTGTCGAGCATAGACAGTTTCTTTTCTTAATTTAGTAACATAAGCTACATGTACGACTTTTCTTACTCCACCTTAATAATGATTTCATGGTAGCATGAAATTGGTAGATTTATAGATTTCCATGAATATGTATCAAATTTGTAAATCATGATATTATGGTGTTAAAGAGCATGAAAATAATACATGTTTTGGTTCTTTGGTGTTTTGATGTAATAATATATATATATATATATATATATATATATATATTGTAAAACACAGAAATAGATTATTTATAGATGAACAAAATTACTACAACTTGTGTGATGAACTACACTAAATTCACTAATATTCATAGTGCAAATCAAGTATTAGATGAAAGCTTAGGATATTTAGTTTACCAAAACAAATATGATTTGCAAAAATATGAAGTATACATAAAATTATGGATAAAATTATGCAAAGTGTCAAAGTTGTCAATTTTAGAAATTTGGACTTAATGTAACACCCCCAAATTTTAGGGCTGAATATTTTTTGAAGACAATGAAGAAGCATAAAAAAAAAAAATCAAGGAATGCTACTGCCACATTGAACATAAGAGAGGCATGCTCATTCGCCTATCTAATGTCTGGTGCAAGGTAAAATGAAACCAAACAAGCAAATTCTCTAAAGAGACTAACATAATAAAATAATGTAAATGATATGACAATGTTATAAAATATTTTAAAAATATAGAAACTAAAGCCAAAAGTTTAAATAACTAAAATCTCAAAACAAACCCAACATATTAGGTAAGAGAAACTAGCTAATCTAATTAAATTAACTCTCACCTACAAAAGCAAATACTCCCCAAGAAACGGTAGGCTAATAGTCCATATCTTCATCCTCAACATACTCAAGTTGAGAATCATAGAAATACAAATCATCATCTACTTATTAAAGCATAAATTAGATCATTACAGTTATCACACAAGGTAGTATTAGTATAATAAGTATTGGTAAAACAAACCTAAGATAATATAGGGTAAGACTCATGTTACACATAGGGGATCATGCTTAATTAGATAGTACATGGTACACATGCTTAACATTTACAACAATAATAATGTTAACACATATTAAATATAGGCATATTATCACTTAGGCATAACATATAAGACGAGTATATTTAACATCATGCCAAGATACCAACTCCACCTAAGGACTCTCTATTAGTTATATCTTAATTAAATGTCATTATATCAAAGGAGAAAAATATAGGACTACAACTCCTACCACCACTACACACTAGTGCTAAGGGGATTGTAACATGCTCTTCAACATCCACCACATTTGGACTCATAGGTAAGAAGGTACTTATTAACCATGGTAATCTAACGCTAAGTATGCATACTCGACAAAGGTACCTAATGTTCCTCAATAAAATACTAATTCATTATATCCAATTATTTAAGGCTAGATATAATATAAAGGTGAATACCTAAAGTGGATCACACATGTCAAGGTTGAAGAACAAGATTAGAACCATAGAATCATTGAAATTATCCCAAGAAACCAAACGATTAGTCCTATAAACCAATTGATTGATTTAAGAACACAACAACAAGCAACTTCCGCATATTAAATAAAATACTTGATTGGTTCAATGGTAACTAGTTGACTAATTAATCCCTTAAATAGTTGACTAATGCAAGGTTAAAATTAAAACATAATATACCAATTTAGATAACCAATTGGTAGGCTAAGACTAGTTTTTTGGTGGACTAGTTAACTAGTTTTTCCCCTACCAAACTGGTTTCATTGGGTAAAACAAATACTACCACATGTGATTCTACATATCTAAATTTTAATTCATCCATGCATATCTAAAATGCTCTCAAATCATCAAAAATTATGTAAACCTTGCATAACTTACTCACACCACTTAAAATATTCTTAGAATCCAAGATCAACCACTATGTTTCATAACTCATCATATCCACCAAAATGATCCTTTATGGTCAAACATGCTATTGAGTTTCCAAAACATTATACACACCAAAAATTCATACTTCCATGCTTCATATGTGAATTTAATAAGAACATACAAAGAATTTACAACACACATGCTATCACATTATTACTTAGATACATATTAAGGTAATCATAATTTACCTTTGAGCAAATAAGTCTTCTAATAAAGACAACCTAGCTTGATGGAACCATACCATATTTCTTGTTATCCTAGATAAAATTAAGGACTATAAAACCAATAAAGACCTTAAAATTTTAATTATAAAACTCAAAAAATCAAAATAAGAGAAAGGGTTTAAATTCCTCAACCTCAAACCAAAATATAAGAATGTTAAGAAGAGATAATCAAGATTCTACAACCCTTTACATACCTTAACCCTTCTTTGTTCATAGAAAAAAAAGATGAGTTGAAATGAGGATTACGATAAAAAAAAAGGAATAAAGGAAATTGAGAAGAAGAATGGAAGAAGAAGGAAAACTAGCTATACCGAGAATAAAGGAACTAAGGTTCCAACACTTAGGAAAACTTAAGTCTAGGAGAAAAAAGCAAAAAGTAAGGAGTTTTTTTTTTCACTAAGGGGAGAATGAATTATCTAGGGGATTCAAAAACCCCTACTAGTCAACCAAAAAAGGAAGATAGTAAGAGAGAGGAAAGTATAGTGTGAGTATATAGGATATTAGGTGGAAATTATGGAAGTGATGTAGCTTGGGAGAAGATCTGGTCATAATAGACTAGGGATAGATAAGAGTAGCATAGTCAGGTTTGCACACTTAGGCCTACGATAAAGAAGGGATAGGAAGAGAGAAGAAAAAGGGTAGGTGAGGAAAGTACCTTAAAAATTACTTTTGGGATTTTTTTTATCTAAATAAAATTAAATAATGATCAAAATAATATGAAAATAATCTCAAGACACCCAAATATACTTACTAGCACAATTCTCTTTAAGAGAAACAAATATACATACATATCAATAACATTGGAAGAAGGATTGATAAAATATAGTTGGAGGCTGAAGATATAATGTGTTCTTGTAAAAGTCGATGATAATTATTGGCGTTATCATTTAAGATTCTTGTAAACTCTCAAAAATGCATTTTCTCCTATGCTGATGGTACTTGAAGAGTTTGAAGCTTATTAGACATCTAATGAAAGTAGTGATGCAAAACTCTTTTATATGGATTGCAAACTTTTGAGTTCATTTTCATGTTCCATTTGATGATAAATTACAATACCTCACATTTTATAACCTTAAATTATTGGATTATATTCCCATGATGAAGGATTTATCCTATATTTATGTGTGTGGAATTGTGGGTTGGGTAGGTTGCCTTAACTTTTCTTTAGTTTTTGGTTGATAATATCACCACTTTACCGATTAGCATGTAACTAATCAACTTGTTGTATTTGTTTTAATTTAGGAACTATGGTTAGATAAGTTAACTGGGTTTCTATTTTTGTGGCGTGTTCTAATTTTCTAATCTTATCCAATCATTTTATAGTATCATAGAATTGTTTCTTTCTTATTCTAAATCATTTATATGAGTTGCATGATTATTCTCCTTACTTATAGAGCCATGTTTCAGTTAATTCATTAAGATCTAACTAAAAGTGATTTTCTCCCAATTACTCATTATCTCACCATGTTAATTCATCTCTCTATCATCTTCCATCATATTTCATATAGCAATAGTGGCAGAAGATAATTGAGATGATTGAGCCCCATTATTTCCCATGCTTTGTTGCTTTCACTTAACCTTACTTTCACTTTACCTCTGTCATCAAGTCCTTTATTCAAGTGTAAATGAAGCAACCTTTGGTTAACTCTCCCCCTCTCCCCTTTGAAAAACTTGACTTATTCTTCTCTCCTTATGCCCTCTTCATGTATTTTTTTTATCATTCAACCCTTGGTGTAAAGTTCTCTCTCCTTATTGTGATCTTCCTAAGAGTTGGAGGCATATTCTTTGTTCTTCTTGTGTAAGAATGAGCCTTCCCTAGTTTTTTCCACCTTTTCCTTTGCTTGATATCTTTAGTTAATCCTTTGTATAGTTTGATTATATCTTCTTTAAGTATAAGGGTTTTAGAATTAGGAAAAAGTTGAATATTTCCACCTTTTTTCCCCTCATGGTAGTACACTCCATAGTTGAGAGAAGGAGAATGATAGTTGGAGACTAGAGCCTTGGATGGTTCTTTGTTATTTATTTGGCTAAGTATGGTCAGAAAGAAATTAAACGTATATTCTTTCTAAATGTGTGATAGTTCAAGATGGTGGAATGCATTTTGGTGGTATGTTTAAGTGCTAGTATGTTACATATAATTTTTGGTGTTATGTATGAAGCTTTTTGTAATACCCCAAAATCTTAAAATTCTAATTTTGATTTATCAATATTTTAATCTAACCTAATTTCTAATTTGGGTTTTTAATTAATTATCTTAATTTAACCTAACCTCAAAGCCAAAAAATTAATGGGTAAAATTTTTATAATTACTAATAAGAAAAATTTCAACCCTAAAAACCTAAACCCAAATCCCTGACCCAAAATATTCTTTTCTTTTCTTCTTTCTTATTCTCTCTCTGTTTTTTCTTCCCAGGCTACACCATCCCTACCCTAATTCTCTCTTTTTTTTCTTTCTTCCTTCCTCTTCCGAAGGTGATCCCAAGCCCACCCCTTCTCTTTTTTTCTTTATTCTTTTCTCTTTTCTTTTCTTTATTTTTGTTTCTTTTCCTTTTTCTTCCTTCCTCGTTTGTTGTCTTCCTCGCATCTCTCTCCCTTTTCTTTTTTATACCAAACAACTACTACACACCGGACTCCCCCATCTCCTTTCCTCTCTCGGCCATGCAATGCTATGCACACCGGCCACACCACCCTACTATGCACCTACCCCTGTCCTTGCACCCTACCTTTGCACCATGTACCAACCCTGCAACCATCCTTCCACTCCTACAACCATGCACGGTTAGCTGTAGCCCCCCTTCTTTTGTCGTCTTCCTCTCTTCCTCAACCTCTCCTACCTATATATACCCCCTGAACCACTCCTCTCTCTTATCTCCCACCATAGAGCCTACATGCCCGATATCCCCTCTTTTTTCTCCCTCCTCCATCCTTACCAACCCTCCAGCGCTGCTGTTGCCCATCCAACCTTCCTTCCACCTCCCCTCCCCGTTTGCACCACTCCAACACCTTGTCATGACACCCTTTCCCCTTTACTTCTCCCCTTCCCTTCTATTGTGCCTATAGCTGCAACAAGCTACACTACCACCATCACTGCCAACCCTCTTCTTTTCATCCTTGCCACCACCATACTAGATCCGCCCTATGCAGGAACCCTAGCCAGCGTAACCACCATAACAAGTCCCTCTTCTTTCCCCCTCCTTCCCCTTCCCTTCCTCTTTCAGTTGATCTCCTCCTTACACCACCGCTGGTCACTAGATACCCCACCACTAACCACCACCAACTCTAATCAGCCCTATTGCCACCAAAACCTTGACCCTAGCTGCCAACCCACACCCACTTCTCTAAAACAACCCTAGTTGTTTATGCCACTGTCACCATCACTGCCATGCACTACCTAACACAAATTTTTCAACTTCGGTAATATTTCAGTGATAGAGGAAGAGGAAGCATAAGTCTTGCATGCTTAGAGATCGGATCCGCTTCAATAAGGGTACAATCATAGATAGGGTTTTGCTATATTATAATATATGTCCCTGATGTGTTGATGTGTGATGGCATCTATGAAATGTTAAATGACATTGGTGTTATATATGAAGTTTTGATTTAATGATATCAGAAGGTAAGAAAGCTATGTAGTTATGATTGAATTGATTTCAAGTATTTATGTATAATCATGTCTATGCCTTTTATGATATTTAATCTATAGAAAGTTGAAGAGTCCTTCATGTTGGGTGTCCTGTGACTTAGGCAAGGTAGAAATAGGGTTTCTAGTGACCTAGGGGCATTTTGGTTAATACTATTAATAAGTAGCATGTTGGGTACTCTAGGGTGTTAACTAACACAAAATGGGTTGGGGATACTACATGTGATAATTTGGGCAAAAATGAAGGGTTTATGGTAAATATAGGAAGGGGCAAATACCATAAATGTGATTAGAAAACCTAGGAGGAAGTTATGATCATATGTGAGTAAACTAGGAGAGTGATAAAAGGGAGTGGATATGAGGTTAAGGATGGTATCTTAGGTATTCATACAAATTTGGGAAGTTATTTGAGCAATAGGGAAGGAGTTATGACCAAAAGGTAAAATTAGGGTTTTGGGAGGCCCAAGGGGTAACTCTAAGGGTAGGCTATTATCGCATGTATAAGATGAAATATTTGGACCAAAAACTTAGGGAATGATATTAACCATAAAATTTTGGAAATGTACTCTAGATTTTGTAGCCATACGAGGTCTAAGAAAGTAGTTATGGCAAAAATGAGAAATTATGGTTTTAAAGGGGGCTCTAATATGTAGGTTATTATCACATATGGGAGTTAGGCCACAATATTTGAGTTAATGGTTAGAAATAGCATTATATACATAGGTATGGAAATTGAGGACTAATCAAGCATTAGAGAAGGGACTATGCTAAGCAGGAAAAATTAGGGTTTTAGAGGAAGCTAGAATAGTAACCCTAAAGGTAAGTTATTATCACATGTGTAAAATGTGGGTAATAGACCATGAATCTTGAATATGTGGTTTATAATAACAATTTGAGATTTGTTATGTAAATTAGGACTATAGGGGAACTAGAGGAGAGGATATGCTAGGGTTGTGAGATTAGGGTTTCTAAGGGAAAACAATATCATTTTGGAGTATGAGTTAGGATAGTGCCTTTCATGAGTAGGTGTACATGACTGTGTGATGATCTTGAAATGAATAAAGCATGAATAATACACTAATCACTTAAAGTGGAAGATCACTTAAGTCAGGGCTAGTTGTACCAGTCGATCCACTAGTAAGAATAGTGGCCTGAACTGTCTTGCCTTGAAGTTGTACCCTATTAACGTTTCATCATTTGAGAATATTGGGGTCCCAAACTCAAGTAAATTAACCCTTAAATGATAATAACATTTGGTAAGACACTAATTACTTATAATAGAATACCGCGTGGGTCAAGACTAGTTGTATCTTGATTACCGATCCACTAATGAGAATAGTAGCCAGGAGTATTCCACCTTGGGGTTATAATCTAATTACCCATCCATAGGTGAGAATAGTGGCCAAGAGCATGATATCCTAGAGTTGTACTTGATTACTATTTCATTGGTTGATAATAGTGGGGTATTTGAACCCAACGTGAATAAAATCATGAATATTTATCATTACGCTATTATTATATGGTTTGGAGAATATTAAATAAATTGGTAAGATTAACTTATGTGCATGTCATCTCTTATTGTGGTGCTATGAATTTATGTGACCTTCTTGACAGTATTTTAACCTTATTCAATACATAGCGTAATGACCATCCTTATTATGGGTACTACTCATTTCTACAAGTAGAGACCCCTTCTGAGTTGTGTAGGTAAATGATGACTCACTAGGTGACTTTGCTACCTACGATGCTCTGATTGGGGTGGAGTGATATCTTTCTATGTTGAGGTTAGGGGTCGAAGAGCTATGTTATCCAGTTTTTGTGTTAAACTGGTTTCCCTCCTTTGTCATTTTTATCTGAACATTTATTTATATATTTCAGTTATACTTTTGAAAATAAATATCTAAAATCTTATGTTATGGAATATCCTCGTTCTATATTTATCATGGATTGTATTTTCTTTTACTTTTTTTCTTGTAATTGGTATGAGGATATTTCGTTGCCAGACTTATATCGATTACAGTAGTAACACCCCTTTTATATTTAGATAGCTTTTTCCTCTTAAATGTAATTTTTTAGTAGTAAATTTTAGGGGTGTTACATTTTTAAAGCATGCTTGGTCATTTTGGCCATTAGGTAAATTTTTGTGAAATATGATGCATGAATTTTGATTTTGGTTTCTATAAATAAGTTAAATGTGATTACTCTATTTTATTTTAGTTTTTATTTTTAAGAGCATGTTAGGAATGCATGGATGATTTAGGCATTTAATCACTTTAATCACATGGTCATTAGCTTTATTTACAATTCAACCTAAGTTTTGATGTTAGTGTGATTTTGGATTGTTATGGTGGTTATGACATATTCATGTTTGATGAGTTGGTATTTGTTGGTATTTAAGCATGTTATCCATATATTTGCATGGGAATGGGTGGCTTTTTTCTCCAAATGAGTCAATCGGTGGATAGAACCAATCGACTTGGAACATTTTATGTCTTAAGTTGTTTGGTTTTAGGCTAAAAAAAGTGATTGGTTTAGCTAAACCTATTGAATTCTTCTTAATAATAGTTGATAAATTAAACCAACATGTTAAATTATTTTATCAATGTTATTATTTTCTTGGGTTTGGTATGCCTAGACTAGTACATTAGCCTTCTGGATTGATTAACTAGTTCTACCAATTATGCTTTGTTTTATTACTCTTTGGTTTTCCTTGAGGCTTCTAATATATATTTTATTATTTCTTAACCACATTATTAATCCTAGGATGGACTTAAAACATTGACCTTTAGTTTAACTTGGAGTAGTTGGAACAATTAGAAGGAAAAGAGAAAAGGGCTAAGCATAGAGTTGTTATCATATCTTCCCTGTGTGTGTTTAGTGATAACTTTAATAATATACTAATAATTAAAGTAGAAGATCTAAAGATTGGGAATTATTTACTCTTTAGGGTTATATACCCTAAAAATGAGATAGGAACCTTCGATTTGGTTTGGTAGTTTTTCAAGTACCTTAGTTGAGTTGCATTAGTGTGGTAGTATGAATGAAATACTTTATACGTCTTTGAATTACAAAATTTGGAGGGTACTGTGTTACCTTATATGATAGTATGACTTGTGTACTCTATATGCCTTTGTGTTAGTCTTATATCCACTCGATTAATTTAAAGAAAAGTAACACCTATTTGGTGGCACTTAGAAAGTATTTGTAAGTTTGGTTTAGTAGTACACTACCATTTGGCTTGTATGGAATTTGTTTCGGTTTTATGTTTGGTAATCATCCTTTTAGATTATACTTTATGATATTGTTATAAAATTTGGTAGCTATTAGAATCTAGTTTGAGTATGACTATGGCAATTCCCTTGTGGGATGCCTTGGTGGGTTTTGGATTAATGTAATTATTATAATATGGTTTAAGTTGTATGTATTACCTGGTCCCTTTTTTTTTGTAATATCCAAATAGTGATAAACTTGCAATCTAATATGTTTCTTGTTAATGATGTTCTTAATTTAAGTGGATAAATATTTTAACATTAACACTTCATATAAGAAAGGTAAAGGAAAATAAACTTATGCTAAGTGTGGTTGCAATATCCCACATTTTAATATTATAACCCTTTCAATTAATCATTTTAAAATAAAATTATACAGTGCTAGAAATTGGGGTGTTACATGTTAGTATTATAATTTTTTAGCTTCACACTTGGTGAGTGGTGTAATACCCCACGTCAATACGACCACACAGAGCTACTCTGGAGCACTTTTAGATTAATCTGTTAGTCCCATAGATCAACACAAATCCTTCAGTGCTTTTTCCTCCCTCATACACTTCCCGATATATTGTTAATTTTTTTTTAAATCTTTCTAGGAGAGCCACCCGTCCTAAAAATTACTCCATGGCAAGTATGCTTAGCTATGGAGTTCTTAGAATGAAATCACCAAAAGGATGGTATATCATATTGATATAAGTATCCATATCAATACTTATAACACTCCGGTTAATTTGGGGGGGATATTACAATTGGTTTGACAAAAAATGATTTCTCCTTCACTCTAAGTGTTTTAAAACCTAGATTAATATTGTGAGAATGTGTTGGTTGGCTTTTGATATGACCTTAGTTTTGGCTTCGAGTTTGATTGTTGATTTTCATGTGAGTAATTTTTATTACTTCCTTTGGTGATCTTTCTATGTTGATGAGTGTTGATATTGATTTGCATGTCTTTATATGTTGGAAATGAATTGTGTGATGAACCTTTCCTTTCCCCACCTAAGAGCATCACGACTCTGAACACAAGAATTACATGATATGAGGGGCTGCTTAAATTTATGTCTATAAGGGAGATATAGATGATGTAATACCCCATATTTTACAATCCTAATTTTCTATATTATATTCCCATCATGAGGAATAATCTTACCCTTTATGTGTGATAGATTGTGGTTTGGGTAGGTTACCTTAGTTTTATTTAGTTTTAGCTTTTGTAGAGTCATTAGTCATTTGGTTCATGTGTACCAATCAATTAGTTCTCCTTGTTTTATTTATTTATTTATTTTATCTTTAGTGAGATCATTCACTTGTTTTAACCCACCAATTAACTTGTTCATCTATTTTCTGTGTTTGTAATTTTGTTTTTGTTTCCTAACCTTTTCCAATATTTTGCTATTCTTTTGATCTTGTTTTTATCCTTATTTATTATCACTTTTATGAGATGTACGATTACTCTCATGAATAATAGAATCTTTTGCTCATTATTTCACTAAAAATCTACCAAACTTACACTTTTTTACTTAACCATTCTTCACCTTTCTTAATTAAACTCCCTAGCCTCTCTCCTTAACCGTGGCTTAGTCACAACCTTGTGCTTTGTTTGTGGCGTATTATTTTTCCATTTTTGCATCTACATATTTTAGCTTAGTCCACTAGTACTTATTTCAAGTAAATATGGATCAAGGTTTAGTGGTGGTGAAGATTTCTTGGTTTTTCCTTAGGGTTCTTCCCCTCGGTTCTTAGCACTTTTCTTAGAGGGTGACTTTATCTCTTTTTCTTAGCTTCAAAGCTTGGTAAAGATTTCCTTCACTTTTTATGCTTGTGCATTATTTTTTCATGTGTATCATGTGTGTTAATAATCATGTTTGGTGGTATGTTAAAGTATTAGTGTGTTGAGCATGATGTGTTGGGGTTGGGTTTCTTTGTATTGAGTGTATTTGTATGAACCCATTTATTATGAGTTATAGGCCAAGTATTTTATAGTAGGTTTGAATGATTACACGCTATTTTGATGATTATATATATAAATGGGTAATTACATCTTTAAAAAATGTATATAGGAGCATGCTTTGTATATGTTTATCATGTAACTTGTTATTGTAGTGAAATATGTGATATGGAGGAGCATGATTTGATGTAATCAACATGTTAGTGTGACTTTTATGTAAGTTTTGATGGTTCTAAAACATGATAGGATTGTTTGGGTAATCTAGGGTTTGCTTGTGTATGACTTATGTGTTTGTATATGTGTTTTGCTTAGATAACCAACTAGTTGGTATATGTAAAACTAGTCATTTAGTATTGGCCCACCTATCAACTAGATAATCTAGAGTTTATATGAATTGGTTTAAACTTATGCTAGTAAATTAGATAGAGGAGAAATTATTAGGTTAGTTCACTAAAAGTCAATAAGTTGTTTGTAGTTACTGCTCCTAAATCAGTTATCTAGTTTGTGGAACTAGTTAACTAGTTCCGTGATATAGTTTGTCAATTTGGGAGGACTGATCCTATTTATTGACCTTAACTTATGTACGTTAACTATGTTATATTATCTTATATTTTTGGCGATCTTGGTATGGACCTTTATCTTGGCTTGATAGTTAACTTAGTTTTATATATTGGATAATTGGAAATAAAAGGTTGAATAAGGGATTGAATTGATTTGATCTAGTTAAGTTCATGGGCAATGGCTTGATTCTTGATCCTAGCCTTGATGGCTAGATATTGTTATGGTATCTTAGTGTCCTTTGGGGTTATCGCTGATTGATTTTGATGTTAGCTTGAAGGATTTGTTGATGTGGATCTTAGTACCCTTTATAGAAATGATAATTTGACATTTAATAACCTACTAATCGTTTACAGTGAAAAACTTGAGTGTACAAAGATATCTCATTCCTTGGAATATTCCCTTTAGTGTATATTTGGAAATTCATATGAAATGGTAAATTTCTTCTCATAGTTACTCACAAACCTAATGGGGTGTATGAGTACTTAAGGTATTGAGTGTTGAGGTTGTGTATACACAACTTTATATTGTGTGACTTCTTTGAATTTTTGTTGGGATGTTAGTGGTTTTATTTGTTGATTTATCCATAGCAATCATTACCTTAGATTATGGTATTGTATTCCTCTCAAGATTTGAATTCACTAGTTTGATCACCTTAATAAAGGATCAATAATTCGTTTGGAGTTGAGGTTCACTTGTGCTAATTTCTTGTTAAATCTTGATTGGATATCTCTTATAATTTATAATTAGATTAATTGTTGAAATATTTGGTTTTATCAATAAGCACTATGTTGAGATGTTTGGTGTAATCAATAAACACTATGTTGAATTATAGAATCCTTGTGGCTTAGTATTTCTATCATATAATTCAATGTATTGTGGTGATCTATATTGTCACATGTGAAATTTGTTGATAAGTAAGCATGATTGTGTCCTCCTCTTATGTGTTTTATATGGTCTTTGTATGCATTGATTAAACTAATTTACTTAGTAAGTAGCATACCAACATAACCATTTTATGCTCACCTTGTAACACTCTAATTTTTTTGATCACAAATATTTGTTTAAAACTTTTAAATTTGTGGAAGCAAAAACTAAAATATAGGTGTTACTAGCCCTCATAACACAAGTTCAATCATTGTACCATTTTTATGCTAATGGTAAGGGTAAAACAAGTATCAAAATGGAGACACCAATGATAGTAATATAATATAATAATAATAATTATTGTGGAATCCAACTCCAAAAGATGTATAACAAAAGTGGAATAATACACAAGGGCCCACAATATACGAAATGCAAAAGATATTGAAGGTAACATTTGATAGCTCCTACTTTAAGTCCCACCTATATGCAAAATCACTCCTACCTAGAAATGTCATCATATAAAGCAACATCATCCTCATAATTTTTTTGCAACAAGTGCAACATTAGTACACTAATGTAATGAGTAAACAAGGCTTTTTTATACAGGCAACATGAACACGTAAGGTATGGTGTAAACATAGTAAAACATGCATTTTAATACCACCAAATTATCATACCAAACTTAAAGAGAAAACTCAATAACACTCATGCATCTTATAATCCCATACTTAACCTATAACAACTATCATAATAATTCTATATTAAAATAAGTGTACTATCTACCACTAGCTAATCCAATATGTAGATAGCATAAATTAATATAATTAATATAAGTGGAATGTCTACCACTAGCTGACCCAATAAATATAGCTAACTCAACTCAAGTAAAGGTGGGTTGTCTACCAATAACTAACCCAATATAGATAGTTAACACAACTCAATACCAAGGTGAACTAAAACCACCATATCACCTAATATAGATAGTTAACACAATTCAATAACAGGGTGGACCAAAACTACTATCTAAACTAATATAGATAGCTAGCTTAACTCAATAATAAGGTGGATTAAAACCACTTGTTAGCCCAATGTATAGAGTTAACACTACTCAAAAGATAAGGTAGACTAAAACCACTAGCTAATCCGATATAGATAGCCAACACTGATTAAAGGATAAGGTGGACTGAGACCATCAGTTGACCTAATATAGATAGTTAACACTACTCAATTAAGGAGGTGGAATACAGCCACCAATCAATCTACTAAGGGAAATGCAGAATTTTAGGATGTAAATGTGGTAGGTTCGGGACAGATATGCCCATATCCATATCTACCCGATAAGAAAACTCTTAACCAAATCCATACATGTATACTAATGAGTATCCCCTAGAACATTCATATTCGTATCCATCAGATATCTATTACTTGTTTACTTAAAATTTAAAGCCATTTGGGTTTAATCGAAATCACAATTTTAACCTTAATATTATACTTACATTTATTTTAAAATCAAGGGTAAAATGGTAATTATAAATTAGGTAAACGCATATGGATATGGATATGGATACATGCATGGGTACAAATATAGATACCCCTTACTCATATCCATACTAAAACCTAGTGAATATTTCCTTTCATCCTCCATATCTGTGTATCCATATTCATTTCAATGTCTGTCAAATAAAACCCATTAGGTTTCAGATAAAATTTTCCTTGTTTACATTCCTAAAAGAACTTCACTATCTTCCATTTTAATCATGAATAAATTATTCAAGGCCAACACTTGATCTTATAACTTACATTTATACTTAAGTAAGTTATTTACATCTTAATCATTATTCAAAAATACTTAAGGCCAAATAAGAAATCAATCTTAAAGGTCAACCCTTTAAAAGCTCATCAAAAGTCTTAGGCAAATCAATTGAACGATCCCCTAAACTAGTGGATATTGGTTCAAAAAATAGGTCAAGGAAAAATCAATGAAAATTGGCAAACCAATTTAATGATGTACTAATTGACTGGTCATAAGCATAACTAGTTGGCTGGTATAGGTTGAGACAAAACATTAGGAGTTCTAGTTAACCATTTGACTAGTGGTTTAAAACTAATTGATTGGTAAATTAGTTGGTTGGTTTTCTCCTAATTAGTCGACTAGTTTAACATATATGAACCTTTCATGCTTCCAAATTAAACTAAAAAACACCCATATATCATAAAACTTTATAGAAATTAAATACAACCTTACTACTTCAAATTATAACACTTAATCCATCAAAATACTCATAATCCATGTTTTATTCAAACATTAAGTTTTCTCATGAAAGCTAAACTAAATTCTATCATCCTCCTATTACCATTTCCATGTTTCAAACACATAGGTATGCTCTTAAATAAATGTTAGTCATGGATTCATACTAGAAAACAATCAAACACACATCACATAACACACTAATTATACATCTCGAGGGTCTAGCCAACTATCAAGTATGTATCCAAGTAATAAGAACAACCACAATGTTACTCTAACCACCTAGGGTTCTTGCTCACCCAATCAAGAATAAGAGAAAATATTTATTGCTTAAAGACAAAATTAAATAGAGAGAAGAAATGGGTAGAAGAAGAATCTCAAAGGAGAAGGAAAAAGAAGAAAACTTAGACCTTGTAGGTTTTGTTGACAGATGTGGCAGTTCTTGGTTGTGTTTAGAGAGTATATGCCTATTTTGGTGTAGTTTGTGTTCCACCTTTATCTAGTTCTTCCCTTTTTATCACCTTTTGGGGATATCAAGTGTCTGTAAATTTTTTTTCTATAGTATTTAATCTTGATATATATCCTGCTCTTATTATTATTATTATTATTATTTGATTTGTCTTGACATTAGATGAGGTGCTAACTACATCTAATCTTTGTGTCTGAGTTATTTTATCTTGACATCCAACATGGGATAGTTATTGGTCATACATTTCATCATGTTAGATGTAGTGGTAACACTCAATATTGTATGTAATAGCTTCCACTAAAATGAAAATTATAAGTAGTAAATTTTAGGGTATTACAAATGCATCTGCCATTACCTCCACCACTATTTCATATTCTTATTCATATTTTTGCAACCGGTTTATAGGAGATCTGGTTGCATAGGGTAGAGTTACACTCACCACCAGTAATTATGGGTATTGAGGATCCATTAGCTCTAGAGAGTTATATTTAGAAGCTTGAGAAGATCATGGAAGCTTCCTAGTGTCCATCCAATAAGAAGGTGAAGTAGCCACTTTCTTTTTGAAGGGTTATGTTGATGAGTGGTGGCATAGTCAACAAGTACCAGATGTACCCATCAAGATTTAGAAGCACAAACTACAACGCAATTAGTGTTAGAATATGATTATATAATCATTTCATAGCACTTTATTGAGGTTTCTCTATAGTTGAGTAGTAATATGTTGATACATTGATTTGATTTGTTTTACACTTCATGTAGGCACATATGTGGAGATGAAGATATACCAAGTTAACATGGGTTGGAACGCTTGCATCTAGGAGTTGATCTCAAGCTCTACATTTCACATTCTCTTTGAGATGTTAAAGGAGGCTAAGGCTGCAAAGGTGGTTTAAATTAGGAGCTGTGAGATTTTAGGGAACAAAAGGAAACCAGAGGGAAAAGATAGTGATAATAGGATTTAGCTTATTATATAAGGTTATGGTGGTTGGTTCTAGGTTAGTTAGGGTGATTTTTTTAGTGGAGATGGTTAGGGACAATTTATGCTATACTAATACAAGCGTTGTGCGTTTTGACCATTGAGGGAAGGATTATGATCATTTTGTTTGGTCCCACAACTATAACAAAAAGAGTCATATAGGTTTTGAGTGCTTTCAGCACCTTAGGATTAGAGATGACAATTGGATAGGTTTTAACTAAAACCCAATGGATTTTATCCACTAGGTGTTTAAATAGATATGGATATATATATATGGAGAAAGGGCGAAAATATTTGCTGAGTTTGGGTATGGGTATGGGTAAAGAATCATCAAATCCATACCCACCTTTATATCTATACTTGTATCTGCATCTGTTTACCTAATATAAAAATTATTTTTTTATCCTTCATTTATATAACATTTAATATATTTTCTAAGGCTAAAAGTGGTCATATAATCAAACCCAAACAATCTAAGTATTTAATTCTGACATTAGAACTTTTTTTTAAACCCAATAGGTTTTACCCTAAACCAAATGATTTTTATCTAATGGATATATAAACTAATATGGATATAGATATGGAGGAGGGATAAAAACTACCTGTCAGATTTGGATATGGATATGGATATGGATATATGTTTTCTTATTGAGTTTGGGTAACGGATAGGGATACCTAATCCACACCCAATCTATTGCGATCCCTACCATGGAAATAATTTAGAGGATGTAAGTAAAACATGTAGGGCAAGTCACTCATCACCAACATCTAGTTTAAAGGACCCCATAACCAACTAGCAATACTCAGATTAGGGATAGTAAAGGTAAGGTTTTGAACCCTATCCCAAAACCATAGAGTAATGGTAGTTAGGGATTTACCATTAGGGGTGGTTTGAAAGATCCTTTATTTAGGGTGATTTATTTGATTAGTTGTTTAGAGAGAGATGCTTCAGCTAGGAGTTTGTAAAACCTTTATTCTAGTATGTTATCGTATTTTTCATTTGATTGACTTTAGTGTTTTTCATGCCCTTATAAGTGTTTATTTATTATTTTACTTGTTGGGGCCTTAATTTAGGCTTTTTTCTGTAAGGGGGTAGTGACCCCTGTATGCCATTGTGGGCCTTATGTTCATGTAATAGTGGTGGTTGATCAGGATTTTATTAGCTCATGTGGTAATACATGGATTTTAGGGGTGAAGTCCCATTTTTAAAGGATAGTGATATAATACATTGCATTTTAGAAGCTTATTTTGTTGGAATACTCTCACATGATAAGGAATTGATCATGCCTTTATGAGTGTTAGATTATGGTTGGGAAGGTTGACTTAAATTTTCTCTAGTTTTAGATTACTAGTGTCACTAGTCAAGCGGTTTGCATGTAACTAATGACCTAGCTAAGTCTATTTTATTTTTGGTCCTCCAGAGAGACCAGTCAACTAGTTCTACTAGGTTTGTATTCTTAGAAAATGTTTTGATTTTCTAATCTTATCTAATCATTTTCTAATCTTTTATTCTTGTTACTTTCTTGTTGATAATCATTTTTATTAGTTTTATGATTATTCTCAAAACCTTTGTGAACCTTATTTCAACTAAATCACCAAGATCTAACCAAAATTACCTTTTTATATTGGTTACTAATTACCCCCAAAAGTTAATCCCTATTGTTCTCTATCCCATCACATCCCATGTAGTAGTAGGGAAAAAGTTAGCTAAGGTGACTAAGCCCCCTTCTTACTCATGCTTGATTGCTTACCTTCAAGCTTACTTCCCCCATCACCTTCTTCATTCAAGTGTGAATAAATAAACTTGTGGTTAGATCTCACCTTCTTTTATTGATAGAATTTGATCCATCTTCTCACTTTATGCCTCCTTTGTGAAATTTTCTCATCATTCAATCCTCGGTGTAAAATTATCTATCCTCTTTCTTCCTTGTGATCTTCCTAAGTGTTGGAGAATTCCTCCTTGTTCTTCTCTTATGTGACCATGCCTTCCCTTCTGTTTTTCCACCTTTTCTTGTGGTTGCTATATGCTATTAATCCTTTATCTAAGTATAAATGTTTTAGGCTTAGGAAAAATTTGAAGATTTCCACTATTTTCCTTCTTGCACCATTTTATAAGTGGGAGAAGAGAAGGATAGCTGGATACTAGAGCTTTGGATGGTTCTTTGTTATATATTTTGCTAAATGTGCTTGAAAAGAAGGTAAACATACACTTCTTCTAAATGTGTGATAGTTCAGGATGGTTGCATATATGTTGGTAGTATATTTAAGTGTTAGTGTATTGCACATGATTTATGATGTTATGTATGAAGTTTTTGGAGCATGATAACATGCCTAGTCATTTTTTTCATTTAAAGAATTTTAGGGAAAAATGAGGCATGGATATTGATTTTGGGTTTCAAGCATGAGTTTAGTGTTCCTAACTTGTTTTATATGATTTTTTTTTATTATGTTTAAGAGCATGTTAGGAATGTGTGGATCATTTAGGGATTTATTTAAGTTAATCACATTTTTTCAACTTTATTTGTGATTTAAGCCTGAGTTTTGATGTTAATATGATTTTGGATTTTTTGGTTGTTTAGACCCATTCATGTTTGAGATATGTTGAGTTGTTATTGTTGGTATTCAAGCATGTGATCTATAAATTTTGTTGGGAATGTGTATTTTTTTTACTAAGACTAATCAATTTTTCTATCTACTGGTCTAATAGTTTATTTTATATCCTAGGTTGTTGGTTTTAGATTAAACACATCCGGTAGGTTGGCCAAACCCATTGAATGGTTTGTAAGAATAGTAACCAACTAGTCCACTATTTTTTTTATGTGTTATTATATTCTTGGGTTTCGTATACCTAGATCAGTTGATTGGTTGGACCAGTTGGCTATACTTTATTTTTTTATTCTTTTGTTGTCTATCCTTGAGGCACTTAGTATGTAATTTCTTATTTCCTAACATTAGTATTAATATTCATTTACACTAGGAACATTTACCTTTTTGTTGACTTAGAATAATTAGAATTAAAAGTTGATAAGGTTAATCACAAAATTATTATCATATGTGCCTTTTGTATGTTCAGAGATTACTTCAATAAGATACTAATATGTAAAGTGAAAGATCTTAAGATCGAAAATAACTTACTCTTTAGGGTTAGATACCTTTGAGACAATGTAGGAGCTCTCGATTTAGTTTAGTGGTTGGTTAGTTACCTCAGAATCTTGTTTGATGCCCTACATTTACTCTAATTAGTTCTTTGGACTTATTAAAGAGTTTATATATTAAAGGATTAACTGATCTAGGTTGAAGGGTACTATGTTACCTTAGTGTGACAATATGACTATAATACTTTATATGTCTTTGAGTTACTAAGGTTGGAGAGTATTGTGTTGCTTTATTCACCAGTATAATTGGTGCACTTTACATGACTATAGATTATCCTTGTATCCCCTCGAGTAATTAACATAAAAGTAACTCTTGTTTGGCAACCTCTAGAAATGGTTTTGTAGTTACCTTTGTGTAGTAGCCTTGAGCTGAATTGGAATTTTTTTTTCCGGTTTGGTTGGTAGTCACCTTAGTGTAATATCCTTTATAGTATTGTGATGGTTATTAGAATCTGGTTTAAGTATGATTGTAGTGGCTCCCTTGTGGGATAACCTTGGTATGTTTTAGATTAATGTAATGGTTGTAATATGGTTGAGTGTGATGGCATGAGGAACATGTGACCTAAGGTGACGTTTATTTTGACATGATTATCGTTTTAATTATCCCATATATTCATTGATGTACCTTATGTCATGATTTTCTTATGTGTACCTTCTATATCCTCTATGCGGCTTCACATGTTTGGTATTGTATAGTGGTTTATTCATTGCCATTGTACTAGTGTATTTTATTTCATGATCCTCTACCTATCTAATTGGTAGTATTTAAGTTTTAAGAATACTTTGTAGATTCCACTTGAGATAACTAAGGTTTGGGGTTGAGACTTAGGGCTATCTAATATCCACTCTAGTATATTTTGATTCAGATTTCACATGGACTCTTATGTCCTTCCCTTTTGTACTTCTTATCTTTTGGTTGATTCTTTTTGTGTAACATTGGAAAAATGGTAAGGTTATAATGTAATCTCTTATATGCTTCTCATTAATGTTTTCTTAATTTAAGCATATAAATGTTTTCATCTTAGCACTATGAATAAGAAACATAGAGGAAATGAAAAATATGTTAAATGTGGATGTAATACCTTGTGTTTTAATATTTTAGCTTATGTAATTAACCCTTTTAAAATGAACTTTTCTAGTGGTATAAGTGGGGGTGTTACATATTTGTTATAGGAGTTATATACGAGTGATCTTAAGTATAGAAAAAGAATGTTTAGGACATTTTGAAAGCTCAGTCACTTGTTGAAATTGCTAAGGATCATTTACAAGCGATGAGAGATCATGTATGATGTAACACCCCCATTTTTACTACTTGAAAATTTCTTTAAAAAGAGTTGATTGGGGAAGCTAAGCTAATAAAAAAACGTAGGGTGTTACCGCCACACTTAGTATAAGTCCGGTTCCTCTACCTTTCTTACAATAAGTGTTAAGGCTAAAACGTTTATCCACTTAAATTAAGAATAACAATGGATAAGAAGAAGAGAAATGTTTCATTATAATATTAAATTGTTCTAATAACACAAGATTAAACAAAAGAGTTACGACTGACAAAGGAAAGAAATATAAAAGGGGACATAAGAGTCCAAAAGATATCTAGATCAAAAGATGCTGGAATGGACATCGAATAGTCCTAACTCTCAAACCCCACCAAAAGCCATCAAGTTGTACCCTCAAAGTAATCCTGCAAGGTAAAGACTGCCATTTGAATAGGCAGGGGACCATAAAACAGAACCCATCAGTACAACGGTACTAAGTAAACCAATATACAATACTAAACATGTAAATATCATATGGAGCACATAGAAAGTAACCCAAAATATCATGTTATAACATGTTAAATAGTACATACCATAGCGAAGTGCCACATTCATACCATAACTCATATCATGCCATATGCCACATGTCCATCACAACAACTTAACCATATTACAAATATTTCGTTGATCCAACTATACCGAGGGTGTTCCACGAAAAGAAAAACACCAAACCATAATTAAGTCCTTTCACAATAAAAACATCTATTTCACTTATAACATGATAAGGAAATCACCGAGACAATTACCAACCAATGCGCCAAATCCAAATAGTGCATGAATGAAACTATCAAACCAACATACAAAAACCAAGTAGTGCGCGCAGGAAACTACCAAATCAAAAAATCACAACAATCCATTTACATCCTTATACAATAAATTTTCATATTTTATTTACTCGAGGGGATACAAATAAAAACCCGGAGACATAAAAGTACACCGGTCATACCAGCGCATTAAAGCAACACGGTATCCTCCCAACTTGTAACCCAGAGACATAGAAGTACTCTGGTCATATTGGTGCAACAAAGTAATGCAATATCCTCCCATCCTAGGACACCTAATCCTTAAGTATCGATACCCCCTATAGGGCCCGTAGGTCACCTATAGAGTAGACCAGGGCCTTACTGGGGCACAAACGGTACACCAGAAAACCAAACAAATCGAGGACTCCTACCTCGTCTCTAGGGTAGCTACCCCTAGAGAGAAACCATTTCCAAATCTTGAGGTCTTCCATTTTAAGTATTAATATCTTAATAAGGTGATCATAAAATATCACATAATGCACAATGATTCCAATTTAATTCTTAACCATTTTTATTTTATTTCAATTATTCAAGTCGATCATAAGGTCAATAATCCACACCAAAATCAAAGTTAACACTAAGGTTAACCTAGGAATCCATTAAGGTCATCATATTCCAATTATTCACACTTTTAGGTATAATAAGTCATAAATGACCAAAATGCCCTTATATGTTATTTATTCAATAGTTTCCCACTTTAATACCAATTGTTATTAGAATTAAGCGAAATTCATGGTACGACTAAATAACATTAAAATAGGTACATTAATATAAAATAACAATTCTATAAATTTTCAAGAGTGACAAAAATACCATTTTGTCCCTAAAACACAATTAAGCTCATGTAACACATAAAACCGTAATCATGTATAATTATTTTAACACAAGCAATCCTATTTTAATATGCGATCATAAATATATTTTAAATACATAAATTTAACATACCTTTGCATAAAAATACATGGTCACACACTTAGAGAAATTAATAACAATACATGATGCATGCATACTTTTTATGAGATTATAAGAAAGCATAAATTACACTTAAGCATAACATAAGAAACTTTAAATATGCTATCACATGATTTTTATATATTTAGTAGCAGCACATGGGTTACCTCTTTCCAAGAACAAATAGAAAAATAACACAAAGAATTCCCAAAAGAATATCAACACCTTCAAAAGATGGAGACACAAGAGGAGAAGACAAAATATGACAACTTCACAATTTAACCAAAAATCTAACCTTCTTTACTTATTTAAAAATAAATAAAGGCTAGATAGAAGAAAATGTAGAAGTGAAAACAAGAGAATAAGGATAAAGAGAGGAGGATGGGTCTTGTTTATAAGCTCAACAAAGCTTAAGAATATTTAGCAAAAATAACCAAAATGAAGAGAAAGGTGGGAGCAACCAAGAGGAGAAAATGAGAGAAATTCTGAATGAAAGCAAAGAAAAAAATTGGGTTATAATTAGGGGATGGATGAACCAAAAATCTGCAGCCACAAGAGGGGGAGAGGTAGCTTGTTCAACACTTGAATGGTGAAGGACAAAGTGGTTGAGTGTGTAAGGTGGTGGAGTGTATTTAGGTTTAATAAAGTTATGAAAACCAATCAATCAATCAAATGATGGGGGAGGTTATGGTGTGTAGGTCCAAATTCAGCTTTAATCATGGGGAATGCAAGTGAATAAGGTTGAGTGTAAGAAAAGCCAAAGTAACACAACAAGCAAAGGTAGAAAGTGTAAGAAAGTAACTTTGGCTCAAAATTTGGTTGAATGAATAAGAAAATGGTCAATTTGATACAAAATCTGATCATGGAAGTATAGGGAATTGAAGTAATTTCGTGCATGAAAAGTAATTTTAGGATTCATATATTACTTTTAGTGGTAGAAATACCAATAAAGAGGGTAAAATTAATAAAAATAGAAAATAATCTCATAAAATTACAAATTTTTTAAAAAACCCTTAAAATAATATTTTAAACTCATATGTAAAATTTTATTAATTTACAACAAGTTTTGATATGTAAAATATTGAAATTACGGTTAATTAACAAGCTTATAAGGTAATTACTAACATAAATACCAAAACTATTTCTAAAATCACGAAATATTTCAGATCATCCTATTTAATCATTTAAAACCTAAATATAATTTTTCATAAATTTTAACACACATGTGATATGATATTTGGCTAGCATACCTTAATTATATATTTTACATATAAAATTCAAAAGGGATAACAAACACAAATAAAATTAAACCAAAATTTCTAGATTTATATTTAAACACATTTAGGACCTAAATAAAAATTTTATAAGAATATTTCACAAATTTTAACATAAAAGTTCACATATATAAATAGTATTTTATAAACAAAGTACGCGTAGCCGCAAAATCGCAATTACTACCGAATCACCCAAAACAATCTTGAGGCTATAAAATTTTCTACAATAATTTATGTAATTAATTACACGCAATTAGAACTAGTTAAAAATGGGTTATTACATATGATATGGTATTTTGAATGATTTTTAAAAAAATATTTTGCACAAGATGAAAATTGATATGCCTAACATTGATGAACAACATGTTAAGGTGAAGAGATCAACACATCAAGTTGTAATCGTCGCGAAGCTACCTCATTATAAATATAACTATCTTTATAGTGTTATACACTTATATGTAAAGGAATTTAATTGGAGGTTTGATGTGGAGAGGATTGAATTATTGAGTTGTATTGCATGTTTACATCCTTCATCATTTTTTGAATCTTTTAACAAGCAATCTTTGATTATATTGCCTTTTTTTTTATTCTTATAACTTCTCTAATGTTGGAGTTGTAGTGCTAGACAACCAACTTGAAAATTATATTAGGGATGTTAGTTCAAATAATAATTTATTAGCTTGAAAGGACTTGACAATCTCCCAAAAAAAAATTAGTGCAAATCAAGAGTCATAATATATACCCTTTGGTATATAGGCTTATGAAATTGGCTTTAATTTTGCTAATGGCAACTACAAGTGTTGAATGAGTAATTTCTACAATAAATTTCATTAATATTGCTGCATTGAATTATATGTTTGATCAATGACTTCAAAATTATTTAATAATATTTATATAGAGAGATATATTTAATTATGGTATTAACATGTTATTGTAGATCACTTTTAAAATATGAAAACTCAACTAAGTAGTATTGTAAAACTATACAAAAAAATACCTTTATGTTTAAGATCAATATATTGTTATTGTTGATATTGCTTGTTAGTACTTATTTTATACAGGGAGACAGAGAATTCCAATGCTCGCTCTGCCATTGCTGATACCTACCTCTACGGCTCGGATGCTATATGGGCAAGCTTCTGAGTCTTTTATATCTCTCTTTTTTATCTTGTTTCTTGCCACCGATTTTTTTTTTCTTCGGAACGATTTTCCTTTGTTAATCAGCTACGGCCTAAGAAGGAAAGGACAAGCTGAAACTATTCGATGTATGGCTGTTGCAATGATTTATGGCTTATGGAACATGAATCGCTCTATATTTCAGCTTAAACTTGCTAGGTCATTTGTTCATAAAATTATCCTTTTAGTTGACACAAATCTAAGTAATTGTCCTTGTATATGTTGGGGGTTTCATATAGTCTTGATAGATTTGAGAAGCATCTATCCTGACTAGCTACATTGTCTTTTGGCAGCCATTTTTGTTACCGGATACTATGTGCATCTATTTTGGTAGTACTATTACCATCGATATTCACAAGAAAAGGGCGGGGGGTTGGGAGGGAGGGAAGAGCTAGGACTTGTAGAAGACCACCACCACAACCAGAGAAGAATTAAGATCGAGAGAAAGATCATATTCATATGATGCATGTGTACGCAAAACTAAGCATGTACGTACGTAAGTTACATAAAGAAGGCCAGAATCTGGCTTCACAAACGTACAAATCACCGGTAAGAAAAAAGATGCTGACATTAATTAATTAGCTAGCTGCTAAGATAGAAATACAAATAACAACAACTACATGATGCTGGAGATCACAAATACTTAATTTTCGACATAATTAACCCCCAAAAAAAAAAAGAAAGAAAAAAGAAAGAAAGAAAAAAAAAAACCTAAACTCTCACAAAATGGCAGAAGCTCTGATGCATGAAGCAAGCTATAGAGCCAATATAAGCTTAGCCAGCTCTCTTTCTTCTACGCACTACTTTTAAAACATCATATAATATCATACATAATAGTACTGCTAATTAAGTCATCTCTCTCTCTCTCTCTCAAACATGATGAATCATACCCTCTTTCTCTCACTAACATATTAAAAATAAATTCCATAAAAAAAAGAAAGATAAAAGATAAAGAAAAAAAAGAGGAAAGGTAGGGGATAATTAATTAAGTAGGGGCCAAAATAGAAGAAAACTTCAGCTTTTTCATACGATAAGATTCTCCCTTTTGATTACTTCAAATGCTGCAGCTCCTGCATGCATAATCATAGACATTAAATAATCATTAGTAATGATCATACATCAACTTAAGTAACGCCAATATGTGTGTGTATGCATGATAAGACGATCGAGGATGGATGATAATTTACCTAGAGATATAGAATATCGCTCGTTAATTGACATTATTAATTTAGAATGGAGCTCTCCCGCTGGAATCCCTGGGTGCGCTGCATCGGTAGCATTCCATTCGGCTTGCGAAATTATGTTCACTGCATCCTGGCCTAGAGCAGATCCAGTCACCAGATTTCCAAGAAGAGCGGCTGCTTCCCCCACCACCACCACCACCGGTCGCAAATCCATATCCCCTGGAGCCGCGCATTCCATCGAAAGCATCAAAGGGCCCACCACCACCACCACCGCCACCGAAGGCATGGCCACCTCCGCCCGACTCATCCTTATAGGCCCCACACTTGAAGCAGCTAGAACGATTGGCAAAGTTATGAGCCCCACAGTTGCCAAGGCTACAGTACCAGTCTCCGGGTCTAACATCTGGGCCCGAACTAAATCCACTGCCGCCGAATGATAAGGAGCCGCCTCTCCCACCACCGAAGCTTCCGTAATGGTCTCCGGGCCTTGGTTCCCCGCAGCGCTGGCATGAGTCCCTCCTTTGGAAATTCAAGTGGTTGCATGATCTGCAGTTCCAATCTCCTGGTCTGTTCATCTTTAATTTCTTCCTCGATCAAGCGGTTCCAAGTCCAACCTATATATGATAATAATATATTATTATTATTATTATTATTATAATATATAAATATATATAATAGTATGTACGTAGGAATTGTTTTATCAAACGTCCCTGACGCTAGTCAATAGTGCATGTTTGGTTTGTATATAAATAGGTGCTACCAGTTTGTCGTAGATGCATGATGATGGAGCTTACATTGTAATAAATACTTGCTTTGCTAATGTCGGTCGTTTTAACTTTATGCACAGAAATTGCGGGTATAACACTTAGTTCTCCTTTGGTACAAGGATAAAGTAGATAAAAAAATTATCTCTTATTTTATATAACATATTTGAGTTTAAAAATTATTTTTTAAACGAATATTTATTTGAGATCTCAATTTAATATAAAATAGATATTTTATTAAAAATATTTTTTATTATCAAAAACTTAATAAAAAATATATAAACTAAATAGGAATTTTTTCCTAACCCTATTATAACCATACCAAAGAAGCCCTTATAATAAACGAAAGGACTACTCAACGTGCTAAATAGTGGAACTAAAGTGACGAGAATGCGAACATTTGCATACACACACACACACACACACACACATCCTTGAATCACGCAAATTAGAATGCTAGTTTAGCACTCACCGGTAGGATCGATTTTCAAAACAAAGACAATATAAGATGTGGGAAAAGAGCTAAAGAAACGCCGGGAGCGATATCTAGGAATATTTTGCCAAAGAAAACGCCGTGTGAAGAACGTACGAGACTTACCTTTGGGGAGAAATAATCGGCCGGCAGCAGTAAGGGTTTTACAGCGGCTAGCAAATAGCAAAGCTAAGTGACAATATATATATGTATGTATATATATAAGCAAGGTCGATGGAAGTAAAATGGTGGCTTTGGTTGAGAGACTAGGAGGTCCCTTATATATACATGGTTTAGTGCCTCGATAATTGAGAAGATCTTGGGTATAATAAGCTAGCTAGCAGCTGGCATGGCAACACACACACATAAAAAGAAAAAAAAAACGAAGCAACCGCGGTCTATAGATTGAACGAGGTGAGAGAAAAAGAACGTTCCTTTTTCTCTCTTTTCAGAGAATCTCTCTTAATTAGAGAGCGAGCGAGCGAGCGACCTAGCTAGCTAGCTGGACTTCCCTTTTGAACGTAATGAAATCAATTTTACCATTAAACTAATTAACTTTTATACAAAACAAAGATAAAAAAAAATAATAATAAAGGGATAATTTTAATACTACATATATCCCACATTAGTATTAATAGTTGTGAGAAGTCAAGTACATCTTCTTCCCATCTTATTTATCAATAATATACCATAGTACCAGTTGAATGCGGGAGGGGGCAAGTGTAACCTATTTATGCCACCAAGAAAACATTTTCAAGAAAAGAGAAAGAAATATCTTTCATTTAGATTATTAGAGAAATATAAATATTATAACATAGAGCTCTTGAGTTTTTACCTTTATAAATTGACACTCGTATATATTGATATATTTTTGATTTAAAACAATGATGTAAATACATCTTTTACTATTGTTACACCTATCTTTCACTGCCCAAATTCTGCTAAAATATTTTACTACAACTACATATATATATATATATATATATTACCATAAATCTAAGTATCTTTTACCATTATTAAACATATTTTCAACTATTATTTTTTCTAAATTTTTTCATCATTGAACTATGTCATGTACGTATATTTCACTATAATTACACTTATATTTCACTACACAACTAAGTATTTTTCATCACTATCTTACTAAAAGATTAGCACTTAGACCAATCTTTCACCATCACTAAATTAATCTTTCACCAATAATGTGGAAAATTTTTACCAATGAGTTGATATTTCACTACTAATTTATTGATTTACTGACAAGTTATTATTATTATTATTATTTTACTATTATTCTATTTAAAATTATTCTTTTACTACTAATATACCGATTTTTTTACCATCAAGTCAATCTTTTACCATCATTTCCTATAAAAAAAATTCAACATTAATATAATTATATTTCACTATTTTGTGCATATTGTCACCACATTTACATATATATTGCACCAGCATTTTACTTATTTTTCATCATACTACTTTTCCTCCCCAAAAGTGCAAATGCAAGTATTACCTTTTCAACCAACATTAATATCTTAAGTTGCCTTGAATTATCAAGTTTTAGCTTCTGTACATAGGTGTTGACAAGCATGATATGATCATGGACTTGGGTATGTATCATATTGAGCCATGTTTTCGCCGAATTAAACTTTAATGCCAGTAATGTCCTACAAACATAGGCATTTCCTATTGTTGACATGTAATGATGGAATGAGTTGAGAAGAGAACAAATAGAGTTCAAGAAAAAGCATGGAGAGAGTAGTAGATAGAAATATCCAATATGTGAAGAAGTTTCAAAACACATTTCCATTGCCACCACTTGATCCTTGGCTACATTTCATTGCCACCACCATTTTTAAATATGGATCTTAACTCACTTTTTCCTTTCTTTATATTTCCAATTTAATTTTAGAGGGCGGTGTTTGTTTTGATTTGATTCAAAGGAGTGATAATGGTGGAGTAGGGTGGTGGTGTTAGTTATGTATTGTTGGTTTGAGAATTTTTAGTGATTGTAGCCTAGATTATGACAATGTGAGTAGTAATTTAATACGTATACCATAAAAGGAGAAGAAGTTGTAGATATAAGTTCAGTGGAGATTGGTAATACATTGATTTTGATTTTTTAAAATACCTAATATGTTATATGTTACATGATTTAAGATCGTGCAACAAATTGCATGGTATAATTTGCCCTTTTAAGTATATCAAATCAAAATTAGAGCCAATCACAAGAAATAGGCAATTATTATTATGATTACTATTGATTATTATCATTATTATTATTATTATAATGATGATGATAATTTAATTATTATTATGATAATAATGCTAATAATTATTATTAGTCTTATAATGAAAGTAATTACTATCATTATTATAAAAATAATAATATAATTAATATCATGAAAATAATAATAATTTAGTTACTAACGGGAACCTGATAGTTTTCCAAGCAAAGTTTACACAGCCTTAGATCATTTGCAAAAGAGTGGTGAAGGAGATATTCATCAAATTGTATAGTAGTGCTAAAGTTAAGTTGTATAGAAAGCACCTTGTGGTGTTAGATTGATTGCCCAAGTAGCCCATTTAGAAAGTTTTGCTAGTTGTAAATGCTAAAAATTTTGTATTAATAAGTGATCAATCACAACTAATAATAATAACAAGTTAGATTAAGTATATTCAGTTGAGATTAGAGCCCATCTGATTATATCAAATTTGATAATTGAAAATCAAACAGAGTGAATGGACTTAAGAAGATAGTCAAAACAATGTTAACTATGGTGACACATCATTAATTTCATATATATACATAATTGTATCATGTGTTTTTTTCTATTATTCATGATTTTAGTCATGTCTATAAAATTTAAAAAAATCTTAATAGATAATAACATAAAAAAAAATTATAACTTATCAACAAAAAATTAACGAATTTAGCTGAATATTTAAAAGGAATAACTCGGAAATAGCATGAACCGAAAAGAGTAATATAAACTAGAATATATGGCCGGGATACCAAAGATGCATGGGAAGACTAGTTCTTGAATTTAGATAAAGTTTATATGAGTGCGTAGCAGCTTAGCATATGCTTTCTCTCTCCATCATGCATGTTTCCGCCTTTTTTTTTTCCTTGGTTTTTTGAATTTGTAGCTAATTAATAGTAGTACTAAGCTTTTGTAATTAGTAGTAGTAGCAGTAGTCTCTATCCATCGAGTGGGGAGAGAGAGGTTCTTGAAACAGCTGGGAACACACATTCCCATAAATTTCATCCCTCCTAATGTTATCTGTCTCTGATTTCTGCTTGCTTGGAAAAATTCACTTGTATACCGATACCAATGATGTATAAAGGGTGGCTCACGTATGATTAATATACCCATGCTCGTATAATTTAAATCATAAGAGGTATGTTTAACACGACTAATTAAAAAATTAGTCGTAATATAAATATTGAGGCCGAAAGTCGAAGAGTAGAAGATAAAAACTAGAGCTTATTTTATAAGATACTCTAATAAATATTTCAAAACAAGAGCTTTTTAAGTTTAAGTAATATTATTATTCAGATGTTTCTAAAATCGATCAAATGAACCTTTTTGGATCAAATAAGCTAAAAATTAGCTGGGATTGTCTTGCCAGACACTGACAAAACATATGGGTACAAAAGAAATATAACATATTTGTGCACAAATGTATACACGATATACAGGTACCAGATGCACATGTTACACACACAAACTTTTCCCTGGTCTATCTGTTAGGTAAATGCTAATACTTATGTCTAGTCTAGGGAGAGCATCTATCTAGTTCTTGCATGGCTTTCCGCAACAGGCTGTAACATTTCGAATAAAGGGGAAGTGTAATATGGTTAATTGCATAGTTGCATGACCATTTGTTTAATTACTGACCTAAGCTCAAAAGCATTTTAATATGTAGTAATTACGATGAGGGAGGAAGCTAGGTGAAGGAATAAAGCTATACATACATTGTGTTTTGTGACCACACACGTGAGGAATTCATCAACTCCAAGTGCAGGACTTACACATTCTTGTTTTACATCTTTGATATTGGTGCTGCTATGGAGCTAAGCTCTCCATATCATACAATATAACTATATTATATTCATTATATTTGTACTATGGAATGTTTCAAACATTTTAAGGACTTCGTGTTAAAATAGAATTATATTATTTAATTAGACCCTTTAAAAAAGAAATACGGATATAATTGATTCGCACGAGTAAAGTAATATATATATATATATATATATATATATATATATATATATATATATATATATATATATACATTTTAATGCAAACTTTTATTACTATTTTATAGTCATAATCTCCACCCAGTTTCTGTTAAACACAAGAAACTATTTTACTTTTTAACTTTTTTTTCCTTGTAATTTTTATGAAGCAATTAAGGAACCAGGAAAAAAGGTTTATCATAATATATACCTGTCTTTCTGAGTAAATTATTGCTTGAAGACGGAAAACCACTTAAGTGTACGCTGGAAGGGAAACTTTAAGCTAGTTAAACAATGGCATATATGCATACTACCACATTACTTTATGAGTCCTTAGCGTCCAAGGAACAAGGCTAGATTCCAAATATTTAACAGAACTGAAAGGTTGTATTATAGGCAGGTAGCCAATTAGTTAAAACACATATGGGCGCCACCTACATGAGAGTTTGCTTGTTCACTGACTCAAGGTGAATAACGAGGAACAAAAACACCACTTGTAGCCAGACAAGATGAATATGCGAAGTATATAATGTGGAGGAGAAGATAAATATAGAATAAATGAAAAACCTTATGGCTGGCCCAGAGAAAAAGGAACAAGATTCACCCCCACACCACACCAAAACACTCCCTTTTATTATTCTTATCTCAAAATATGAACTTATAAGGAGGGGTCACATCTCCTTCAATATTTATATACGTGCTTTCCAATTTTGAATATTCCTCTTTTGTACTTGAAACTCATATGTCCGGTTCAAGTCAAAAAAGGATTGTGAGACAACCCTAGTCTTTCAAATTACTAAAGCCAACAAAGGTTGCTATATGTCTCAAGCTATACAATAGTATAACAACCACTTTAGTTCTACCCTCAAACTTGTTGCCAACGTTCTAATAAATTCAACTTAGTTTAATTCTCAAAATCTGTGTAAAAAAATTTTAGTGATTGTACATGCATGATGTCTTTGTTAATATTTCAACCTCAATATTATGATTCTAAGATTCAACTATTCAAATTTTACTAGATGATTTGGATATTAATTAGAATCTTAAAAGTTGTTGGAGAGCAGCTACAAATGTAAAGGTCATTTGGATGTACTCGATGATTGAGGTTTGGGATTATGATGTGATTAATAATGACAAACAAGTTTGCTTCTAATTGCATTTACTGGATATGTAATTAGAAGAGTAATCTCACAAAGAGAACATTTGAGTAAATTCAACTTCAGCTTTTAATCTAACTCAACACGCTAATAACTTGAGCTAAATAGGCTTTTTAATATTCCCAAATTGTCCACAATTGACCCCCATAATTACTCCACTATCTAGGTAAATTTGAATTAAAAAATAAAGATATCATTCTGCCTCCATAATCACATCACTAGCTAGGTAAATTAAAGAAGAATAATAAGAAGACATGATTAGGGAAAGGGGAAATAATAACGACACATTAATAACGGTGGCTTTGAAACTATTGCCAAACAGGTGAAAATTAATGAGCAGGATAGTTTAGGAAGTTTTGATAATGGTTATAGTTAAAAACCATTATTAAAACCTCCACCCTAAAATTATACACAATAGTTTTAATAATGGTATATGAAAAACCATTATTAAAAGTTCCACAGATTTTAATAACGATTCTTATAATAACCATTATTACAAGATATTTTAACAATGGTTCTTTGAAGAACCGTTATTAAAGGAACTTTTAATAATGGTTCCTGTAAGAACCGTTATTAAAACCCCAATCTTTTGCCTCTTATTTGGTTCGGTTCTTGTTTCATGCCAAAAATTTTAAACTCTCTCATTCTGCACCTTCCTTCTCTCACTCTTGTTCTCTTGCAAACCCTTGCACCACCACACCATGCACCACCACTCCGGCTCCTCTCAACTTCGGGCAACAACACTTGTTCTCTTTTGCACCACCAAATCCGACCAACCACTATTTCGCTTGCACCACCACACCACTACCATTCTCGGCATTACATGTGCTTCCATTCTTGCGTACCTTGCCTACACTTGTCCCTTCTTGCTTCACCGTGCTCGTAGGTGGTCGCTGATATCCTCTTGTTTGCCTCCGGTTCTTTTGCTCGCCACCACCCCTTTTCATATGGTTTTTTCTTCCACACACATCTTTTTCTCTTCTTATATATATAAATGCATGCATGTTGATGTAGGTTGCATTGTTTGTTATTGAAAAATTACAATTTGTTGTTGAAAAGTGTGTTGTTGAATGTGTTGGTGAAAATGTTATTGTTTATTGTTGAATTTTTCGGTGTTATATATTAACATGCATGAGTGTGTTGGCTGACATTACATATATATACACACCATTGTAGTGCTTAATCACCAAGAGAAATAAAATACTTACAAATATTAATAATGTTACTTGTAAAAACTATATCCACACACATATATTTTCATTAATAAGTATAAGATATTAGGATGTCAGGAAATATCATATAATTAAATGAAAATATATTTTACATATGCACATCATTAAATGAAAATTTCAATTAGAGATGCGTGTTAATGATTTTTATTTGATGAGGATTAAATAGACATAGAAAATAAAGAAGATATAAAAGTGAATAATTAAATAGAGAGGAATAATTATGTATAATAATAATACTACTACTACTACTACTACTACTAATACTAATACTAATATATGATTTATTAGGGTTTAATTATAGGTAAATATGTTTAGGATTAGGGTTTATTAAGTTTAGGGTTAGTTTTTATTATAATTTATTAGGGTTTGACATTTGTTATACTAAATATAATAATTAATATGTTCTCTTATAACAAAGTATTATATACATTATTCTCAACTCTACTTTTAATAATATCATATTATTATACTTAACCTATATATATTATATTATTAATATCTACTTGATTTTACAATGCGGAGCTTGAACAATTTGATGATAGTTTGATGTTCGGTCGGTTTGTTAAATATATAACTCAAGATTATGTCCTTATTTTAAACATGTCGAGTATAATAAGAGGAAGTTTGATTCAATTTAACTCATTGACAAATCTAGTGGGAGTAAATGAAAGGATGTGTTTAGTAATTTATCTTTTCTTGATATTTAACGATACATTTATATCAATTTAGAAATAAATAAAAATCAATTCAATATTATAAGTTTTATGATGAGTATCTTATGTGGGTATGTTATTAGCTTTACATAGTTGGTTAATATATGGTAGAATATATTTATGACTTGTCTAGCTAGTTGAAGAGTTTACATATGTTGTAATCTAGTTCCTTTTCAATTAAAAAGAGCCCCAAATAATCCCAAATGGCTATATGACTAAGACCATCACAACCTAAAACCATAATTCTTACAACCTCAATATACAAAACTAATTACAACACTTATAATTAGATCTAATCATTCATGGACTTAAAACTTAACATAAAAGACTATCTTTATTGGAATTTCATACCAAATCCTAGCAAGGCACAACATATAACATCTTCTCATAAAATTAAAAAAAACTTATTAAAATCATGAATTTTTCTGTGTAATACATGCATATAAGTAACATTAAAACCTAAACATGATCTCTATCACAAAGCATGATAATGAAGAAAATCATAAAATATAACAGATAATCACAACAAGCCTAATATAGAGATATGTATTCCTTACGAAAGCTACTCTATTCTCTACATATAAAAAATATTCCTAAACAAATTCCACCCTTTGATCAGCTAAAAAAACATATAAGAATTAGATATGGGAAATGTAGCAAGAATTATAAGAGAAGAGAAATTTAGATGAGGTTAGAATAACCCTCTTGATTTGAAACTAGGATTAAGGACAAGCTTAAACAAACGTTCACCACTATGTGAAATTAACTTTCTTTTTCCTATAAAAAGTACAAAAGAGTTTAGGTTCAAGATTTTAGAATTTAAAAGGTACAAGAAAATGGAGAAGAAAAGAGGGTAGACACTTGGCATAAAATTAGCTAATAACACCCAACAAGAACAAGAAGAGAAGAGAGATGGGAGAGCAAAGATGAAGTGTAGAAAATTGGTTAAGTATTAAAATGCTTATCTAAGAGCACACACCCCTTATGGTTGTTTAAAATGAAACAGATAGAGGTAGAGAAGTCAGATGGAAGGTTGCTTGCAAGTTAGAGGGGTGATGACAGTAATCAACATGGGTGAGAGAGTGTAAGAGAGTTGGTGGAGGGTGATTGAAGTGATTATGGAATTATTTTTGGTTCAATGAGCATAAAAAATATGGGATATGATCATGTGATGTAAGATGCTTATAATTTTGAAGCCCTCATGTCCAAGAAAGTATAAAAATTCCTAAAAATGGTTTAGGTAAGGTAGAAAGTATAATGAATGGTTAAAATAGAAAAAAATAATTAAATAAAACCATAAATTTGTGAAAATTAGAAAAATATGAGGAAATTTTTTTTACCTCAAATATATAAAACATATTAGGCATAAAATTGATTTCAAATAAAAAAATTAAGAAAATTAAGAAAGGTTAAAATCAACTAGCTCTAGTTGACTATTAAATTCCCCAGATGATAGGGTTTGGAGCCCTACTTGTTGGTCAACTAAAGGAAAGGTCTGGTCGATCATAGATTGGCTTAATTGACCGTTAGTATTTTGAAGGGTAGAAAAAGTAAAAGAAGGGGTTTGAGAGGTATGGATAAAGTGTCCTTACTAGGTTTAAGGGTTAGAGAAGGGATTAGGAGATAAATCACCCAAGAATTAGGGTTAAAAACGTTTAAGGATATTACAACAAGTCTCCAAACTCTTTATGATATCATAGAACTCCTTATCATACTTAGAGTAGTTAAGGTTCACCTCGTTCAATTTTTTAGTAATAAAAAAAGGCTACGGGTCTCTTATCTTTTGATAAAACCCCCCCCCTATAATGATCCCATCGGCATCACACATTACTTCAAATAACTTATAGAAGCTAAGTGCATTGGACAACTTATCTTCAAATCTTTAAAAGACTTAGCTATATTCTCATTCCACTTAAACTTTCCCTTCATCACAAGTTGGTTTATTAGATCCATAATTATTGAGAAATCACTAATGAACCATCTATAAAATGAAGCTAACCTATGAAAACTCTTTACCTCATGGAAATTAGTAAGAATAGGTCATGTTAGGATCATCTACACCTTATATGGATCCACTTACACACCATTACCACTCACCATATAGAAACGAAAAACACACTCTCCTTTATGATACTACTCTTCTTATTCTTCTGATATAGTTTTACTTCCCTTAACTTCTCAAATAATATCATTAAATATATCAAGTGCTTGTCCTCACTCCTACTATAAACCAATATATCGTGTAGGTATACCACCACAAGAGATCCAAGGAATGGTATAAAAGCCTCATTATCAATCACATAAATGAGCTAGGTGAATTACAAAGGCCAAAAAAAACATCACCAACCATTCATAATAGGTACTCAGTCTTGACCCCCATCTTCTTCTCACCGCCTTCTCTAATTTGCATTTGATGGTAGCCATTCCTCAAATACATCATAAAGAACATTTTCACCTCATCAAAATCATTAAGCATATCATTGAGTGTAACAATCCTATTTTTCAAACCTATTGACTAGAAAAATAAGAAAAAATATATGTGGAAGCTAAATACTATGAGAGTGCTACCACCACAACTACTATAAGTAGACACTACTATATTTCCTACACTAGCTTCTAAGGCTAGATAAAATAAGAAACTACATGAAACTTTATTATTAACTCATAAAAAATAGTAATGTGTAATAAACTCAACACTACTAGGAAAACGGGAAATAATAACGGGACATTAATAACGGTAGTTTGACAACCGTTGTCAAATGCGTGAAAATTAATGGGAGGGAGAGTTTTGATAACGGTTCTAGTTAAAAACCGTTATTAAAAGGGCAATGTTAAAATTTGGACGGATGTTTTAATAACAGTTTCAGGTAAACCGTTATTAAAAGAGGATTTAATAACGGTTCATATTAGAACCGTTGTCAAAAGTCAGAAGCTTTTAATAACGGTTCCTAGAAGAACCGTTATTACAAGATGTTTTAATAACGGTTCTCTCAGGAACCGTTATTAAAACCCCAAAATCAAAATTATATTTCACTCAGTTCTGTTTCGTGCCAAAATTTTTAGACTCTCTACACCTTCGTTCTCTTGCTCTCCTTCTCCTTGCAAATCCTCGCACCACCACACCGTGCACCACCAACTCGCACCACCACACCGGCTCCTCTCAAGTAAAGGAAACCCTCGCACCGCCAACTCTCCACTACGCCTGTACCATTTTCGGCTCTGCATGTGCGTGCTGTCATTGTTCCGAAGCTAGCTAGCACTTGCACCTTCATCCTCCGCCGTGTTTGAAGCCCTTGCCTCTCTCAACATTCTCACCGTCGTGTTTGTAGCTAGCTCACTTTATGTATGTGTTTGTTCTTCCTCTCGTAACTTTTTATCTACTTATATATGTATATATATATATATATATATATATATATATATAAATGCATGCATGTTGCTATAGGGTTTCGTTTGTTTGTTATTGAAAGATTGTGGTTTGTCATTCGAAAATCTGTTGTTGAATGTGTTGGCTGAAAATTTTGCTATTTGTTGTTGAATTTGTTGTGTTATTGTTATATACTAACAAATGCATGTGTTGGCTGAGACCTTTACATATATATATATAATATGAATGTGAGTGTAGAATTATATATATTTTCACTCATAAAAACTACACACACACACACACACACATTTTCATTAATAAGTATAGCAGACTGGCAATAAGATATAGGAAATGTCATATAATGAAATGCAAATATAGTTTACATATGCATATGTTAATGATTGCTATTGGATGAGGATTAAATAGATATAGAGAATAAGGAATATATAAAAGTGAATAATTAAATAGAGAGAAATAATTGTGTATGATAATAATAATAATAATAATAATAATAATAATTAATAATATGATTTATATATTATGCTTTAATTAAATTTAGCTAGGTTTAGGGATTAAGTTTTTTTTGTGGTTTAGGGTTAGGTTTTATTATAATAAATTATGGTTAATTAGCTAGGGTTAGGGTTAGGGTTTATCGTTTATTATGGTTAATTAGGGTTAGGGTTAGTATTAATATCTTTTTGGAAACATGTTAGCATGATTCATATATATATATATATATAGAATAGCATGATACATTTGAGATTAATTCTTTCTAAGCATGATTTGTATCGATAATATAATGGTACATTATTATGCTCAATACATAACATTCTAACATAATTTATTTATTTATTTTTTGTAGAGATATGGCCAACAAAAACATTGATAGGGATAGTAGTGACGAAGAAGGGAAGAGAGGACCTACGATTATGAGAATTATCATAGACATGAGGAATAGAGGAGAAGTATTCGAGTTGGGATGGAATATTTATAATCTTCCCATCGGCCCTTACGCAGATATGTTCTTGACCTACATTTCACTTGTGACCCGTAACCATGTTCCTATCTCCTATAATAATTGGAAGAGGAGTTGGTATGCATTTTGTGATTATCTATTTACATGTAAATGTTGAATTTTATAATAATATTCTTAATTAAGAATATTTTTTGATTTGTAGCTCCTAGCCCAAGACTTGGACCCATGTACCTCGTCCATCAATATTGGTTCATTATGGAAGAAGGCTAGTGCAACAAGAGATGGATATGTTAATGAATATGTTGATGTTGCAGCCAAAAAAATTATAAGTTTGTAGATATCTAGAACCCTACTTAGTTTTCTTTTAGAAAACTATTATATTATGCTTATTCCTATAAGTTAAATTTATAGGACGAACTTGAAACGTCAGAAGGTGAGGAGGTGGACCAATATAGCATTGTGGCCCAGGCTACAGGAATTGTAGAACAGCCTGGAAGACACAGGGGAATTGGATTGGGTGTTACGAGAACGAGCATATGTGGTCGATCTCGTGGTTCTCGTACCACTAATGAGCAAGTCGCCATCCTCACCCAAAAATTATACGTGGCATTTGAACGGATGGAAACAATGGAGCAAGAGTTGTCATTTATTAAATCTCAAGGGTATAAGCCATCCGATTCAGTAGACCATGATCAGCTTCACATACCTAATGTAAATAGCGTCAGAGATAGTTGTGAAGCTGATGCATTTCTTTCTACTCTTCCCGAGGTAAGCATTACAAACTATGAATTGTTATTAAATGTATTCAGTGTAATAAATTATTAATAATGTGTAATATTTTTTTAGGGTTTACATAAATGTGACTTATTAGCGAATGACCTTTAAAAAATTTTGGCGAAAGGAAGGGTCCGCATCAGTCACAGTACTGAAACGCAAACAATCCACGGGTACAATTTAGCCCTAAATACAAGGCTGGTGAGTATTGTCACTCCAATCATTGGCAATGCACACTTGCCTTGTTATAAAGAGGGTGATGAGGCAACCACAGTACTAGAAGCTCATGGAAGCTTCGTGGCTTGGCCTGCGGATTAAATACGTCTCATTACTGAAGAGGTATTGACATTTGACATCTTCATTAGACCTTGTTTAGTAGTTACACTATATATACCTTTTTCATATATATATATATATATATATATGCTCAATATATATTTTGTTTAATATTATCAATTAAGGAATAAAAAAAGGAATAAAAAAAGAAGACTGCTTCTGCTAGTAAAACCAAGAGAGGTACTAGCATAACGAGCAACACAAAATAGTGCGCTGCTAAAGGAAAGAGAGCTAAATCTGAAAAATCAGTTGCCCCACAAAAGATTCCTTCTTCACATTAGCAAAGCCAACCTCCACCAGCATTAGCTATATTATATTTTTTTGCCCAAAACTACCTCAGGGACAATTATATTTTCATTGATTGTCGTCCTGAGTATGTTGGGAGGGACGATGCTACTTACATGGTATCGACGGCTGACATAAGCGACATTTATAATCAAGAATGGATGTAAACCATAAGTGTCACCGTCTATGTCACGTAAGTATTATTTCATTTTGAGATTTTAGTACTCTTAACTTATACAATTGGAATTTTTATGACCTCTTATATGAGTTATTATTTATTAACAAATATGCATTGTTTTTGTTGTCCATAGGTTGATAGCTACTCGAGCTGAGATGGAGGGAATGCTGTCCTCTATTGTGTTTGTGTGCCCATACTACATAGCTGACGGTAGTACAATAAGAGAGGGTAGGAACATAAATTATTTAGCGGATCGCATTTTGATTGAGGGACACAACAAGCTCTATCTCATTCCTCACCTCGCAACTGAACATTGGGTTTTGTACGCCATCCGACCTGATCTTAATAAATTCTATGTGTTTGATTCTTTTCAAACCTATGACGTGCCTTTTGAAGTCGCTCGTCGTAGTGGGAAAGAATTTATCGACATGATAGTATACTTTTCACTTCTTACTTCATTAGCTTATTTATACATATATTCGCCTAGCTAGCTTTCATTATTTGAGGTATATATATGTACTTACAATATTGTGTATATAACTCTATTTATTAGGGCACTACGGACAACGTATCAAAGGAGAGGTGGGAATGGTGTCCCAGACCCAAAGAATGTTCAATACGAGCCTGTCATAGTAAGTAGGAAGGCAACTATTTGATATTTTATTTTAATTAAAATTAATATCTAATAGTTAGAGAGCTAACTAAATTTCTTTGACAGTGTCCACAACAGCAAAACGACAAAGATTGTGGATACTATGTATGTAGAGCAATGGATCTGATAGTCCAAAATAGATCGGTCAACATAGATCCAAGCCATGTATGTTTTCTTTTCGATATTTTTCCATTAATGAATCATGACATATATGTTTGATACTTGACGTAAGTGCTAAATGTATATTAATCAAAACTTGGGATTTGTAGTTTTTCACCAATGATTATGCATATGGCCAGCAATACAATGTTGAAGAAATTGATGAAGTGAGAGAGCAATGGTCCAAGCATGTGCACTCATTCATTCGGTATTAGGTAGAGATCTATATATTCTACATGCATGTTCAGGTTTGTATTTTGTCTATGTCTTTAAGTCTTCTAAGCTAGATTTATAAACATTTTGCTTTGGCGTGTAGAGCTACCAAGTTGTGGTATGCCTACTAATTTTGATTCTTGAGTATATATGTCCGGTGTATTAACAAGGGATTGATTGAAATTATGGTATGATTGCAGATTTGTTATCAATTGATGTTGTTTTACAATGCAGATTTGGTAATTATTTGAACATACAACTGTGTATGTAGGTAGGAACAAAACTGCAAAAACTAAAAAAAAAACTGGAGTTTTAATAACGGTTCTGATGAAAACCGTTATTAAAACTGTAGTTTTTAATAACGGTTTTCATCAGAACTGTTATTAAAACCCTCTTGTTTAACAACGGTTTTTCTCAAAAACCGTTATTAAACATGCATTTTATGCTCATATTGGTGGTTTTTTTTTATATTTTTGATAACGGTTATGAGCCATTATTAAAGATTTAATAACGGGCGTTTTAATAACGGTTGAAAACCGTTATTAAAACTGTAAAATAACCGTTATTAAAACTACTTTTTGGGGTAGTGCAACTAAACCAATTGAATGTAAAATATAAATGAAATGGTTAATAAAACTATAATCTATGAAAATAATCATTAGTGATGAATAGGATTATGAAAATCTCCATCACTCTTATTTTACCCCTCCATGCATTCTATCTACACCTTGAATATATTCATAGTCACGTTGCATTACATTATTTGTTCACCATGTACATCATGAATTATCACATACCCATTTAAAATACGTAATACATTAGCTAGGGAAACATATAAGTAATATGTTAATACAATGGAATATAATATAGACATGCGTGTATATATACATCGAATCATCTAAAAAAACCAAATAGGAATAAATGAACATTTGATTATTAATCTTTAATTTAGGTGATCACAATATCTTATTATTTGAGTTGGTAAACCAACCAAGGTGTCACCTAAAAAATCAAAGTCCAAAGACCTACCACCAACTATAAGAGGATTAGATATCACATCAGAGCCATCCCAGGAGATAAAGTCCAAAAGGGATAACAAAAATGTGAAGACCTACCGCCTTGGTTAATGTGCCCTTAAGTGTGTGCACTCCCTAATAGAGTCTAAAGATGTCTATAAATTAGACGATGAGCCTTAACTAGACAGTGATGGAAAATGAATAAATATCACAAGAGAAAACATAAAGGCTATTATCGATCTCCAACTTCAAGAGGCCAACCATGAAGGACCTAAAATTCAACCTTTTCCACTTAAAGTATTAATGCCTTATTAAATTGATGACATAATGCACAAAAACAACAATTATTCATTAATTCTATTTCTTTAATTATCTACAATCTAAAAATGGAAACTTTTATAAATAAGAAACTCTCCAAAAAATGTGACTTTCTAAAAATAGACAAGCCCAACTAAAATAATTATCTTTCCAAATCTAACTCAAATCTTTAACCAAAATATTGAAACCATGCGTATGTTAAAAGATAAAACTCCTTCAACCTAGGTTAAACATAATTTTTAGTGTTAACATAACCACCAAAACTCAAGATTGGTCAAAAACAACATAACATAGCAAAAATTCAATTTTAAAAGTTATATTGATTTTCATGATTCGACCAATCCTTACAATAATCCCATATATTTTCCATACATAACTCAAAATGAAGAAACTACAATTTTTTTATACGAAAAATAGACTTATATGGGTCCCATTTGATATAGAATATGATGGGCAAACTCTCATTATTCAATTCTGTGTGATTTTTGTAAAATAGTGCAAAGTTGCAGCCAGATCGAATCTACCATGAGTTTAACATAAACTCATATATTATCAGGCTAATCATATTACATATCATGATGCATAAAATATAGTCATAATAAGGTTTAAAATTATATACGAAATAAAAGTTCATATTTTGTAGACATCATATTCCACACATATATAACATATGTATATAAGTTAAATAAAATAAGGTTAACGAATTTAAAATTCTTATATATAGAATATAAGGTCTTCAAGCATGATGAATGATCCTATGACACCAAAATAACTCCAGGATCTAATGATCTTGAAAGAATAATTATTCGTTGAACTCAAACGAAGAAGAAGAAGAATAACAAAAAATGGATCTTGAATATGTAATGTTGAAGATAGTTTAATATTTTGATGAATAAATTGAAGGTCTTGATGAATTGGTTGTAGATCTTGAAGAACATTAATGTGACGTATAGAACATAAGACACACTAGAGAGGAAAGAAAAATGTAGGTTTAGGGTTTTGTATGGGCTTATATAGGCTTTTATAATAGAAATATATAATAAAATCATAGAAATAAATTATCATTGACATTGATTTTTATTTTTCACTATGTTACGTTTAGATATTTGATAAACTCAAAGGATAAAAGTTCTAGATATTGAAGTTATCTTTCCAACATAAAAATAATCTTCAAGTTTGGTATCAGATGAAAATGTTATGGCCAAATTACTAATTTGCACAAATGAGATAAATAAATATAAGTTATATAATATCATTTAAGATAATAAGTAGATACTAATTAAAGACACTAAGGAATAAATAGAAAGATAAAATTTCATCATATATAATAAGAAAAATGTATCTTTTTAAAAATTAATCTCTTTTTTTTTTCTTCCAAAAAATATTTATTTATGAAATTCTAATTCTACCATTTTACTATTCTATATAATATAAGGGTTTAAAATAACCTTTTAAATTGTAGAAAAAATCCAAAAACTAATATAAATATATTATATATATTTAAAATATTTTAAATGCATTATCACATGTAAATAACTATTTTCTAAAAGTAGTAGCTTTTGGGTTAACAAAAGTATTATAAAAATAACAACTTTTGGGATACGAAAATTATTCTCAAAATAATAGTTTTTTCTGAAAACTTCTAAAATTAAAAAGATAGTTTTTTTATTAACATTAAAAGGAGTGAAATAATATAAATATAATAAATTTTTAATTCAAAATATGAGGTATTGCATCCTCATAAAAATGTAAACAATAATCACCAAAAGAGTAGACTAAAAGGTTTAAAATTTTGGGGGTATTACATTGAGTCTTGCCATAAGGAATAGATAATTTATGGGTATATCGGTAAACACTCATGAATCAATAGAATTTTTCCATGTATAATCATTATTTGAAAATAAAATATTGGTACACTACTCTTGCACATGCTTCTGAATTTCTTTCGACTCCTTTAGATTACACCTATAAGTGGTCTTATTTGGTAAGGATTCCCCTGACATAAGATCAATGATATGTGTGATGCCTCTCAATTGTGCCAACTATGGTAGCAACTCATTAGGAAACACATATTCAAATTCCTTGAGAAGCTTTTTCAATCTAGGTTTTGCATCATTAATATCCCTATGTCTTGTTTCCTTGACCACCAATGCATAACATAAATTCTTCTCCTTTATGCCATCTTTATGCATTCCCTTCTCGTCTTCCTTAATATCAGCCTTTGTCTCACCACTTATCTTTGACTATAGTTTTTTTTCTTTTCATTGCATACTACATACTTATTCAATAGGCCATTGTGAGAAACCTTCCAATCATATTGCCATGGTCTCCCTAATAATATATGGTATGCATCCATTATCAACATATTTCACAAGACATCATCAATGTATTTTAGAATATTCAAGGTGAGGAGCACTTGCCTCATCACCTTTAGAGTATTCTCCTTATTGAGCCGTTGTAAGGGATAGTGCCTCAGATGTTTCTTATTCCTTATTCTTCAAACCAAGTTTCTTCTCCATTTTCTTACTATAGAAACATTAGTGCATGATGCATCATCAATGATTAAATTACCCACATGATATTCTAATTTGTACTTGATCTTGAAGATCTTGTCTTGTAGGCTTATTAAAGCCTATGAGTGAACTTGGAGCACTTATCATAACACACCACACTGAAGGAATTTCTCCCTATATATGCTCTTAACCCCATCACTCAATGCATCTTCCTTACCCTCCTCTTCATTACAATGCTCCAGTATAGCAATATATTATGAAGTTAATGTCTTATGGTTTGAGCAATCTCTAGAAATAAGCCAGATCTCTTGTACTTAAAGCATTGCTTTCTTAACTTATCAATTGTCTTCTCTTTCCCTTTTGTATCATGTTCATCATACTTCTTTTTCTTATAATCCATGATTATACCATTCTTTAAATTGTTGGATGATATCTTCTTGTGCACTCCTTTGGCTCATTTTAATTATTTCTCAAATTTGATCACCAACTTCACAAAGTAAAAAAAAATGATAAATACTCATTTCCACCTTCTTCCTAATATTTATATCAAGGCCTACTAAAAATCATGAACAATATTATTTCCTCTTCTCTTTAATGCCATATATAAGAACCAAATTCTCAAGGTCCATTACATATTCCTCCACACTCATCAACCCTTTCTTAAGTGTAGTCATCTTTATAAAGTTCTATTACTCATATTATCTTAGGGAAAACTTCCTTTTAATATGGTTTTAAGTTTTTCTCATGATATAATCTTCAACTCTCATCTCTCTCTCAGGACCTCTTCACATTCTCAAAAAAGTAATGGTAACATTTTGAGTTTTAAAGTTTCTAGCTTACACCAACTTTCACCATCAAACTCCTTATACTCAAACATGTTCTCCATGATTTTCACGCACTTAAGAACCAATTCAGGATCCATATCTTGGTATAATTATGCCAAATCAAACCACATGCCCTTTTCCACATCAGATTGTTGTCCTCTTGTCTCCCTATAAAATAGTCTTTGGGCACAATTAGCATGCTTATAGTCTTGCCAAAAACCATCCTCTTCATTTTTTTCCTATATGGGTAAGCTTATTTCCTTTTATTGTACCACCATCTACACCATGGCATCCACTTGATCTTTATGGGCTTTTATGGTATTAAGAATAGATCTTTGGGATTTGTGAAAATTTTCTTGCAATATAGTGAGTTACTCAAACCGCGATTTAGTATATTATTGAGAAATGGATAGTTTTTGGATAACTTATATCATAGCCTTCATGGTATTGTTTCCATCCACTGAGGGCCTTAAACGTGTGCGCTAAGAAACAACCTTGTAGGTGTAGGACGTTAATATTATATAAAGGAAGGGTTATTGGTGGGAAAAATTGATTTTTATTAGAAAGCTTCAACCTTATTCCAAATGGTGCTATGATAGTAATATGTTGTATGGATAGAAGTTTATGGATCATTAGGAGTAGGTTTAGATGCATTGGATGAAATGTTTGATTGAGGTTTGGAGATATAAATGTGATTAATAATCACAAACTAGTTTACTTCTAATTGAACTTATTTGGTCAGTAATTAGAAGAGTAATCTCACAAAGAGACCATTTGAACAAATTAAAATTAAAATTTCAATTTAACTCAACATGCTAATAGTGTGAGTTACATAGGATTTTGTATACCTCCAAATCATCCACAATCAACCTCAATAATTACTCCACTATCTAAGTAAATTTAAATAAATAAAAAGTATCAATTTGTCCTTATAATCACACCAATAGATAAGTAAGTTCAAATTTTAAAAAAATATCAATTTGCCCCTCTATAATCATGCCATTAGGTAGGAAAATTCAAATTAAAAAAATTCAATTAGCTCCCATAATCATGCCACTAGCTATATAAATTGATGTTAAAAAAGATATCCAAATATGTTTTTTACTAACTCTACTAAATCAACCTTAACCAATAAGAAATCAAATAAATTTTATTATATACATTCATAAGTCACTTATGTCAATCTTCTTATCCAAGCATCCATACATAATGATGAAGCCTAACATTTACTTAACCTATGCACAAATATGTGACCCCTTTAACTTCTTGTAAATCTTCAACTATATGGTCTAATCTCTCAAGTTGGTTTATTGTAATGGGCTCTACTAATAGGTATACGAAGCCTTCATTTGTAAGACCATGTGTCCTTCTCGTAATGTAGGGTGTCCCTCCCATAGGTAGTATATCTTTTTAGTATGATTCTTCATAGGACACTTTGTTTGGTACCTTATAATTGTAGGCTATATCTCAACATTAGTTATAAAATCTTGTTAGAATCTTAAAATTCTATATAGAATTTATAGAATATTATGACCTTGATGGATTTTATAAAATGGATATAATTGTTCTATGTTATTGAAAAAAATAATTTCCCTATTATTCCCATGCTATTTATTTTTTCAACCTCTAACCCTAAACCCCATGTTATTTTCTACATAGTATTTATTAAACATAAGAATAAGTGAGACGACACTAAGAAAATAAAGTAGTTTATAATCAAGTCTTAAAGCAAAACATTAATGAATGAGTTTAAACTTCATCTAATCAGTACAAAAAATATTTGAATGCTCATGGTGTTATTAATTTTTATATATTTAATAAATCTATTATTATGATGATTATTATTATTAATTATATTTATGGGTTCTTGATGTGAACAAACACTAAGTTTAAGGATGTTAAATGGGATTCTTTTTTATTTTTCTCTTTTTCCTTGAATTCACTTAAATGCTATAAATCTAAAAGAATGAGCTTTTTAGTTCTTGATACTTAAATGATGGAAGGTAATATCCACTTATCATGATGCATTGTCTTCAAAGTTTGATTTTCTATGTGTTCATGAAAGTTGTTGATTTTGTGTCTAAAATCTTTAGTTTTAGAAGGTTTAAGGTGACGTTCTTGATCCACATATAAACTTGGTGTAACCCCCTAATATGCTCTTGTTGTGTTTCTACAAAAATGAGACAAAATAATGATTGAAGAGGTGAATATAGTTGAATTATAATGGAGAATATGACTGTATATCTCAACACAACTATATGGATTCCCATTTCAACAATTCATGTTTTGGCATTAGGTGACATAGTATGGCTTAGTAGACCCTTATTTTGTGATTTTTCTTTGATGTTGCCTCTCTTATTTGGTATTCCTTTTATATATTTATGATATTTGAGTGGGTATTTGATGCATAACATAACAAGGTTTTGATTTTTACAAGTTACTATAGAAGTATGAGTTATTTTTGAGATTTTATACCTACCATGGGGTCCCTTTGTTTATGAATATGGCACTTGTTTGTCCAAAGATTATCTTTGTTTTTTTTTGGGAAAAATTTTAGAGTATAATATAGTATGAGGGACTTGTGTTTTTGAAACACGGCCCATGTTTTTTGTTATTCTATGAAGCACACTACTTTATCCTATAGGATTTTATTAGATATAAAAGAGTTTTGATAAAAACCCTATTCAACAAGTCAAACATGTGGATATTCTTCTTCTTTATTGTGTTCTCTTTGATGATAATTACTAATTGTGTAATCTTGTTGATTAATTTGTTGAATCTTCTTATAATTACACAATTTTGCAAATAAAGATCTCTATTTTTTCTCTATTATTTTGTCTTGTGATTGATTTTTAATTGGTTTAATTATCTTATTAGTTTCTATCATTTTTCAAATCTAGTCATATTAGACTACAGTTTGTTTTATTCCACAATAATTTGGTATCAAAGCATGGTTGCTAAAGCATATATGGTGTTTAGGATGGCTACAAGATTAGACATGGAGTATTTCAATTAGTTAATTATTTTTGAATTATGCAAATTGAAGATGTACGTAATTTGATTAAAAACGGTTTGAAGAAAGCATTATCCGACCAATTTAATAAGCTAGAATCAATGAAAGATGAGAAATTTGAGGAGATAGATATAAAGACCATTTCTACCATAAAATTATGCCTATCTACTGAAGTATTGCAAAAAGTAGCAAAAGAATCAATGGTTACTACCTTGTGGTTGATGGTTGAATATTTGTATGTGACAAACTCTATATCAAAATGTCTCTTGTTAAATAGTCGGATTCATTATTTAAAATTAGGTTAGGCTTAATATTTAAAAGTTCATTTGGATGAGTTTGATATTTTTTGTGATGGATTTGCAAAATATATAAGTCAAACTTGACGATGAAGATTTGGCTATAATGCTTTTATGTTGTTTGACACCAAGTTTTAGTCATTTTTTTGTGAGACTCTATTATATGGGAAGGATGAGTTGGTTCTTGAGGATCTGAATTTTTCCCTAATATAATGGAAATTTATTGATAGTCAATTAACTAGTAGTGTTACTTCTAGTGACTCACACTGTGAGGGACTTGTAGTTAGGAGAGGACTCAAAAATGAGGGTCTTGTGACCATACAAAGTCCAAACCTAAGTAAAAAAATTGGCACAATAATGTGGTGTTCTATATGTGTCACAAGAAAGGGCATATTAGGAAGTTTTATCCTAATAAGTTACCCCAAGCTAAGTTTGGTGAGTCATTTGGTATAAAGGATGATGCTGCTGTTATCACAAATGATAGTGATAGAGATGTGTTGACGACCACTAATAGATAAATCAAGATTTTTGATAGGCGTATATTGGATTTTGGGTGGTTTTTTTTTTCATATTTGTCCTAACTGGAGTTGGTTTCAAACTTTTGAGGTGACTCTAGGTGAATTTGTCTTGATGGAGCATGATGATGCTTACAACGTTGTTGGGATTGGGATGGTGAAGGCAAAGATGCATGAATGTGTGTAATAACACTATTTGACGTGAGATATGCCATAGAGATGACCAAAACGTTCATCTTATCAAGTTCTTTGGATTGAGGATGATACCTTAAGAGTTACAAAACGAACTATTGTGGCGATGGAGGGAAAATGGGTTAGGACACTGTATAAGTTGGTGGGTTCTACTTTTGTGGGGATAAATATTGACAAAATTGACTGACTTAGATGTTTCTAGACTTTATCAAATGAGATTGAGGCATATGAGTGTTAGGGGATTGACAAAGCTCTCTAAGATGGGGATACTAGGTGGAAAATGTATAGGTACTATAGGCTTCTACGAATATTATATGTTTGAAACGCAGAAGCGGGTTATCTTTTCAACAGTTAAGCATATTATGATAATGAATTTTGAGTATATCCATTTAGATTTATGAGTTCCATCAATAGTGGTTTCCAAAGGAGGTTCGTAGTACTTGCTCACATTTATTTATGAGTTCTCTAGAATGTTATGGGTATATTTCTTATAACATAAGAATGATGTGTTTGGTGTTTTTAAATGGTGGAAGATCTTACTAGAGAAGCTAAATAGGAAGCAAGCTAAGTGTATCTAGATAGATAATGGTCCTGAGTTTGTTGAGAAGACTTTTACTAATTTTTGCTAGGACCATGGAATAATATGACACCATACTTGTGTTGGAAGACCATAATAGAATAGGGTCATTGAGTAGACCTACAAGAACTTATTAGAAGAGGCTCATTGTATGTTAAGAAACAATGGCCTAGACATAGATTTTTGTGTTAAGGCGGTTCATATGGCTGCATGCCTAGTTAATTAGTCATCCAACCAGTGAATTGAGTTGAAGACACCTAAGGAGTTGTGATCTTGAAAGAAAAATAATTACTCTAATTTTCATGTCTTTAGTTTCCCTACTTATGCTTATGTGAATAATGTTAAACTTGAGTTAAGAGCCAAGAAGTGTAATTTTATTGGTTTTACATATAGAGTGAAGGGGTACATATTATGGGACTAAGATACATCCTAGTTCACAACTAGCATAGATGTTACCTTTATTGAGTGTGTGTTCCTCCAAAATACTAAGTCTAGTGATGGTGTGTCTGTTGAAGTGGAGAAGGATTGTGCTTAAGGTTTCATGGAGTTTATGGTTGGATTAGTTGACAAATAATTTTCTAATAAACCTATTGTTTCCAAAGTGGGTGGATCCTATAGTAGGTAGAGAAAAAGGGCATTTCTCTAGGTAGATCATGGAGAGTTTTTAATCCTTCAGTTAGGTATGGTTTTGAGAAGTTGGTTGGCTATACCTTATCTAGTGTAGAGATAGTTGTTGATGTCAATGAGTCAATGCCATTCTCAGATTTTTATTATGAGTTCTCACTTTACTAAGTGGTATGTTGTTATTTGATGCAATCTTTATTAAAGAATCAAATATGGGAACTTATGAAGAAACCCATGAAAAAGAAGATGGTTGACTTCAAGTGGGCAATAAGTTCAAATAGAAAACCTAAGGGGTTGAGAGACCAAGGTACAAGGCTTGTTTAATTATACATGGACTAAGTCAGATTCCAAGCGTGGACTATTAAGAGGTATTTTCTCCTATGGTTAGACATGCTTCTATTCATAGAATGCTTGATCTTGTGCTATGCATGATTTAGAGTTGGATGTTAAAACTACATTTCTTCATACTACTACGGAAACGGGTTATAATAACGGGACATTAATAACGGTAGTTCGAAAACCGTTGTCAAACGCGTGAAAATTAATCGTCGGGAAGTTTTGATAACGGTTCTATTTAAAAACCGTTATTAAAAGGGCAACGTTAAAATTTGGACGGATGTTTTAATAACGGTTTCAGGCAAACCGTTATTAAAAGTATATTTAATAACGATTCATATTAGAATCGTTGTCAAAAGTCAGAAGCTTTTAATAACGGTTACTGGAAGAACCGTTATTAAAAGATGTTTTAATAACGGTTCCTAAGAGAACCGTTATTAAATCCTATTTTTAATAACGGTTCTCTCAGGAACCGTTATTAAAACCCCAAAATCAAACTTATATTTCGTTCAGTTCTGTTTCGTGCCAAAATTTTTAGACTCTCTGCACCTTCGTTCTCTTGCTCTCCTTCTCCTTGCAAACCCTCGCACGACCACACCGGCTCCTCTCAAGTAAAGGAAACCCTCGCACCGCCAACTCTCCACTACGCCTCCGCCATTGCCGGCTCTGCATGTGCGTGTTGTCATTGTTCCGAAGCTAGCTAGCACTTGCACCTTCATCCTCTGTCGTGTTTGAAGCCTTTGCTTCTCTCAACATTCTCACCGTCGTGTTTGTAGCTAGCTCACTTTATGTATGTGTTTGTTCTTCTTCTCGTAACATTTTATCTACTTATATATGTATATATATATAAATGCATGCATGTTGGTACAGGGTTTCGTTTGTTTGTTATTGAAAGATTGTGGTTTGTCGTTCGAAAATGGGTTGTTTAATGTATTGGCTGAAAATTTTGCTGTTTTTTGTTGAATTTGTTGCGTTATTGTTATATATTAACAAATGCATGTGTTGGCCGAGACCTTTACATATATATATATATATATAATATGAATGTGAGTGTAGAATTATATACATTTTCACTCATAAAAACTATATACACACACACACACACACACACACATTTTCATTAATAAGTATAGGAGACTAGCAATAAGATATAGGAAACGTCATATAATGAAATGCAAATATATTTTACATATGCATATGTTAATGATTGCTATTTGATGAGGATTAAATAGATATAGAGAATAGGGAATATATAAAAGTGAATAATTAAATAGAGAGAAATAATTGTGTATGATAATAATAATAATAATAATAATAATAATAATAATAATAATAATAATGATTTATATATTATGCTTTAATTACATTTAGCTAGGTTTAGGGATTAGGTTTTTTTGTGGTTTAGGGTTAGGTTTTATTATAATAAATTATGGTTAATTAGCTAGGGTTAGGGTTTATCGTTTATTATGGTTAATTATGGTTTAGGGTTTAGGGTTTAGGGTTAGGGTTAGGGTTAGTATTAATATCTTTTTGGAAACGTGTTAACATGATTCGTATATATATAGATATATATATATATATAGAATAGCATGATACATTTGAGATTAATTCTTTCTAAGCATGATTCGTATTGATGATATAATGGTACATTATTATGCTCAATACATAACATTCTAACATAATTTATTTATTTATTTTTTGTAGAGATATGGCCAACAAAAACATTGATAGGGATAGCAGTGATGAAGAAGGGAAGAGGGGACCTACGATTATGAGAATTATCATAGACATGAGGAATAGAGGAGAAGTAGTCGATTTGAGATGGAATACTTACAATCTTCCCATCGGCCCTTACGCAGATATGTTCTTGACCTACATTTCACTTGTGACCCGTAACCGTGTTCCTATCTCCTATAATAATTGGAAGCAGGTTCCACAGGGTCATAAGGAGCATATTTGGCAGGAAATCACGGTAAATATGCTATTTTATGTAATCATTTTTGTATGTCAAATTTTATTAATTTTATTACATTAACATCGGTATACATCTACATGTCTTATTTTATAGAGAGTGTTCAATGTCCCAGAGAGTAGGAAGAAATGGCTTCTTAGACATTGTGGGGAGCGTCTAAGAACCTTTAGGTCATATTTAGCTCGTAGAAAAATATATAGAAAGAAGGATGGTTCTGTACGACAGAACCCACCCAAACGATACGGTTTCATCGATTAAGAAAGTTGGAACCAATTCATTGCTTATCGTCTTACGGTGGATTTTAAGGTACTTGTTAGATAACAATTAAACTTTTTGTATCAATCCCAGTATTATGCTTAATATTGAAATAACCATGTCATTATGTTTTGGCTTGTCACATAGGAAAAAAGTACCCAAAATAAAGAGATTGCCAAGCAAAATAAATACCGGCATAATATGGCTCGCAAAGGCTATGCGGGCCTTGAAGAGGAGTTGGTATGCATTTTGTGATTATCTATTTACATGTAAATGTTGAATTTTATAATAATATTCTTAATTAAGAATATTTTTTGATTTGTAGCTCCTAGCCCAAGACTTGGACCCATGTACCTCGTCCATCAATATTGGTACATTATGGAAGAAGGCTAGAGCAACAAGAGATGGATATGTTAATGAATATGTTGATGTTGCAGCCAAAAAAATTATAAGTTTGTAGATATCTAGAACCCTACTTAGTTTTCTTTTAGAAAACTATTATATTATGCTTATTCGTATAAGTTAAATTTACAGGACGAACTTGAAACGTCAGAAGGTGAGGAGGTGGACCAATATAGCATTGTGGCCCAGGCTACATGAATTGTAGAACAGCCTGGAAGACACAGGGGAATTGGATTGGGTGTTACGAGAACGAGCATATGTGGTCGATCTCGTGGTTCTCGTACCACTAATGAGCAAGTCACCATCCTCACCCAAAAATTGAACGTGGCATTTGAACGGATGGCAACAATGGAGCAAGAGTTGTCATTTATTAAATCTCAAGGGTATAAGCCATCCGATTCAGTAGACCATGATCAGCTTCACATACCTAATGTAAATAGCGTCAGAGATAGTTGTGAAGCTGATGCATTTCTTTCTACTCTTCCCGAGGTAAGCATTACAAACTATGAATTGTTATTAAATGTATTCGGTGTAATAAATTATTAATAATGTGTAATATTTTTGTTTAGGGTTTGCATAAATGTGACTTATTAGCGAATGACCTTTCAACAATTTTGGCGAAAGGAAGGGTCCGCATTAGTCACAGTATTGAAACGCAGACAATCCACGGGTATAATTTAGCCCTAAATACAAGGCCGGTGAGTATTGACACTCCAATCATTGGCAGTGCACACTTGCCTTGTTATAAAGAGGGCGATGAGGCAACCACAGTACTAGAAGCTCATGGAAGCTTCGTGGCTTGGCCTGCGGATCAAATACGTCTCACTACTGAAGAGGTATTGACATTTGACATGTTCATTAGACCTTGTTTAGTAGTTACACTATATATACCTTTTTCATATATATATATATTTATATGCTCAATATATATTTTGTTTAATATTATCAATTAAGGAATCAAAAAAGGAATAAAAAAAGAAGACTGCTTCTACTAGTAAAACCAAGAGACGTACTAGCAGAACGAGCAACACAAAACAGGGCGCTGCTAAAGGAAAGAGAGCTAAATCTGAAAAATCAGTTGCCCCACAAAAGATTCCTTATTCAGATCAGCAAAGCCAACCTCCACCAGCATTAGCTATATTATATTTTTTTGCCCAAAACTACCTCAGGGACAATTATATTTTCATTGATTGTCGTCCTGAGTATGTTGGGAGGGACGATGCTACTTATATGGTATCGACGGCTGACATAAGCGACATTTATAATCAAGAATGGATGTCAACCAAAAGTGTTTCCATCTATGTCACGTAAGTATTATTTCATTTTGAGATTTTAGTACTCTTAACTTATACAATTGGAATTTTTATGACCTCTTATATGAGTTATTATTTATTAACAAATATGCATTGTTTTTGTTGTCCATAGGTTGGTAGCTACTCGAGCTGCGATGGAGGGAATGCTGTCCTCTATTGTGTTTGTGTGCCCATACTACATAGCTGACGGTAGTACAATAAGAGAGGGTAGGCACATAAACTATTTAGCGGATCATATTTTGATTGTGGGACACAACAAACTCTATCTCATTCCTCACCTCGCAAGTGAACATTGGGTTTTGTACGCCGTCCGACTTGATCTTAATAAAGTCTATGTGTTTGATTCCCTTCGAACCTATGACGTGCCTTTTGAAGTCGCTCGTCGTGGTGGGAAGGAATTTATCGACATATTAGTATACTTTTCACTTCTTACTTTATTAGCTTATTTATACATATATTTGCCTAGCTAGCTTTCATTATTTGAGGTATATATGCGTACTTACAATATTGTGTATCCAACTCTATTTATTAGGGCACTACGGACAGCGTATCAAAGGAGAGGCGGGAATGGTGTCCTAGACCCAAAGAATGTTCAATACGAGCCTGTCATAGTAAGTAGGAAGGCAACTATTTCGTATTTTATTTTAATTAAAATTAATATCTAATAGTTAGAGAGCTAACTGAATTTATATGACAGTGTCCATAACAGCAAAACGACAAAGATTGTGGATACTATGTATGTAGATCAATGGATCTGATAGTCCAAAATAGATCGGTCAACATAGATCCAAGCCATGTATGTTTTCTTTTCGATATTTTTCCATTAATGAATCATGACATATATGTTTGATACTTGACGTAAGTGCTAACTGTATATTAATCAAAACTTGGGATTTGTAGTTTTTCACCGATGATTATGCATAAGGCCAGCAATACAATGTTGAAGAAATTGATGAAGTGAGAGAGAAATGGGCCAAGCATGTGCACTCATTCATTCGGTATTAGGTAGAGATTTATATATTCTACATGCATGTTCAGGCTTGTGTTTTGTCTATGTCTTTAAGTCTTGTAATTAAGCTAGATTTATAAACATTTTGCTTTGGTGTGTAGAGCTACCAAGTTGTGGTATGCCTACTAATTTTGATTCTTGAGTATATATGTCCGGTGTATTAACAAGGGAATGATTGAAATTATGGTGTGATTGCAGATATGTTATCAATTGATGTTGTTTTACAATGCAGATTTGGTAATTATTTGAACATACAACTGTGTATGTGGGCAGGAACAAAACTGCAAAAACTAAAAAAAAACTGGAGTTTTAATAACGATTCTGATGGAAACCGTTATTAAAAGGTAGGTTTTAATAACGGTTCTTATGAAAACCGTTATTAAAAGACGTTTTAATAACGGTTCTTCTAAAACCGTTATTAAAACTCTGGTATTTTAATAACGGTTTTCATAAGAACCGTTATTAAAACTCTGGTATTTTAATAACGGTTTTCATAAGAACCGTTATTGAAACCTACCTTTTAATAACGGTTTTCATAAGAACCGTTATTAAAACCCTCTTTTTTAACAACGGTTTTTCTCAAAAACCGTTATTAAAAATGCATTTTATGCTCATATTGGCGGGTTTTTTTTATATTTTTGATAACGGTTGTGAACCGTTATTAAAGATTTAATAACGGTTGAAAACCGTTATTAAAACTGTAAAATAACCGTTATTAAAACTACTTTTTGGGGTAGTGATAGTGAACTTCAGGAGAAGAATTACACATGTCAACTTGATGGGTTGGTTGTTAAGGGGATATGTGACCATGCGTGCCCATTAAAGAGGTCACTATACTGTCTGAATTAGTCTCCTAGATAGTGGTAGATATGATTTGATTAGTTTATGCTTGACATTGGTTACTCTAAGGTTAAGTATGATGGATGTGTGTACTTGAAGGAGATGGAGGGTGGATCACTAGTGTTCCTTTTATTGTATGTTTATGACATGCTTATAGTATAAAAATATATGTCTAATGTAGATAGAGTGAAGATAGTGCTGAAGAGTGAGTTTGAGATGAAGGATCTTGTAGCTACAAATAAGATTCTAGGCATGGATATCATATGAGACCATGAGCAGAAATTTATATACTTATCATAAGAGTACTATGTGAACAAGGTGCTTGGGGTTTCATATGATGGGTTCAAAGTCAGTGAGCACTCTGTTGGTTATTAATTTTAGATTTTCACCTTTTAGTTTCCCCAAATCCAAAGTTAAAAAGGAATTCATGGCTACTATTCCTATTCTCATGTCACTGGTTGTATCATATACACTATAGTATATACCCGACCTAATAGCACTTAAGCTATTAGTGTTGTGAGTTGATATATGGAAAATTTAGTGATGACACACTAATAAGCAGTGAAGTGGGTCTTGAGGTAATTAAAGATTATGATATCAGCTTGTTTGGAGTATGGGAGATTTAATGATCCGCTGGTTAGGTATGTAAACTCTGATTATGGTGGAGACCTTGATAATATGAGCTATACTAGTGGGCATGATTTTTTTTCTTATGGTTCATCAATTAGCTTGAGGTCTTCCTTATAGGAGGTGATGGCCTAGTCTACTATAGAGGTAAAGTATATGACTACAATTAAGGCTTTTCAGAAATCTTGTGGCTTCGTGGTTTAGTACATGTGTTGGGGTTTGGTCATGTTTCTCCAGCTGCTCATGGTGGTGAAGACTCAAAATTCTTTCCATCATCAAATGAAGAACCTTAACATTAGGTATCCCTTTATCTGAGGTATTATTGCTACTAACAAATATTTGTTGGAGAAAGTGAGTACTTTGAATAAACTAGCTGATATGCTAACGAAGCCACTGAACTTGGGAAAGTTTGAGTATTTCTTAGACTTGATTGGTGTTCATATTCTATGAGGCCCTTTGTAGGGATATGTTTTTTTATAAAGGTATTTTTATTTCATGAGTCACAAATATTTTATAAAGGTAGAGAATTGTAAGCTTTCACTGGGTATTTGATGCACACCATAACAATGTTTTGATTAGTGTAGGTTGCTAGAGAAGTGTGACTTTGCTGTGATATTTTGTGACTAATGCGGGGGCTCTATGTTTATGAACACATACCATGTAAGTCCACAAAATATATTGGGTTGTTTTTGGGCTAAAGTTGAGAGTAAATAAAATAACATGGGGACCCATGTTGCAAAAGTTGAGATTAAAGAAAATAACATGGGGACCCATGCTTGTGAAACAAATACCATATTGTTTTTGTTCTACTATGAAATATGTTGCTTTTCCCTATATGTTTTTTTCTATATAAAAGAGATGTGATAAAACCATAGCCAAAAAGTTGAATGTGCTAATTTTCTTCTTGTTTATTGTGTTCACTTTGATTAAGATAATTAGTGATTGTCTACTCTTGTTGAATAATTTGTTGAATCCTCTTATAGTTAAACAATTGCATGAATAAAATTCTTTATTTTTCTATTTTGCGATTGATTTCTTAATTGATTCTATTATCTTATTTTTTCCAATAATTTATGAGATCTATTCTTTTCAGATTATAATTAGTGTTATTCCACAACAACATTTTTTAGGGCCTATGTATATATTTCAACCCTTTCATGGATTGAATATCCATTGACTAGTTATTTTTAGGCACACACATACTCACTATTCTTGTGAGAGAAAAATTAATTGTGAGTGACAAATATATAAATCTTCTATTCAATTGAGGCTTCTTATATTATTTTCTTTATATAGTGATTTTGATTTGTTTGTCATCATCTGTGGATCGAGCTCACATCAAGTTAACTACATAATTCTTTTGTGTTCTTTAATTTCTTTGATTCTTGCTCTTGTTTTTTTTTGTGTGAAAGAACATTAAAGGAGGGTGAATAGGGATATTAAGAAAAATAATGTAAAATTCAAGATTTAACAAATAATTTATAGCAATTCAAAGTTTATTTTCTCTACATCCATTACCATAAGGTTTATTGGTGATCATTCCTTTCTTAGGTCATGAATCTACAATCTTAATAACCCCTGGAATTTGATTTACAATTTGACTTAGTTATCTCCTCTAATTTTATGGATGTACAAATCCAATAACCTCTTCTAGGAATTCTAGACAACACACAACTTGAAATAATGATTTTTATATAGTGTCCTGGTTGATTAGACAGTATCTCACAACTAATACAAATGTGAAAGTGTAAGAATAATTTTTTAGTGCAATCTAGCTAGAATAAATATATATTAAAATCAATGAAATGATTCTATCTAAGTAGAGTGATGAGTGATCAAAATCACTTCTAAAAATATCTCAATAGAATTTGACTATGAAAGTTTGTTGTTGAGAGTTAATTTGAGGAGAGAGTTGAGAAATAAATATACAACTGATGAGAATTTAGAAATTACTTGGTATTCTACCTTATAAAATTTATTTATACTATTAGTTAACAACATGGTCATTGGATTAAAAACCATGTAACCATTGCATGATCAATAGGCAGGATATTCGACATTTAGTGTTAACTAGTCGATTAGTTTATGAAAGTAGTCGATCAGCTACCTTGACTAGTTGATTGATTGGTATAACTAGTGGAAGGATTATTCTTAAGCATACTTGGAAAATTTTAATGTTGAATAAACCCCTCGATAATTTATGGGAATTAGTGAAATGATGTCACACTTTATATTTTTTCTTCTATGAACAAACAAGAATGGTTGAAAGGTTTAGCAAATCATTCAATGTGCCATGTTGACCAATTGATGTGTTTGTTTACACTGGTTGATTTGTTTAGTCCCTAGGAAAAACCCATTTTTCATTTTATCTCAACCCTCATCCTAGTTTGTATAACCTTTTGATCAATTTCAAGAACCAATTGAAGTATTCAAATAGAGATAAAATGGATTCTATAAAATTTCAACCCATAGCCTGATTAGTCAAACTGGTCAATTGGTTTGAATAACTAGTCGATGAGTTTGAGAAAACCATTCATAGTGTTCAACTAGAGATCCATTGGAACTGGTTATATGTTTCATTGGTTTTTAAGGATTTAAAATTCTATTTTTGAAAAGAAAAACATGTTAATTAGTTACAAAATTAGCTAACTTGTACTGACCAGAACAAAACACATTTAAAACACTTAGAAAAATTTTTGGTATTTACAAATAATAAATAATTCATATTGAATAAGCTCTTATTTTTTTATAAAAAAAAAGAGATTAAAATCAATAGTGTTGGTTCTCACATTACCTTTCAAGATAACTTTAAGACTTAAAGTATAAACCTTGACCTCTTGAGTCTTGGTAACTTGATGGAATATTTTATTTTACCTTGAAACTTCATTGCTCTATTAAATGTTGCAATTGAAATAAAAATTAATTAAGTGTACTTTGGGACTTGATTTTTTTGTTAAGCCATTTCACTTGAAGGTTGGTTTGAATAAGTTCGGTTTGACAACGTTGCGCTCAATGTCATTCATGAACAATTGAACAGGCATGTTAATCCCTTAGACACGTTCTTTTATCATCAAAATAAAGATTAAATCATTGACTAACCTAGGAGGTCAACTATCTCCTCTTTTTCATGATGAAAAATAAAAGGTGCAAATATGTGTAAGTTGAGGATAACATTGAAGGAAAGTGTGTAATATAAAACATTTGGAGAATATTACAAGTTAGGTTAGAACTGAGTCATTCTCCCCCTTGACAATGTGCATCTTAGCACAAGTGAGATAATTTACTTTGATTGAATCATATAGAAGTGTTAGTGTGAATTAGAGTAAAGGAGTGGAATGTAAGATAGATAGAGTGTACACAATCTAAATTATCTTATATAATATATGTAATTAAAATGTATAATAGTGTACATGAGATGAGATAATACAACCTACTATTTTTAGAATGTAAAAAATAAGAGACATATAAGTATAGAGCATCGCCAAATTATATAATTAAATGATTTCATACAAATTCATAATAAATAAGTTAATGTATGACTCGTTGAACAACAAAATCAAATGTGCACTATAAATATATGTAATCACGTACTATACAGAGTGTGGATTAGCACGAGAGGTTCCTAGAATAAAAATTGAAGGTGGATTATATTGTAAGTTTGTGATGAAGGTTGGTGGTGATTGGTTTTCCAAGTCCTCACTCTAAGTATTATTGAAATTATGGTCTAAACAACATTTCAATAAATCCGATTAGCCTTGGTGAGCGACTCATCTACAATGGGATCTAATAGGATGGGATCATTAGAAGGTGTATGATTAGTCCCAGTGCCTACAAAAAACATAGTCCTCAACAACCTTAGCATCCTCTACACTAATCTAAACATCATCAACCCCAACACCTTGATTTATATCCATATCAGACTCTGGTAGATCATGATGATGTGGTGCAAAGTCTGGCTAGAACTAACATGCATATCAAACTCTAGAGTAGATAGTTTAGTATCCATCATAATATACATTCGTATAAGAGTGTCCTAGATGATGGTTACTGTCAGTAGAAACATATGCATATGCTCCACTAAACTAATATTTCATCAATAAGAAATAAATATTCCACCAGTGAACAACATATCTTTTCCCAATAAGAAACACACTATTTATTAATACATATTTATCTTTAAGTAGACAAGATAATGAAAGATATGTGTTGCCATTTTCTTTCACCACATAACATTATACATTTCACCAAGGAAAATTATATCATTCACTATCACATAGAAATATTTCACCACCACACATAAGATATCATTTAAACATGCCAAAATTCTTTTAAAAAAATGATCTTTCACTATTGGTTGCTATATGTTTCGCCACTATATGCCTAAACTCTCCCAAATGTGAAACATATTTTTCACCAACAAATATATTGAAAATTTTCATCATTCATCTAATAATATATCATTACTTATGTTTATATCTTTCACCATATATATATTGATTTTTCACCTTTTCTGAACCAATATTTCACTATATTTGAATTAACCCTTCACCATAGAATGTAGCTAATATATCACCATACATTAACTACTACTTCACAATGCGTAAGTTTTTATTTTATTTTATTTTTTACCATCATTGAATTGATCTTTCATCGCTAATATACTGATATTTAACCAAGTTAATTTATTACCTTTATTCTTTTTAAGATTGATCTTTCACCACTAATGTATTATTCATTGATGAGCAAGGAGATTTTTCTCCATTATTCTTCTTATAACTAATATGTCACCACTAATGTATTGATTTTTTTTACTAATTTGGTTTACTAAAAATATATTAATAGAGATCTCCATTTATAAAGTAAAACTTTAAAAATATTATAATATCTTTTATTTTTTTATTGACCCAAACTTAGAACAAATTAATTATATATATTTTTTTAGAAAAGATGTGGTACTTGTCACATAATGCTAAATCATATGACAAGTCCTATTGCATAAATTGCTCATGTGAGTCTTATTTCTTCAAATTTTTAGTTCTTGCATGCTTAATTTATTATAGAAAAGTATAGTACCTAATTTAGGATAGTTAAAAGTTGAGAAAATTTACTATATACTTTTGAGTATTGGCATAATATACAATATGATATTTAATTTTTACGAGTACACCAAATAACCTTAAATTTTGATAGTTGTACACTTGATAACATTTTGTCTATTTTAGTAATTAACATTCTAATAATCCTTAATTGTTTGTAAAAAATTTATATAAAATTACTAATATACCCTTAATTACACTATATCCATTTCAATTCATTTAAACAAGCTAATAAAATGAAAAATGCCTTTAAACTAACTACATCTCATTTTTCACTTCATTTATTTAAACATTATTCATCTTTTTAAGGAGAACTTATAACACCCCTAATTTTACAAACCATATATTTTTTTCAAACAAATGGAGAATCTAAAATAAGAAAAACACAACTGCTAATAGAGCCGGCAAAAGTTGACCCGACCCGAAAAATCCGACAAATACCGACTCGATCCGCCCGAAATCCGATCCGATTTTATCCGAGTAATTAAAAGCCCGAAACCTATCCGACCTGATCCGATACATATCCGATATCCGATATAACCCGAGAAATCATAAGCCCGAAATAAACCCGACACGACCCGCTATTCACCCGAAACCCGATATAACCCGAAAAACTATAAATCCGAAATGACCCGACCCGATCCATTATTTATCCAAAATCTGATATTATCTGAAAAATTATAAATCTATAAAGATTCAACTTGGTACCACCCAAAAATTAACATTAACCCATAACTCAAAATTTTTAAAACTTCATAAAACATGAAATAATATAGATGTGCAACTAATCCATACTAGCACTTACATCAAAATCTAGAAACAATATACTTTCATAAAATTTATATCACTTATGTATATACAAATACAATATCCATTGATACCAATAGAAATAAAAGTAGAGAAAAAAAAAGAATAACACTACTATGCCATTTAAATATTAGTTCACTTCCATTATTCCATATAGTACCATAAGATAATAACAGTGCAGCCTTGAACACTATATGTTAGTATCTATACGGCCATACCTTGCAATGTAGCACTTACAACATCATAGGAAAGTAAGAAAAATATAGAGTGAGAATGTTAGTTATTCATTATAAAAATTGAAGATTAATATTTTTTATTACATCAACAGTGTTAAATAGTAAGAAGTCAATATTAGTTGGTCTTTTGTCAATAATAGTCATTATTACTTACTTTATTTAATTTTTATCTTATTTAGCTTGATATGATCTAATTAAAATATATAATAAAAAAACTAATATGTTGTTATTATTATTTTTGCCATAATTGATATTCAGTGATTACTATTATTATTGTTATCATTATTTTTGTATTATTATTATTATTATTATTATTATTATTATTATATTTATTAAAATTATGTTGATATGATGTGATCAATCTCTTTTAAAAATAATATGAGAAGTACAACCTTAGAAGTCTTCATTTGTTATCAATTATCAATGACTATTATAAGTTAATATCATGTAAGGAGCGTATACGATATAAATATAATATAAACTTAAAATAATACTAGAACTCAATATGACCAAGCTAATAATGGAGTTGAATTATAAGTTATACCTTAACATAAAAAGAAAAGTGATACGATTTGAAAACTTTTAAATTTAAAACGTCAGATACATCTCCAAAGATGAAATAATGATAAAAAATTCTAAGGCCCCAAAACAATTAATATAATAATTTACTTTTAATTGAATAATATAAATTAAAATAAATGATCTCAAAATCATTAGCTTTTAATAATATCTTGGAATAAAAAGAAAGAAAGAAAATGACACAAGCATGACTCAAATATGAAATAACCTAAATTCAATCTAAATTCAACCCGAAAATATAATAATTGAAACTCAACCGAGCCCGATCCGAACCCAAACCGAAATTAGAACAACCCAAATTTACCCGAATCCGAGTCCATCCGATCTCAACCAGACCCGACCCCAGAGCTTAGAATGACCCGAGATTATCCGATACTGAGTTGATCCGAATCAAACCCGACCCAGTCCGACCCGACAAAATAATCCGAAATTATCCGAAACCGATGTGACCCGATTATTATGTTACTCGATCCAATAGTGACCCGACCCGTCCGATTGCCAGCTCTAACCGCTAATACCACATCTATCTTGAAAAAAAGTGTGTATGTTTATCCAACCCTTAGAAAATGCAAGGTTGGGTTTGAAAATCAAACTCTTAATTGATTACCAAATCTTAATAGAGGTTTCATAAATTAGAATAAATTAACAAGAAAAAAACTATAAGGTCTAAGATAAGACAAAACACCAAAAGCCTTACTCTATAACTCAAACTCAAAGCTTTCACCGATTCTATCAGAACTTGCAACGCCACCAAAATAGTGTAGTATCAATATGAATTTTTAGTACTAAGTAAACCACAACTCCTCTAAAGAGATAAGATGACTATATAGCATATAACATTAAAAAACAATGGGCTATGAATAAAGACATATGTTCACCTTTGATAACATCATCTCATCGAAAGAAAAAAACTATAGATGATGCTGTAAAATGACCGTAGAAAGTGACAACTGACAATTTTATAGGTTATAATAAAGTAGAAGAAAAGGCACTTTAAAAATTTTGTGGTAAGGATTTGGTGCTAGTTGTGGACAAAAAAGAACCATTTATCGTAAAATACGATTGTGGATTTTAGTCCAAAATTCTCGTCTACTCTTACTTAAATAATTTGGGAAAGGTTGGATGGAGGTTTTAGTTTAGATGAAAAATTTGACTTATAATTATCTTCTATAGGCCTTTTGTTTAAAAAAAAATGTATTGCTACCTGCAATATTCATAATTCCCTACACACAAAAACCTACATCCAATCAATACACAATCACCAATGGTATGTATCATAAATTAGAATATTAAATTTGTACTGTAAAATCAATCTATTTATATTAAAATTAAAAAGGTTTTTTACGAGGTATTGATCCCAAATAAGAAAGAAAAGTAATTATGTAAGTTAAGTTACAACATTAGGCTTTCTAGTGAGTTTGATCAACTACTCTATCATTTATCTTGACATCTTCATTTCTTATGGGCTTAGAAAAAGCTCTGCCATGCACGCGCGCGCGCGCGCACACGCACACACACACACACACACACACACATGAGAACTAAAGATGCTATTATAGATAACAAAAGTAACTCTTTAACCAAAATTACATATTGTTCCATTTCAATGGACACTAACTATTATTTATCACTATTATTTTCTATATTAGTTCCTCTTGTTACAATATGATTGTTAAATTATTCATTGCATAAGCTATACATTCCAGAGCCTTCCATAAACATATTAATTTCTTTCTTACAAATACTTTATCTAAACTCTTCATCTCTTTTCTTTTCTTTACCTTTCTCTCTAAGGCAATTAATATCTGCTGTGATATAATCAATATATAAAAAATAAACCTTTATGCACAAAATATAATAAAAAAACACATAGGAAGTAATCAAACCTTTCATCTATAACGCTTTAATCTATAGGATGTGCCATCTTTATGCACAAACTTTAATTCAAGTACATAGAACCTTCGTGATCAACTTACGCATAGAGGTAATCGTTAAATTCATCTTGGTTGGATGAGAAATGTAAGTTAGTAGTCAAAATATTCTTCCCATGTATGTCATCTTCCCAAATTTTTACATCAATACAAAGGACCGTCATTTATCAGCCGGATCAATAACATAAAATATCTATTTTTCTTATGAGGATAATATAAATAGGTCTTGCTTATGACCAAGACTTGAAAGATCCACCCTTGTAAATCTAGATTCCTTTGTATAAACCCCATTTTGATGGTCAATCTATTTTCATCCAAATGAAGGAACTCTAAAAGCGGTTTAATCCAACATTCATATTTACTCTATCACCCCATAATATGTTTTTTTAGATATTTTATCTGTTCTTTTTTTTTCAAAATTATGAATTTTATTTCTAGGAAGAAAGTAAGGTGTTATAGGCTAAAGACCAAAAAGCATCAACTACATGAATCCTACAACTATACTTAGAGTTCCTATGATCATATAAACATCTACAAAACACACCTATGGCTATGGACTTGATAAGAGTATTCCAATTACAAGAAACATTGTTAATTTTTTTTATTTCTAGCCTTCCATATCTCATAGATAGATGTGACAAGTAAACTTTGTAAAAGGGTCATTTCTGTCCTCGATCGACCATGATTGAAATTGAAATATTTAAGAAGTCTGCTCCACCTTATTAATTCATAAACAAGGTTTTTATCTTTGTCCTTGATATGTGCAAAGATTATAATATTACACTTGCACCATTATTTTGCATATTACTATTGTTATCCTACTCGTTTGCGTAGAAAATACAACCATTGATCATATATGAGTTATATGACATCTATTCCTTACAAGGAGGGTGTAACAACCAATACAAATCAGTATTAGATTTAAATGATTGAGATAACAACCACTCTAAAACAGAGGTATTGTGTCTATATAATATGCATTTCTCGCTCCTAGATGGATTTGAAGCCCGTAAATTATCCGTGTGTTGATCCACATGGCTAAACATCTTCTTTAATATGAAGAAAATAGTGGTGAGCTTGCAAAAAATATTTGGTCATCATCAATGATGACCATGCGAAATCTTTTTCACCCTTTATCTTGTTCTTCTATACCTAAATGTCATAGTTTAGGAAGGCCTATCATATTAACTTTGGGTAAGAACTCACAATAAAATTATGTCACCTCCTCCACTAGATAACTTTCAAAAATACAACCTTTAGGCTTGTTCAGATTCCTCACATATCCTTTTAAGAATTTCATATACCTTTCAAATGGATACATCCAATGCAAATGAACTGACCCACATAGGCTAACCTCCCTAACCAAGTGAAACTTTAAATGAATCACGATTACAAATAATAATGGAGGAAAATACGTCTCAAGCTGGCATAATGTAGAGTCACAATCTCACTCTACTATTTGTCCTACCTTTCATGGTCAATAACATTACTACATAGTTCCTTGAAAAAAAAAATCTGGTGATGACACTTCAAACCTGACTTGGTAAGATATAATGTATAGCAATCAGCAACTAATCTTGAATAAGAATATGATGATCATGATATTCTATACCACTAACTTCAAATCTTTCATCAAAATAAGTTTCTTGACGTTTGATGAATATCCTTTGGGAGTGTTCACTCGGTGAAAAAACATACAAAAAGAGATATTCTCTTTTTTAGAATGAGTATAAAATGCAAGAGGTATTTTTTTTTCTATTTCCCACCTTTTGCGGATGTAATTCTATTATTATATCCATGTCAACCAAGTCCAACCGAGCATTGATGTTATCCTTTATCTTTTTTAGAAAATTAAGAAGTGTTTCAATTAGACAATTAGATACATTTTTCTCGATATCCATCAAATCAAGATAATGTCATGTGTGAAACTTCTTCTAATATAGAAGGTCAAAGATGATTGACCTCTTCTTCCACCTACTTAAAAGGGATTTTTTTTGAAATACACATTTATGTCTTTTACTTTGTCAAATACTTAAAATCCCATGAGAGGATTAGATATTTTTCTTCTTCAAATTTTCCATAAAAATATTTTCTTTGCCTACGATAATGATGATTCGTAGGCAAGAATCTATGATGTCCAAGATACAAAATATTCCTACTCTTTAGTAGCTAGATAAATCTTGTATTAACTTCACAAATAGGACATGTATAGTGTCCATGTATACTATAACCGAAAAGATTACCATAACCAAGAAAATTATTTATAGTACAAAATAACATCGCTCTCGAGTTAAAAGACTCTTGGCTCCATACTTTAACTATTTCAACTCTGTGATCCCACAAGTACTTTAAATCCTCAATAAAGGGGGCCAAATAAACATCAATATCATTACCCAAATAATTTGGACAATATATAAGTAAGGATAACATCACCAATTTTCTCTTCATACATAATGATGGGGGAAGATTGTAGATCACCAGAATAACGGGCCATAAACTATAGTCATTGCTTCTATTAAAAGGGTTCATTCCATCTGAATAGAGTGTAACCCGTAGGTTTCTAGCTTCACCTCTAAAACTATGGTACGCAAAATTAATCATTTTTTATTGAGGAGAACTTGCAAAATATCTAAGTTTGTCATCATAAATCCTCCTTTCACATGCCATATAAGGTTCTTTACATTTTCCTCATTATGAACCATCGTCAAAATCATGGTATAATTAGAATGTACCACAACACCTTGTTAGGAACCTTAGCCCTCTTATATCGTGACATTCGACACCGAGGATAAATATCTAATGATGTATATTTTTTATGATACAAAATATAATCATTAGTACAAGCATAAATATTTTTATAATTCAAACCCATAAACCATATAATCTTATTAGCTTCATAAGTATGGGGACAAAGCACATTGTCCTCCGAAAGCATATCTTTTAAGAGCTCAAGAAGAGAAGTGAAACTTTTATCACTCCATCTGTTACTTACTTTCAAATTGTACAATAGTAACAAGGTAGATACTTTTTTAATTTAGTACAACAATTGTATAAAGGCATATCTGAATCATTAACCACCTTTTCAAATATTTTTGGATGGTCTCTAAAATGGTAGGTCAGGTCCTCCATGTATGAAAAATCATCTGCAACTTCAACATCATCGTGGTTAACCACACTAGGTTCATTAAAAAGTGGCTCTTCATACCATATCCACGTAGTATAAATCTTATCAATTCCTAGACTTAGGCCATACCTGATTAGAAATAACCTAATATCATATCCATATATAAACCCATGTAAGGATTCATCCCAAAATCAATTGGTAATGGGAGGAGTAGTCCACTAAACTTATATATTGGTCTAATTCCCTCTTATTTATCATTGTGAGACTTTGTTCACACCCTAAAATTCCACATATAATGAGATGATCTTGTATCTCATTTACCCCTCTTCTTATCATATTTCCATAATCTACAAATGGGTAACATATCCGCAAAGGATCTTTTGAATGTTCAACGGCTAACTTAATAAAGTATTGAACACTGTCTATATATTCTCAGATAACCTACTTGCATATATCCACTTATGATCCATAATGATAAATAATCATAGCATGACCTCTAAATTAAAAAAATAATAAGAAGGGAAATCTAACAATATTAGCTAAGTAAAAAACCCAGCAATATACTTGGAATACATATACACTGAAACAACATTTACACCAGTAACAATACCATGATTTCTACAGAGTATTATCCATTTTTTATGTACTCTATTTTTTTAAAAAATATATAGTTTGATAATATATATTCACAAAACATATCAACACAAAAACTAATGACATAGAGTATACAGATATACACCACAACATCATATATAGTATAATGAACAAAGAATAATGAAATACACAATATAGAGGTTCAAATAAGAAATAACATTAGACAAATTCATAAATAAAGAGAAACTTATTCACAACCCTTAAAATTCAAATAAAAGAAAAGAAAATAAAGAATATACTATGAGTAGAGAGAGAGAGAGAGAGAGAAAGGAGACGACGATGAACTATAGAGGAATAAAAATGAGCAAGAACTCCAATGAAGAGAAGCTAGAAATCCAACAGTGGTTGCAGAGCATCATTACTTCAAACAACGCTATTTGGATATTGAGAGGTAAAGTGAAAACATATTGGAGATTCCAAGTTAAAAAATGATCAAGTAAAAAAAATAGGGAAAAAGGGTATACACAACAGTTATAAGTTAAAACCGTCGTGTATGCTCTATTAGCATAGAAGGGAATATGTAGAGGCTTTACTTTATTACCATCGTGTATTCCCTCAACAAGAGAGGTGAATATCAGTTAAGGGAATACATCATGGTTATAAGGTAAAACTGTTGTATATTTGCTTTTACATTATTAGGGTGTACATGACAGTTTTAACTTATAATTGTTATGTATAGCCTTAACTATTATTTACCTCTCTTGTTAAGGGTATACATGACGGTTATAAGTTAAGACCATCGTGTATACATCTTACTTAAATTACCAAAATACTCCATTCATGTTGCTTCTTACTGGACAATGGATTAGATGGCATCTTAGTTTGAAACCACTTTATATTGGCTGCTGTTTAATCGAATTCGTGTACTAGTGGTGGGACCATTTATGTGCCACGCCATTTGGGTTTCTTGCAACTTGATGTCTAGAATTGGTGTGATTTAGGGAAGTTACTTTGGAATATTGTAGCATGCAGTATTCTTTGTGGGTAAAGTGAATTCATATAGTTTATTTGTGCTATGAGGATGTTTGGTCCTATCAGGGCTCATCTTATGCATCCTAGGTCTTTGTTCAGGTTCTTAGTATTAGGGACAAACTTCAACACGTTAATGTCATATGAATGGATGGGGGTTAGCAAGAGTATGTGATTAAGAAGGCTTATCATGAGCTAAAGCATTGGTGGGCTTGTCTAGCTTGCCACATTTTCTAGACATCAACTTCATTTATGGTTTGCCTTGCAAAATAGGGTACCTACAAGGTGAGGTTGGTTGTGCAAGGTGTGTGTGCGACTAATAAATATGTGTGTTTGTGATGCTATGTTGGAAACTGCTAATTATGTATTCATGCAATGCCCGTTTCCATTAAGCATATGAAAATATATAAGGATTATGATGGGTAGGCAAGACGGGGCGGTGAATTGGGAGATGGAGGTGCAATGCAATGGGTAGGTAATGAATTGGGAGATGGGAGATGTATAATAATATTACTATTACAGAAAATAATAGTGATGATATTAATTAAAAAAATTAATTGGAAATAACATTGTATAATAATAATAATAATAATAATTTATTAAGTTTTTTAAAACATACGAGTTATAATCAAACAAACATATTTTAATTGTATAGTATATATTATTTTTGATTAATACTAAATTATAATATATACACACACGCTCACACACACATACAAAGAAGATGATAACAAGTATCAAGATAGGATTATGTGGATCAAAATTAATGAAAAGTAAGTAAAATATGTAAAATAAAAAAAATTACTTTTGAGATTCAAGTTGACCATAACTTTTGCACATTTTCTTTTTTCCATCGTCTTTTTTCTTTCTTTTTTCCGTCCTTTTTTTTATTTATTTTCCCACTTCATAGCTGCTCCATTTTGAAATACTAGCTCTTTTTCTCTCACAATTGAGAGAAAAGGAAAGGCGAAGCATGAGGTAGCCCACAACACTCCGGGAAGATGAACTTGAATACCCTTCTAAAAAGTTAACAGTTAATGACATATATTATAATTTGATTAATTTTAGTGGACTAAATTAAAGCTATATTTCGTTCCTGTGGTATATTAATTATTTTCTTTATTGGAGAGAAATTAAAGGACAAATATAACAGAGATTACCCACCATTTTCTTGGGGAAGGGAAAAGGGAAGGCTGTAGCCAAACTGTGAAAAAGCAAAAGGAAAGGTGGATTCGATTCTCTTATCGGGAAATGCCTCCATGCAATGATCCAGACCATGACCAACGCCCAATATATACTACTCGCCCTAACGTATATATTCATGCATCCGCTTTTAATTGCTACATCTTTTCTTTAATTTGTAATATTTTCTTCCCTGGCCGGCTATTAAAGTTTTTATTTATCATTTTTTTTTCCCCTTTCGCCATGTTATGTTAACATTATTATGTACAGTACTTTAATTTACTTTCCGCTTTTACTTTTCCATTTTTCCCCACGAGAAGGAAAATTTCCAACTGGTCTTCTCCGTAGAGTACAGAAGAATCGCCCTTTTAATTTGGTGGTGTTCAAAATCATTCGTATAAGGTGGTCTGGTCTCATGGATCGCTAAAAGGGGTAGTGCGGATAGTGTACCTTTGCCTGTATCGAAGGTTGTTTTTGTTGGGAAATTCCACACGGTCATAATTGGCAGGAATCAGCTGAGGAGAAGAAGGATTTAGCTTAATGATTAAAGTAAGATATTCCTTTTAGATAATTTGTATCATATGAATTTCATTTTTTCCAATTACTCTAATGGTACTTAATTCTTTCATTCTTCGTTATGAAAAGTAACAAACGGCCTTAAAATTTTTGAGTTTCTACCGATGAAAGATCAAAATAAATACTACTTGGTGTGATATAAAATCATCAAGTAGCTGAAGAGTTTATATTGCACAATTTGCATACATGACTCACCGGTTGCTTAACTCACCGCATAAGATTAGAAATTTTATTGATAAATCTTATTACAAAATATCTGCAGCTAAGACCATAACTTTATTTAGGACACTTCAATAAGTAAATTTTCTCGTTTTAGTTTCATACTAAATACTAGAGACCAATATGATTAAAAACCAAAACCATATATTCCTTACATATACACCAATGGTATTGGAATTTAGATGTTTCCATCTTCCGTCTTCCGACACAAATATCTTTTGAATGCTCTAAGTGATGTAAATGCCCATATAAATTAAATTTCATTAACGGCATAAATATTTACCTATCGATAATAGCTTTAATTGGATAATCTCTTTGGTTTCCTCCCAATGAATCGAACCAATATGTTACTCTTGACACAATTGCAACACAACCAAAGCCCAATGCTCTTTAAAGAAAATTAAGGCAACATTGATGGAGTGTGGAGCCATGACCATTGCATATAGCAGATATTGAATACATTCCACATTTTGGACATCAGAAAATGCTTGCATGCCAACATAGAAATATCTATCTATATATATAAACATCCTTATTCTCATCATTCAAGAACAAGTCCTTTAAGAACATATATAAGCATATTTATATTATATGTGTGTGTTATTGATGTTTTAAAATAACATTGCTAGAATGTTTCTAAGAGACTTGTTCACCATAGTCTTCATGCTAAATATGTTAGGTGGTTATTGCTTCTTGATTGTATTAAATGTTCTGCTTCATTGTAATCTTCCATTTCGAAAGTAATAAATCTTCTTACTTATTGAAAAGAATAACATTGCTAAATATAGCCATAAACTTAAATGTATCAAATTACTTGATATATCTTACTACATGTCGAACTTGTAGCATTCCTCTTTGCAATAAGTAATACCCCTATTTTTTTTTAAAAAAAAATCAATAATAATATAAAATATAAAATTTATTATTTAGCCTACTTTTTATATTTTATTTTAATTATTTAGTCTTGAATAATTTATAGGCAACTTATAACAATTTTATGTATTTATATAATTATCATTTTATTTTTTGGCAATAAGCTAAATTTACCCCAAAATCCAACCTAAATCCCACAACTTTTCCTTTTTCCTTTTTCTTTCTTCTTCTTTTTTTTTCTCTTTTTCTCCTTTTTCCTTTCCTTCTTTTTTTTTTTTTTACTTCCTTCTTCTCCTTCTGGGTTGCGCTATTCCTAGCCAAGCCCCTTACTTCTTTCTTTCTTCTTTTCTTCTTCGAGGGAGCCTAATCTCTCCCCCTCTCTTCTTTTCTATCTCCCTCGGGCAGTTGGCCCGTTTCCTTTCTTTTCCCTTCTTCCCCTTTTATCCCTCTCTTATTTTCTTCTTTCTCTTTTTCTCCTTATCTTCTTCCTCACCCTTGTCTCCCTCACATTGTCGTCCTACCCCTTCCATTTTTATCCCCTAAAGCTACCCCTACACCTAGCTAGGCCTTTGTCCTTTTCCCCTATCAGCCATGCAACACCATAAACGCAAGCATGCGCATCTGCACACCCCCAACACCTAGCCATCGTACCCCTACACCTACCCCTACTCTGCCCTGCCGCATGCACCCATCCTTCCCCTTGCAGCTTGGCACATCAATCACCCTATATCATCTTCCCCACACCCTCAAATCCCTTCCCTGCCTATATATACCCCCATCGATACCCCCTTTCTTCTCCTCCCCTCAACGATCCCTCCCTTATTTCTTCGCAACCCCCTTCCAATTCATTCCGGTTCTACCATCGCCGCCACAGCTTGGACATGCCCTCGTGCCTCCCTTCTTCTCTACTTGCACTTATCTATGCCTGTAGAGCTCCTTTCCCCCTTCCTTCTTCCCTTCTCTTCTTCTCTGAGACTGCAACTGTTGCGGGCACCACTACCATTGACCACTCCTTCCCTCCATGCCACCACTACATATTATCCACCCTTCACAGGTGCCCTAGTATATGTAGATTCCCCAACAACCCTTTCTCCCTCTCCTTTCTCCTCGTCCCTCTTGGCTGCATGGCCCTACACCCATGTCGGCCACCAACTCCATTACCATAACCATCCCCCTCACTAGCCTATCCTAGTGCCAACACCACCCTTGACCCCACACTGCTAACCCCTAGCTTTTTCACTAAAAAATTGGCCACCACCGCTGTCGTGACCACTGTCATATTGCCACACCATTTTCTTCCCCATTTTGGTTACCACCACTTCTTTTCCTCTCTTTGAGTATTCAATGGACTAGATTCCTCATTATTATTTTATTAAAAAAAAATAAAAAGTAAAAGATAGCCTACGTTCAGATCCATTTTCTAGGTACTATTCAAGTGACAACGCAAGAGGAGGAATAGGTCTTTCGTGTTTAGAGACCATAACTGTTTTGGCAAAGATACAATCATAGTTAGGGCCTTATCTTGGTTAAAATATGACCTTATTATATGCTAAGTCAAAACATGAATGAAATGTTAGGTGGTCTAGGGTTGTATGTGCAGCTTAGCTTGGCAATGACTAACGGTAAGAAGATAGGTGGACATGATTGTGTTGGTTTAAGTGTTGATGTGTATCTCTATTTTATGACACTTTATGTTTGAAAAGTTGGGGAGTACTTGTATTGGATGCCTTGTGACTTTAGGTAGGGTTCTATAACCAAGGGGCATTTTGGCTAAAATTATGAAAAGTGGTGTATAGGGTACTCTAGGGTTTAGTTTGTCATAAAATCAGTTGGAAGTGCTATGAAAAATAACTATGGTAAAAATAAAGAGGTATAGGGTAAACACAGTATGGGGAGGGTTAACCATATATGGGGTGAGTCAAACCTAATGAGAGCTTTGACTAGGGGTGATTAGAGTAAGGGTTGGTTGCTAAGAGTAGATATGGGGGTTAATGATGACATTGATGGGTATCCTTGGGGAGTCCTTGGAGTACTAAGGGATGATGGGTTACTAAAAAGGTGGAATTACAGTTTTGGTAGGTTAAAGCACAAAATTCTAGGGGTAGGTTATTATCACATGTAATAAAAAAAAGATTTGGGCTGTAACCCTAAATTATGATGTTGATTATGCTATTTGAGGATTGTGTACCAAATCTAATAGCCATGTAGGATAAGTGGGAGCAATTATAACCACAATAAGAAATTAGGGTTTCGAGAGGGGTCCAATTTGAGAGGTTATTATCACATATGCGAAATGGGGGAATTATGCTACAAAAATTTAAGGGATGGCTAATCATAGTAATATATGCCTGGGTATGAAAAATGAGAGCTAAGAAAATAGTAGAGGAGGGGCTCATCTAACTAGGAAACTAGGGTTTTGAGGAGTAACCCTAGAGGCCAATTATTATGATATGTGAGAAACGAGGGTAATAGGCTATAACTTATGATACGAGGGATTTCTAATGATATGTTTCAATTTGAAGGGTAAAATAGGGACTCAAAGAAACATTAGGGGGTAGGGAATTACCTAGGAATATGAAAGTAAGGTCTCTAAGGGAATAGGGTTGTCGTATGATGGTAGTACGGTAGGACATTCATCAGTTGTTCATGTTTGTGTGTTGTATCTAGAATAAATAAGACAATAATCACTTAAATTTGAAGATCACTTGAGTCAAGACCAATTTTATTTACCAATCCACAGATAAAAGTAGTGGCTAGGAGCGTTCTGCCCTAGGTTTGTACTTTATTTACCGATCTACTAGTGAGAATAGTGGCCACGAGGGTGCTACCCTAGGTTTATACTTTGATTACCGTTCTATCTATGATAATAGTGGGGGTCCTAACTCAAGTAAATAAAACCATTGGATGATAACAACTTTTAGGAAGATACTAATTACATACAGTGGAACACCACATGGGTTAGGACTAGATGTACTCTATTTACTAGTCCATCGGTGAGAATAGTAGCCAAAAGCATGTTACACTGGGTTGATACTTTATTTACCAATCTACCAATGAGAATAGTGGCTAGGAGTGTATTTTACTAGGTTTATACTTTGAACTCCATTCCACCAGTAAGAATAGTGGGGTCCTTGGGATTAAAATTCATGGGTTGACTATTTATCCCATTAATATCTTGACTAGATAATAATGAATGAACCAATATAATTGATCTATGTGCATTTCGTTTCTTATTGTGGTGTTATTAATATCTATAACCAACTTGATAGTATTGTTACCTTACTCAATACATAGCATACTAATCACTTCTATTATGGTTGTTGCTCATTCCCACGAGCAGTGACCCCTTCTGAGTCTATGTAGGTGAATGATGTAATCCCCCGAAATTTTAAAAAGCTTATAATTTAATAAATAAATTTTATTTGGGATAAATTAGCCTTTAAATCTATTTAATTTAATTATTTTATAGATTTTTTAATATATAAGATTGGATATAAATATTTAATAAATTAAAATAAATATTTTGTTATATTATTATACCCTTTTTATTTAAATATTTTTCAAACCATTGTTTTACTAAAATTATCCTTTTTTAAAACCCTTATATTTTAATTATATTAAATTAAGTTATTAATTAAATTTATTACCCAAAATATTGTATTTTATTATTTTATAAATTAAATTATTTTATTTAATTCTATTTTCCTTTTTATTTTCCTTTTTCCCCCTTTTCCTCCTCCTTTTTCTTCTTTTCCTCTTTTCCTTCTTCTCTTTTTCTTTGGGTCGCCGGCTGACTTGGCCTACCTTGCCTCCCTCCTGTGCCTAGGCCGAAGGCCCAATTCCTCTCCCCTTCCTTCTCCCACATGAGCCGACCCGCCTCCCTCTTTCTTTTCTTTTCTTTTCTTTTCGTTCTTCCTCGATCGGGCCAGCCTGCTTCTTTCTATTATTCGGTCGCCCGTCACACCAACCCCCCTCCCCTTTCTTCTTCCTCTTTCCCCAGTAAATTCCTGACCCCCGCCATCTCTGCCACCCCACCTGCAACTCCCTCTCCCCTATTGCTTCCCCCTATCTCCCTCTCTCTCCCTCTCGTCATTTTCCTACCATATCCGCCCCACCATCTCTCCCTCTCCCTCCTGCCAATGCAATATCTCTCTTCTCCTCCCTCTCCCTGCAACCCCATTCCCCTACCACCCTACCGCCACCCCTCGAGCCACCCTATTTCCTCCTATCTTTTCCTCTTCTTTTTCTTCCTCTTTCCCTGCCCCATTCTGCATTTTTTTCTCAAACTCCCCACGCTCCCTGACCCACTTTTTCTTCCTTTCTCCTCCTTCCTTCATCCTCCCTATTTTTGCTTCGCCGCCCAGCTCTACCACTACCACCGCCTCAACATCCACCTACACTACCCCTGCCACCCTCTACCTCACCCCCGAACCATCACAACACCCATTGAGCCACCTCGCAGCCTCCTTCTTCCTCCTCTCTTCTTTTTCTCTTATTTCCATCCATTATGATTTTAATATATTATTATTCTTGATATATGTTGTTTAATATGATATATGTGGTTTCTTGTGTTGATTGATAAAAAGAAAGCATGATAGTTTATATTCTATGTATGAAAATATTGTTTAAGGTAGGAGTTGGTTATTAATGAAAATGTTAAGTATTATACTATTGTGATCTTTAATGCATGGTTAATGTTTTGTGAGCCTTAAGCATATTTTAGTAATATATCTTGTACAAGAATATGGCATGATATATATATGGGGGTGCTAATCATATTATATTAATTATAAGAGGCATGGATGAGGTGTAAATATTAATATTTTATGTAGTAGTAATAATAATTTGATATAAGTGGTGTACTAAGGGGCAAGATGGTAACTTTTAATTAAAAAGGGCATTATGGGACTTTTGGAGGCAAGGGTAAAATGGTAAATTTGTAAGCAAAAGTGGTAAATTGTAAATGAAAAGGGGTAAATTGGTAATTTCAGAAGTAAGGGGGTAAAATGGTGATTTTGACAGTAAAGGGGCAAAATGGTAATTTTGTAGATAAAGGGTAAAATAGTAATTAAAGGGTAAATTAGTAATTTTGTAATTTAAGGGCAAAATGGTAATTTTGGTGAATGAAAGGGTGTTATGGTAAATCTTGGAAGTTAAGGGGGTAAAATGGTGAATTTAAAAGTAAAAGTGCAAAATGGTAATTTATGGACAAAAGGGGTAAAAGTGAAAATTGGAAAGGAGTAACTTAGTAATTATAATAATTGAGAAGGAAAAAATGATAATTTAATGAAAGAGAAGGGTAAAATGATAATTTAATAATGGAGAAGGGTAGTTGGTAATTATGATCATATAAAAAGGGTAATTTGGTAATTTAACCAACTAAAGGGTATTTTGGTAATTTTGATAATGGAGAATGGTAGTTTGGTAATTATGATCATATAAAAGGGTAATTCGGTAATTCAACCAACTAAAGGGAAATTTGGTAATTTTGATAATGGAGAAGGGTAGCTTGGTAATTATTATCACAAAGAAGGGCAATTTGATAATTTAACCGACTAAAGGGGTAATTTGGTAATTAGGATAACGGAGAAGGATAATTTGGTAGTTTGACTAACTCAAGGACAATTTATTAATTATAATAAAGGAAAAAGGGCAAAGTGGTAATCTAACCAACTAAATGAAAAATATATTAAGTGTAATAGTTATGAAGGGGGATTAGTGACCTAATAAGTATGGGAGATAACTTGGTAACCTAAATTGAGTAAGGGGCAACTTGGTAATTATGTAACAAGGAGGGTAATATGGTAATTTGCCAAGTAAGGAAGGGATGACTTAGCAATTATATAATTAAGGGGTAAATGAGTAATTTGTATCTAACATGTCGCTGTGATTCTGGAATTTCGTAATATGGGTCAAATAACGTTGATTAGCGAGGTAACAGTATTTGATAATTAGCAAGTATCACGAGAATGAATTCTAAATCGAAATTAGATGAGATTAGGATGGCCTTAATGATTCTTCTGTGTTACCTTGGACAACCATTTGAATAAGAAATATCTGACAATATCCGAACGATTAAAAGTGAATAATTATCGAATCTTTGTGCTTTTGTGATCACCTTAATTAAGATACTAATACTTAAAGTAAAAGATCTCGAGATCGGAAATGGTGGCTTTTTAGGAGTCGCTACCCTAAAGACGTGGTTTGGCCCATGACTATTCTGGTATTTACTGGTGTACCTTTGTGCCCCAGCCAGGCCCTATATTTACTCTATCTAGTTCTACGGACCTAGTTAGGGGGTATGCATACTTATGGATTAGGTTTCCTTGTCGGTAGGGTATTGAGTAAGCTTTATGCACCAGTACGACCAGGGTACCTTTGCATCCCTGGGTTGATAGTTGAAGGGTACTAAGTAACTTTTATGCACTAGTGTACCTTTGTGTCCCAGGATCTTGATCTCCCTATCGAGGTAAATAAATGGAATTGATGTGCTGATTAAAAAGGAGAAAACACTAATCATTAAAGTGAAAGATTAATGAGCCGTGCCCAGTTGAATTATATTACGAGTACCAATCCATCGAATATAATAGTAGCTCGGGATGTTTTGTCCTGGATGATGTTTATGAGTACCGATCCACCAGATATAATAGTGGCCCAGGATTTTTAACCCTGGATGATGTATATTTATATTCCGATCCACCGACTAGAATAGTGGGGGTCCCGAGCTCAATAAATTTGATTTGGCTGTGAATAAATTATGGAAAAAGACTAATCACTTATAGTGGAATACCATGTGAGCCAGGGCTAGACCGGTCCACCGACAAATAATAGTGGCCAAGAGTGTTTTTCCCTGCATGACCGGTCCACCAGCGAATAATAGTGGCTAGGAGCGTTTTCCCCTACATGACCGGTCCACCGGTGAATAATAGTGGGGTTCCTACACTCACACGGATAATTATAATCCGATATGATTGATAATGATGGACTAAGGGCTTAAGGCCCAGAAGTATAGATTGTTCCCTATGGCCTATTAATATCTGATTGATTTGTTAAGTATGTGGTTGTATAAATGTAGACACTAAGTATTTACCTTTCATTATGTATGTATGTAGTATCATATGTTGCATTGTAGACCTACTGTTAAGTGTGATTTAAAAGGTTACTCAGTACCATAGTACTGAAGGGTTCCATTCGTGGGGCCCCTGCCTATTCAATGGGCAGTGTCCCTTGTAGGTTGGCCTTAGGTGCTATTCAAGTGTGCTCTCGAGAAAGAGTGTAAGGTACTATCCCGTAAACCCTAGGGTTGTACTCTTTCACCTTTAAAATTTATTTTTTCAACATATTTGTTGATTTATAACCACCAGTGGTGTATTATACTCTTATAAAATGTTTAAATGCGCTACTCTGATTTAATCATTGGTTTGAGTTTCTTCAAAGTTGTATTTTTCTCTTTTAGCCTTAGCACTTGGTACTGGAACAGTAGGAGTGAACCGGTCTGGTACTAAGTGTGGCGGTAATACCCCTAAAATTCATAGTTTTATTATTTTGCTTCCGTTAATTCTTTTTAATAATACGAAATTTTTCAGTAGTGAATTTTGGGGGTGTTACAAATGAGGATTCTCTAAATGGCTTTGTCACTTACAATGATATGATCAGGGTAGAGTGATGTTGTTGAGTCCAAGGTTGGGGACTAGAGAGAGTGAAATCCTACTTTTACCTTTTCAAATTTTTCCTCGCGTTAATGTTTTATTTTTGTTGAGCAATGTTTGTGTATTTTACTATTTCTTTTAGAAACAAACTATTAACCCAATTTATGTTATGAATTTCTACTTTTCTATGCTTATCATGGTTTGTGTACCATTTTTGTTTTACCTTGTAGTTGGTACAAGGATGACCAGGGGCCAAACTTATACCAATTACAGCAGTAATACCCCCTTATGGTTGGATGATCTTACGTTAAAAATAAAAATTTTCAATAGTAAATTTTAGGGGTGTTACACAATTGGTCTAAAAAATCCTCAACTTCCATCCTTGTATCCACTTCAAATCCCTTGAACATCAAATTAGTTGAGATAATATATTTGATGATCTCGTCTGCCATATTTATAGTTTGATCCAAATATATCCTAAATTTAGGAGCTAAATTTTTATTCTTGATTGGAGCCTTTTAAAATCTAGCTTATGTTTTATGATGCCCTTATTTTTTCCTCCTTCTAAATTAACTTTTTTTGGTAAGTATTTTCATATTTTATTACCTATATAATTTTAGCAAGGATGTACATCAAGAAAAACTCAAAGCCTCATATATGACTGCCTAAGCTATTTATGTACATAGCTTGCTTAGAGAAAGAAGTGCAAGAAGATAAACTTTCCACCCTACTTTCCATTTCTTTAACAAATTTTTGAACTATACTACTAGGCACATTACTCCGATTTTGGAAAATCATCTAATTATGCTCCTTCCAATTGTGGTAAGCTATCATGGCCATCACATAACAGATGAAATGAGTTCTAAATTTTGGTCTTCGACCACCTCTATTCATCTAGTGCAATACCTTGTTAAGCATAGTCAGATTATGAGTGCATCCCATGGCTTGAATAAGTTGATCACAAATATCTTGTAGATAAGTGCAATTAAAGTGCAAATGATCAACTGTTTCTTTTTCTTCAGTAAATAAATCACATGTTTGCCTTATTGCCTTCCCCATTGCTTCCATACGGTCCTTGGTATAGATTATACCATGCACTACTAGCCATAAGTAATTGGGCTCTAATGTATTTTCCGCCACCACATCTCCAATTGACCAAATCAAATCATAGACCTTTGAAGTACTCTAGATTGTATCTGCATTTAGTATCTTATGAACATGCAGTTGTAGTAAGTCTATAAAGATTGGTTTGAGTTGAAATAATTTTCTTAAGCACTATGTTATAGTCCCACTATCGTGAACATCTCAAAGGTTTCGGTTTTTAATGTAGTAGCTAGGTACCTATCTATCTCATAAAACATTTTTCTGTAGCTTAAATTAAATAATAATCTACCCAGGCCATCCCTACTTCATGTTTCTAAATCTATTAACCTAATTCCCCCTTCCTTTTAGGGTTTACACACTTATTTCCAAGAAATAATTGATATCTTGGTTAACAACAAAAAGGACATGCATAAGGTGTTTATATCATAAACTATTTTTTTAGATAATAGATATAGCATACTCTAAGAAGCTTAGATACCAAACAATATAGAGTTAATCAACATTAATATCCCTGCATAACATAATAATCGATTTTTCCATTGATTCAACCTTACTGTAATATTATCTTATAAAATTTTGTATTCATTATTATTCCATGATAGATTTGAAAGGGGTAAGCCTAAGTATTTTACTGGCATATGTTCCTCTAGTTTATAACAATCAACAATTATCTATCTTTTATTAATTTATACACATTACATCCATAATAAATGAGGCTCATTGATGAGTTCACTTGCAGATCTAAAAGACCCAAGAAGATTGAGAACAATTCAAGTAAAGCCTTAATCAAAAATGCATTTCCTAGAGATAATAATAGGTTGTCATCAACAAAGAGGAGATAGACCAATTTTACTCTCTTACACTTGGGATGAGGCTTAAAATTTGGATTGTCTCACAACTTCCTCATGATTCTAGTAAGGATTTCCATAATAACATATATATGAAGAAAAGGTGTCCCTCTACCTCAGTCCCTTCATAGCTTGGAATGTAAGATATAACTCACCATGGAGAACAAATTAATAACTTATAGAATTTATAAAAGCCATGATAAGGTGGATAAAATGCCTAGGAAAATTTAGTGTTAGAAGCATTTTTTGAAGAAATCTCTAATTGATAGAGTCGTATGATTTCTTGATATCAAGTTTGAGAATACATCTTAGGGAGAGATGTTTACAGGAGTACCCTTTAACCAATTTAAAATCCATTCAAATGTTATCTCCTATATTTTGACCCTTAATAAATGTTTATTATGAGTCATTTATTAATAAAACAACAACTTATTTAATCCTCTTTGTAATAACCTTTGCAATGATTTTATAAATTGTGTTATAGTAGGTGATGAGTTTAAAATCACTTACAACCTTAGCATTAGGGACCTTTTGGAAGTAAATGGAGGGAAGTTACATTCAAATAGCATGGGATAACACCATGAGCAAAGAGGTCTCTTATAGTTACCCACAAAAGTTCCCATGTAATGTGTCAAGTGTGTTTGAAGAATAATGTATTATATTAATTTGGGATTAGAGCATTGTCATTACCCATACTAAACAAAGTAGTATGAAATTCCTCTTTTATGACTGGTTTCAATGATATTTTCTTGAATTTGTGTCCAATTTAGGTCCTAGATTCATAATATCTTATGAGAAAATGACTTTTTTGTTCACTTTTGTGCCCTAAAGAGATTTATAGAAACTTATGATAGCTTTAACAATATTAGCATGGGACTCATAAGTATTTCCATATGCAACCTTAAAAGGGAGATAATTTTATTTGTATTCCTTCACCCTTTCATTAAATAATGGAAAATATGGTGTTGTTATCACCTAGTTTTAGCCAAGCGACTCTTGATTTTTATTTTAAAAATCTTTCATAATAATATTAATACAGATGGTGTAATTTTTTCAATACCTTATTGTAACACCCTAAAATTTGACTCTTGAAAAAATTTTCGTTTAAAAGAATAATGCGGAAGCTAAAACACAATTTGAGGAATGTTACCACCACACCTAACACAAGATAAATGTCTACCATCTATCTCATGCTAGATGCAAGGTTAAAACCTGTCTAATAAAAATTCAAATAACATTTATGCCATGAGGATAAAATCCCACAAGGAGGTATCCACAAGTAGATGGCAAGTGAACAATTTCACTGAATAAAATTATCGCCGAATAAATCAGCAGAACCTGTGAAATAAACCTGGATTTTAAAAGCTTATAAGAGTATAAGAAATTAAAAGTCGATTACAATCCCCTTGAAATTTTAAATACAACACTTGAAAACTTCCAAAATAAATACAAGTAAACAAAGATAAGATCCGATTGATTAGACTCTGGATTGCCTACTCTCTCAAGCCAAGACTTCAACCTAATAGTAGCATCCGAACTTAAGCCTGCACAAGAGGTCTGCTCCCCACCATCAGTGGATCATCATAGGACCCATTCAACCAAGGTAGCATCAGTAGGGGTCCAGTACTGAGTAAATTACGACTATCTAACTCATGGAAGGAAATAGGACACACGTAAGATATGACAATCTTTATCTTATGAAACTCATGATTAATTATACATGTGCTACATATTTCATTCCACTCATAAAATATTTCATGCTCAATTACACATGCAATACATACACCATTCTACTCGTATAACAACTCATGCTGGATTTATACATGCGATACATATGCCATTTTACTCATATAATAAATCATGCTCAATTATACATATGATACATACAAGAGAACATGGGGTCACAGACTCATGCTCATGATACATGACTAGACATGAGAATACACAAGGACAAGCGTACAAGAAAAATCATGATCACATGCTAAGTAACACACACTACCCTAGAAGGTATCATTCTGCACATAAGACCCATATGCGATATTAATGATGGATTATATGATAATTGGGTACGAACATATATCATATAGTATCACTAATGTAAGGGAGAAAACCAAGAAACATGCATAGGAAAAATAAATATAAAGCCCATGAGTGAGCGAGAATAATTCATTATTATATTCTTTCATTGTGATCACCACCATTTGATTATATTATCTTGAGGACGGGAACTCAAAGAGGTAGTAACAACTAATCTAGTACTCAAACGGTACTAGCCCTAGTTGGCCTGCCCAAAAACGTAACCAGACCACCAAGAAATAGGACACCTAATCATTTAAGTATGCATACCCCCTATAGGGCAGAAATATATCGAGACACCTATAGAGTAGAAGAGGGCCTCTCCGGACCTAGTAAGGCACTCGGGATCACAGAATAGAAAAACACCGGAATGGTACCAAGTGAATACCAAACCTAACTCGGATAGCTACCCCGAGTGATACAAGTCCCAACTCAAGATATTTCACTTTAAGTGATTGATATTTTATTCAAGGATTTAACCAATCATAAATCAGGCCCACATAACAACACTTAGCTCACATCCATCAACACAATGAATTTCCATTATTATATCAATTTCAAGTGGCATTAAAGCCAAGTTGCATTAAAGCCGATCCAATCCGAGTGGCATTAAAGCTGATCCAGTCCAAGTGAAATTAAAGCCGAACTAATTCAAGTGGCATTAAAGCCGATCGATACTAGAGGCCTTAAAGCTGATCCAATTCATGTGGCATTGAAGCCGAATAATTTTAGGGGTATTAAATTCGAATAAGTCCATGGCATAAAATAGAGCATAAGGTATCATGAAAATTCAATCCATAATCAATCCTTTACACACTTACACTTACACTTACACACATACAATATTCAAGTGTCATATTAACAAGCGTTTGCATTGAGGCTATAAATTCAAACATTCATACATGATTAAATAATCGATAAGCATCCTCATTACCTTCTACTCCAAGAAAACTTACATCAAGATTCTGTTATAAGTAAAGGTAAGTAATGACTTACCTAAATCCGAATCTAGCTAAGCAAATTGATAAAGAGAGAGAGAGAGAGCTATCGAGAGCTCGATAATCCACGAGAAAGTTTTTTCTAGATTGCCGATAGAAATCAGAAAACTAGGTTAGAGACTACCTTATCGATCAATAATTCAAATATTATAATCAAATCAACACAAATGGACACAACCAATCTTCCTTAGAAAACGTGAACAAAACCTAGGACTCGCGAGCGTAGCTCTATGAAGATTTAAAATTAATTATTAACCAAATAAAGTTTAACACATATCACTCAAGGCATTTCAAGTTAATTTGGAAATTTGGGGAAAGAATAATAGATTATAAGTTAATTTTATCGAAAATGACTTACTCATTAGGTTTTACAACTAAAGAGGCAAACCAACCATTTTTAGAATACCAATTGAACCCGATAACAGAAGAATACAATTGACATGATTTTAAATCAAAATTAGAAATATACTAGGTTAGAGAAACATAAGCAAATCATTTTTTATAAAACCATATCCGAAAGCTAGAGTTTTTAATGCTCGGACTACGAACCAACCAATTCACTTCGATTACCCCAAATTTCCAGCTTTAAAACACAATTAAACTAATTTTAGATACATCTAGATAATTAATTTCAACAAAAACAATTTTTGAGTAGCCAATTCAAGACTATCAGTTTCCGAAACTAGGGTTTCAAAGCCCAAGACACAAACTCGGATAGTTCAAATCAATTAATTCCAATTAAAGGTATTAGAATGCAATTCAGACCATTTCGACTATTTTTATAAATTCAATTTTAGAAAAAAAAAACAATATACAAATAATTGATTTCATAATTTCACTTGAAATCTAGGGTTTTAAGCCCGAAAATGCAATTTGGTTGAATTCTATTAATTTATTTAAATTTAATGTTTATAAATGCAATTAAACATATTTTATAACATATCATATAATCAATTGCTCAAAACTAATAAAAGAAATGCCCAATTTTGCATAATTAGGGTTTTTGAGCCTCGAATGCAATTTCGGTCAAATATTGCTAAAATATTTAAATTGACGGTTTGGAATTGAAATTAAATGTATTCTAATGTAAAATATATAATCAATTGAATAAAACAACCTATTTACATAATCCAATTTAGACCCGCAAGAGTTTTGACCTAAAAATCCATATCCGATCAATTTCACACAATTTTCCCAAATCAACACTTCCGATATGAAATTAAATACATTTCAAATGATATTATTAAATCAATTGAGTGAAACAACTCAATTATGCCACCCAATTTCATTACACACAGATTTTGGCCTATAAATCTAATTCCAATTATTTCTCAAATTGACAATTTTGATAGAAAATTAGATTTATTTTAAGGTATATTATAAGATCAATTTACCCAAAACAGCTTAATCGGACAAATTTGAAAAATTCGGGCATAACCCGACCAAAAATCTGATTTTCACAAATCAACCAAATACACTACAATTAACCACTCTAAATCAATCATACAACATATATATACGTAATCAAACAGTAAATTTAGCTTTTCATAAGCTAATTCATACTCAATTAATCAAATCAAATGTTAGGGTTTTAAGAAATTTATACCAAACGAAACTAAAACAAATAAAAGCGATTAGAGGTCGGAGGAACTTCGTTGGAGGGCAAGGACCACTCACCGGGGTTGGGAGACTTCAGCAGTGACCGGATGGTGGCTCCATCACTCCTGTTCACTGCTTCTGCTTCTATCTTCGGTTGCTGAAGTGTTGCGGTATTTTTTACGGCTGCACTGCTGCGACATTTGTTGTGGCTGCAAAGGTTGGGTGTTGTGCGTCGTCGGTGGTGGCATGTGGTAGTAGTGGTGGTAGCCGGCGGTTGGTTGAAGTGGAGGAGCAGGGAGGAGATAGAAGCAAGTCGGGGTCTGGGGTTTTGGGTGCAGAACAGGGACAAGTTGGGAAGGGGAAAGAGAAGAGAACGGAGAGAAGAAGAGAGAAAAGGAAAAGAAGCGGGTCGGGGTCAGTTTTGGGTTTGCTTTTTTTTTTCTTTTTGCAAATACCCACATAAATAATGCTTAACATCTAAAAATATTGTTGGAAAGTTTTATCTAAAATTTATTTTACGAAAAATCATTTCATAAGGATCCGAAGGCTTAAAATCAATATAAGAGCTATATAAAGAATTTATGAAGTACTTTCAGAAGAATTTACCAACGAACATAAAAATTTATATTATTTACGGAAATACATTACAAGACCTCGAAATAATATTTAAAATCATATAAGAAAAAAATTAAGTCAAATTCTAATAAACCAAGACTTATTTAAATAATTTTCAAAACAGGTATTCTGCAAACCAAAAAAAGGTAAAACAGAAGAAAATTAATTTCTGAAAGAAATTTAAAAATAAGCTCCGAAGATCTTTTTAATTGAAAACTTTCCAATGATATTAACAACTTCGAAAATGAATAAATTGAAGGTCGAAAATATTTTCTGCTGATAAAATTATTAAAATAAATTTGACTATTTTAAATGGAAATTTATAATTTAAATAATATATAAGTATATCATTAATGAAATATAACTCTAAAACAAAGTCGTAATCACACGACGAAGCTATAATAAAAAACGAATCTAAAATATTAAAATCAAAATACAAGAAATAACGGAAAGGCATATGTTTTTTTAACTGAAAATCAAAATCATATGAATATAATAAAATCATAATTGTGAATGAATTTATCTAGAATGATCCGCAACTACAACTATTAATTATATTCAAATATAACGTAGAAAGCATTGATAAGTCCATAAAATGAATTAAAATTAAAATAATTAAATGTTTACATCAAATTATGCTAATAAATAATAATTAAGCTTAATAAAATTAAAATTTAAAATACGGGGTATTACACTTATTTTCACCTTTAACAAAGTTCTGATTCAGATGGTCTTCATCAAGATTTTTTTTGAGATAGAGCTAAATTATCTTTAGTAGTTTGAACTCTTGAGGCTATACTTCCATATTTCTATGCATTCAGCTTCCTCAATTCTATCTTAAGTGATTTTACTATGCATCTAACTTCATTCAATTAGCTCCTTTTTCCATGTTCACATGATCCCCTATTGACGATAACATAAAACTTGAGATTTTTCTCCTACATATTTAAAAAACTAAATGGCTTAAGACCTTTGGGAGTGCCCTATTTGGTTGTAATTTTAACATCCATGTGGTTTGAAATTAAAGGGGGTCTTAACTTTTCCTTAGCAACTCCATAACTATTAAACTACATAATATTACCCATGACTCTATCAAATTTACCAGATCTCCTATTATCACGATCTTGCCTATTTGTCTAAGTATGAAAGAAACCTGTGAAAGATATATCTTGAAATTTGATGGTTCCTCCATTTCATGTGTGTATTATACCCTATACTTTTTTTTTGAAGAATTCAGGATGACACTGAAATCCTCTTTTAATAGCCAAGGATGATTTTCAATTTTTATTCAACAAGCCACTCCAAGAGTGTTCTTCGATCCTAAGTTGTGTTATAAGGATAAATAATAGTAAGAAAGAACACAAATTATATTGTGTATTAGAAGTTTTTACTTAGATCCCTTGGGAAACCATACTAACAACTTCTTTTCCCGAAATCAGCCCATTTACCTAAAATACCCCAAAATTTTAATTCTAAAAATTATGGCCAAATAAGGATTTATTAGGAAAATTGATTAAATAAATGATTTTATTATAATTAAGAGAGTTAATCAAGGTAAATCAAGAGGAAAATAATGAAGAATTTAATTGGGAAAATTAGGGTATTCTACTAATTAACATGAAAAATAAGGAAATTTATCCAAAATAGCCAAATTAATCTAAAAAGAAATTTAAGTATTATTAATTTTAAATATATATAAAATATATATATATATAGTAATACCAAACACCCAAAATACCCCAACCCATCTAATTTCCCTTTTTCCTTTTTCTCCCTTTTCTCTCCTTTCTCCTTTTTCTTATTTTTCCTTCCTCCCCCGAAAATGGGCCAGCCTGCCAACCCAAATCCCTTCTCCCTCCCCTATCTCGCGCGGCCTAAGCAGCCTCTCTTTTTTTTTCTTCTGCGCCCCAACACCCAGCCGGCCGAACCACCTGTTTTTCTTTTCTTTCTTTCCCCTGGACCATCCAGTCCACCCCCTCTTCCTCTTCTTCTTCTTCTTCTTCCTCGAGGCGTGGCGGCGACCGAGGAGCTACAACCCAACGCTCTGTCGGCCACCAACACTGCCACCGTCCTTCCCTCCCCTCTCCCATCGCTTTCTTTCACAATTTCGACCCCAACCAACCTATTCCCCTCTCCCAAGCACCCTGACCTTTTCCCTTTCCCTCTTCCCTCGACTCCGATGCCCCTGTCATGGCAGAACCGCCTCGACTGCCGCCACAGAGCGGCATGCCTTCTTCCCCTTCTCCTTGCCTGGCCAATCGATCTATATATATACCCCATAGCCTGCCCTAATTCAAAATTTGATTTCGAAACTCCAGAATCAGCCACTTTCGCTGCCGCCTCATTAGACGAGCCGTCCACCATCGCTGCTTATCGTCGACGTCCAAAACACCCCCAAAACCGCTCCTTGCACCACCCTCTACCTAACCAAACCCTCATCGTCCCTTGATTTCCCCTACACGAGTCACCCCGGCCGTGCAAAGTTGCCCTCCCCATACGACCAACTTCAACCCCTACCACCCTTCGCACCGCCACCGCCGTTAATTCCGCCGCCACCAACGCCACCTCTAACCTCTAAAATAACCAGGGGAGCCTCCTCTACCTCCCCACACCTCCCTTTCTTCCTCCCCCTTATCCTCCTCCCTCCTTTCTCCTTCTTCCTCCACCTCAAACTCCCACAACCGCCGCCACCGCCGCCGCCACGCTGGTGCCACCACTGCCTTAAGTGGTTCTCCAACTTTCCCAACCCTTAAACTTAATTTATACAAATATTAATTATTTAATAATATTAATGGTAGTATCTATATTGTTATTATTATTATTACTATTATTATTATTATTATTATTATTATTATTATCTTGTTAATCTTGTTAATCTTGTTAATACTAACTTTATCCAATATCACTTTTATTATTAAAATAAATATTTAGACCCTTATATTATTATTATCATTTTGGTTACTATATTATGGTTATTATCATTATTATTACTATGCTTAACGTTATTATTATTATCATTAGTATTTTTATCATTATTACTATCATTATTATCATTATTACTTTATTATTATTATTACTATTATTATTTTTGTTATTATTATTATTATTATTATTATTATTATTATTATTATTATCATTATTATTGTTGTTGTTGTTGTTTTTGTTGTTGTTGTTGTTGGATTTGGCATTGTTAATAATATTACTATTATTTTTATTATTATTAACGTTATTGAAATCGAAATTGGCATGTTTCCCTTTTGTTACTACAGAATAAGAATACCCAACCTTAGTATTATTACTATTAATATTATTATTCAAACCTTGCTAAAATTGTTCCTAATGCCTTTGTTACTAACAGTATTACTATGGTATCATTATTAGTTATTACTAGTACTATTGCTATTATTTTGTTAATATTATTATGATAAAAACATTCGAACCCTTATATTATTATTATTTCAAGTATAACTAACATCATTATTATCTTTAATAATATTAGTACTTTGTTAGTAATATTAATATTATATTATTATCTTATCCTTAAAACCATTATTAGCCTTAGCCTTAAAAATAATAGGGCTTCTATTTCTAGGAGCATTGGTATTACTATTATGATTATTATTACTATCTTATTTTAACAAGTATTAGTACTATTATTAGAAGAAATAAAGCTATTAGGTTTGATGATATAAATATAGTTATGAATAATAACAAGAGTATATTTTGACTAGTAGTAACTATTAGGCTAACTTGATGGTAAAAAAAAACCTTAGTTTTCACTTGTAAAACTCCGTGTGATAATAAAAACCCTAATCTTAGACTAAAATAATAAATAATAGTATTTTTGGGTAGAAGGGAAACTAATCATTAGTCTTACCCTCTTATAGGTGAATCGAGCCAAAGACCTAAAGAGTTGTAGGAGCGTGCTCTAAGCCCGGTGTCGCTTTAGGTAAGGATGTAGCTAAGGCCCATGTGTTTTATGTGACTTATATGCCTTGGATGCTTTATATTTCATGTTATATTATGTATCGTATGATTTTCCTTAACTTGTCTTATGTGTAGCGCAGCTTGGAGTTGAGGTATTTTTTGTATATGTCCTTATGGCATGAGTATGATATGTATGTGTGGTGATTGTGGTGTGATATGATATGGCCCTCTAAGACATGCATGCTAGGACAAATGATATTATGATATGGGAAATGAAAGAACAATAAGAAACAAATGGGAAGAGAGATGCTAAGGGGGATATGAGGTTGACCAAAATGAACGAGAGATGGGAACCATGCATGGAAATCCTAGGGTTTGCATGGGGACTTCGGGAGTTTGCATGGGATGGAAAAAACTTGCATGGGGGTGATACTTACGTGAGAAAAGTTGATATAGGGTGTAAATAAGCTAAGGGGAGAGTTGTGGAGGGATTGGAGACTTGGGATGAAAAATAGTACGTAGGTCGGTGTAAGGGTGTATAAGGGAGCCGATTAGGGTTTTGGGAGGAAATAATAATCTGAAAATTGTGGAAGTAAAAGTGATTAAGGGTGAGTGGACTACAGGTTAAGAATGAGAATTTATTATGTAAGGAGTGATTATGGGTGTCATGGGAGAGAAGGAATATTGAGTGAGAAAAGGGAGATGTTACTTGTGGAAGAAGAAAGGTACTAGGGTTTGAGGTGGCTAACTAGGGTTTTTCTAGTCATATGCGAAGTCGAGAGGTAAAGTGGTATGTTTGGGGATTAGATCTAATTAAGGTGAGATGTGGGGAGATGGATGGAGCAATGGTGGATGGAGCAATGGTTGTGTAAGTGAGAGAAAGTTAGGCCACATAGGTCTAATTAGGGTTTTCAAGGGAAATCCTAGGGGGTGATAGGAGGTGGAGTTGATGTCATAAGGTGTTGGGCCTAACCCACACCCGTAGGGGTTGATTTTTTCATTTAAAGGTAAGTGTAAAGGAAAATAGATGTCGAGTGCGATAAGGGACGCAATAGTCTCAAGATATGGGACGGGCCCCCTTGGGAGGATAGAAGTAGAGGGTAGTTGATATGCATGTCAAGGGTGGAAAGCGTTATCCAATAAGATACGAATAAGATACTAATTACTTAAAGAGTAAGACTGTTGAGCCGGGCCCAGACCGATCCACCGATATAATAGTGGTCAGGTGCCGGGGTGCCTTGGAGACCGATCCACCGACATATAATAGTGGTTAGGTGCGTTCTGCCCTATAAGTGACCGATCCACCGACTATAATAGTGGGGGATCGCGAGCTCAACAAACCAAACATTATGTTGTAAATGAATCATGGGAAAGCTACTACATACTTACAGTGAAACACCATGAGAGTCGGGGCCAGACCGATCCACCGGCATAATAATGGCCAGGAGCGTTCTGCCCTAGAGATCGATCCACCGGCATATAATAGTGGTTAGGTGCGTTTTTCCCTATAAGTGAACGATCCACCGGCTATAATAGTGGGGTTCCCGTACTCACATGGATTAATAAAAATTATGGTGTGTAATGACTACATTTAACAGAGATTCATGAGGAATTAAGTCCAATTGGTCCATAGCTGACCTTCATTATCTGGATTACTACATGCAGCTTATGTGAATGTGTCATGTATGCTATGTTGTATGTTTGGCCTTAGCGCATCTATTACCTTACTCAATACGTAGCGTATTGATCACCCGTTTCATGGGTGCTGCTCATTCCCATGAGCAAAAGACCCATCTGAGCTTGTGCAGGTAGGGATGATGTCTTCGATGCCTACGACACCTACGAGGCATCGGGTGGGGCTGAGCATTGAGCCTAAACCTGACTTGGGGATTGAGAGTAACATGGCCGGACTCTGTTTCCTCTAATTGACGTTGTATTATCATATTTAGTTGTGTTATCGTACTAAGCTTTATGTTTTGTAAAACTCTTGTCTCGTACTCTTTAGGTTGTAACCCTAAATCACATTCTGATTTCCGTATAGCTTTATGTTTTATTTATGATTCACGTTTAATGTTAACCTTATTTAGCCTTAGCACTTAGTACTGAAACGGTATGAGTGAACCGATCTGGTACTTAATGTGGTGGTAATGCCCCCGAGTTTACGGTTTTATCTTTTCACTTCGACTAACCCTTTTTAATTAAATGAAATTTTTTAGTAGTAAATTTGGGGGTGTTACATTACCCCTCCATTTTCCCCCTCTCTTTTCCTTCCTTCTCAGCCACGCCCAGCCCGACAGCCATCTTCTTCGCCTTGCTGCCGCAACCTCCGCCGCCCTATGCCACCGTGAAACCATCCCCAGCCTCCACCTACACCCGCTCTTCACTTTTGCACCCTTCCCTTGCCTCCAATCCTCCCCCATCTACCTCCTTTCCTAGCCTAAAGACCCCAACCCAAACATAGCCATTTTTCCTCCTCTCACCCCCTCCTCGAGCCTTCCTCCTTATTATTGTGCATGCAGCTTATGCTGCATGAGCAGGATGAGCTGCTGCCTACTTTAGTATTTTAATATAAAATTTTGAAGGTATAATAGCATTTTAAGTTAAGTGTTTCATTAATTAAGTTTTATAAATTATTATGCTTTATTTTTTCTTACTCCTAATATGATAAGTTTTGACATTATTTTTAGGTATTGGTTTTTCTAATCAAAGCTTGAATCTTTAACCGGGATACTGGTAAGGTTCGGTTTTGTGGGATTAAGGTAATCGTTAAACCCCACTTAAACGCATGAAAAAATGTATGCTAGCACATTAGGGATTTTAGTATGATTTTATGCATGTTATGTGTTGCCTAGTATGATAAATGAGGTTGCTTATATTGATTGATAAAAAAAAAAGAGCATGCTAGATTTTGTGCCATTCATAGAGATGATACTTATTGATGGAAATGTTAAATTTTTGTCTATAATGTATTATATTGTTAATGCATGAATAATATTATCGTGAGCCTAAGGGTATTTTAGTAATATACCTATGTAAGTATGTGATCTAATATATGTAGTTACTAATGAGTATTATATTGAATAATGACAAGTTGGTGGAGTTAAATGATAAGAATGAAGTACTAATATTAGTATTTTATATAGTGGTGGTAAATTCATAAAAGTGGTGTAATAAAGTGGTTAAGTGGCAATTTTATAAGTGAAAGGGTATTTTGGAAATTTTGGAGTAGAAGGGGTAAAACGGTAATTTTCGTAGGTAAAATGACATTTTGGTAATTTTGGAAGAAAAGGGTAAAACAATAATTTTATAAGTAAAATGGTATTTTGGTAATTCCAAAAGAAAAGGGTGAAAGGATAATTAAATTACGATTATAGAAGGGCAATATAGTATTTATAAAAATGGAGAAGGGTAAATTGGTAATTATGATTATGGAGAAGTGTAAATTGGTAATTATATATATGGAGAAGTGTAATTTGGTATTTATAATAATGGAGAAGGGTAAAATGGTAATTATGATAACGGAGAGGGGTGATTTGGTAAATTAACCAACAAGAGGGCAATTTGGTAATTTTGATAATGGATAAGGGTGATTTGGTAATTTATCCAACTAAAGGGGTAATTCGGTAATTATGATGATGGAGAAGGGCAATTTGGTAATTTAATCGACTAAAGGGTGAGTTAGTAATTATTTAACCTTTTAAAGGGGCAAATTGGTAATCATGATAGCAAAGATGGGTAATTTGATAATTTATCCAACTTAAGGGCAATTTAGTAAATATAATAAATGAGAAGGGCAATTCGGTAATCTAACCAACCAAATGGGAAATATGATAAGTGTAGCAATTATGAGGGGTGAATGGTGATTTAAAAAGGCGTAGGAGATAACTTAGTAACCTAAACTGAGTAAGGGATAATTTGGTAATTATGCAACCTGAAAGGTAATAGGGTAATTTGTTAAGTAAGGAAGGAATGACTTAGCAATTATATAAGTAAGGGGTAAATAAGTAATTTATACCTAACATGTCGTTGTGATTGTGGAATTTCATAATATGATTCAAATGATTTTGATTGGCAAGGTAAGAGTATTTGATAATTAGTAAGTATCACGAGAACGAATCCTAATTCGGAATTAGAATGGAATTATGATGGCTTTAATGACTTCTCTGTATTATTTTGGGTAACCGCCTGCATAAGAAACGACTAAGGATGTCAGAACGATTGAAAGTGAATAAGTATCTGATTATTGTGCTTTTCGTGATCACTTTAATTAAGACACTAATATTTAAAGTGAAAGACCTCGAGATCGGGAATGGTGACTCTTTAGGGGTCGCTACCCTAAAGACGTGGTTTAGTCAACGATTATTCTAGTATTTGCTGGTGTGCCTTTGTGCCCCAGCCAGGCCCTATATCTTACTCTATCTAGCTCTATGGACCTAGTTAGGGTATTGAGTAGCTTTATGCACCAGTATGACCAAGGTACCTTTGCGTCCTTGGGTTGGTGGTTGGAGGGTATTGAGTAGCTTGTATGCATCGGTACGACCGGTGTACCTTTGTGTCCTGGGTTCTTGATCTCCCGTCCGAGGCAAATAAATATAATTGTTGTTTTGATTAAAGAAAGGAAAAATACTAATTACGAAAGTGAAAGATTAATGAGCTGGGCCCAGTTGATTTATGATATTGAGTACCGATCCACCAGATATAATAGTGGCCCAGGAGTGTGTTGCCCTGGCAAGTGATTATGAGTACCGACCCACCGGATATAATAGTGGCACAGGAGCGTTTTGCCCTAAATGATGATTATATGTATTCCAGTCCACCGGCTAAAATAGTGGGGGTCCCGAGCTTAATAAAATAAGAATTGGATGTGAATAAACTATGGAAAGATATTAATCACTTATAGTGGAACACCTTGTGAGTCGGGGCCAGACCGGTCCACCGGTGAATAATAGTGGCCAGGAGCGTTCTGTCCTGTATGTATTCCGGTCCACTGGCTATAATAATGGGGTTCCCGCACTCACTTGGATATAACCAGAGAGATGGTTGAATAATGATGGACTAATGGCTTAAGGCCAAAAAGTATCGATCGTACCTTATAACTTGTTGATATGTGGCAGCCTTGTTATATATGTGATTGCTATGTATGAACCTCTCATTACATATGTCTATAGCTTGTATTATGTGTTGCATTGCGGGCCTGTTTTTAAGTGTGGTATTAAAGGGTTACTCAGTACCATAGTACCTAAGCGTTCCCTTCGTGGGACCCCTACCTATTCAATGGGCAGTGCCCCTTGCAGGTCTTTTCAGGTGCTACTCAAGTGGGCAACGGGAAAGAGAGTAAGGAATTATCCAATATCATTAGGATTTTTCTCTTTCTCTTTTAAATTCCTAATTTTAATGTTAACGTTGTTAAAGTAACCATCATTGGTGGATTTTATTCTTGTAAATGATTTGATGCACTACTCTGATTTGAAAATGGATTGTAAATTGTGTTTTACACTTTTAGCCTTAGCACTTAGTACTGGAACTGTAGGAGTGAACCGGTCTGGTACTAAGTATGGTGGTAATATCCCCAAGATTCACGATTTTATAATTTGCTTCCGCTAACTCTTTCCAATAAAACAAAAATTTTCAGTAGTAAATTTTGGGGGTGTTACAATGTAACACAACAAATTTTAGCTATCCCTAATCTAGAGCAATTAATATTTTAACCTAATTCTACCATAAAAAACTACTATTTCTACGTTGCCTAATTCCTTGATCCTAAATCTTAATCTAATCATAATTACTATTCTTGGTCATTAACATTTTTAAGGTAAACCTAATATAAGATAATTAATATTTTAAACTTACCTAATTTTGTTAAACATAATTTTTAACCTAACCATAACCATAATTCCACACTTATCCCCCTTTTCCCTTTTTTTTCATTTTTTATCTCCTTTCATTTTTCATTTTCTTCTTCTCCTGCATGATTTTTCTTCCCTCTTTTTCTATCTTGTGTGTTCTCCTTCTTTTCCCATAAATTTACTAAATTCTAACCATCCTACCCATCATTTCCCATGATCCATGGGATCTATCATTGAAAATTTGGCCCAATTATTCTTCCCTAATCGTGCCTTACCTTACACTCATTCATGCATCCCCTTCTCTATCGTTCACCATGCACAACCTCTCTTTATGTATATACCCTCCACTCTTTCTCCTCACTACATTTATTGCCTCAACTAGCGCCCTCACTTCCTTCCATTTCTTTCAAGCATCATAGTCTCAAACACTCTCCTCCTCTTTCCTTTCCTACTATGTTTGTCATTTTGATCCACCATCAACACCACTCACCACCACCAAACACACCATTTCCTTAGAAAAATAACCACCACTTCTCTATCATTCCCCTCCTTGTATCCCAATCAATGCCACCCCACACCATTTCTTTTCCCTCTCCCCATCATGCTCTATTTTGTTTTCATTTAAGTTCATGAACATGAACCTTTGCACACCCTATCCATACCCATCTTACATGATCCACACATGGATTTGTACGTAGCCCATGCACACCTTTTTTTTTATTCTTCTTTTTTGTGTGTTCCCCACTCTCAACCCTTGCATGTGATGCATTCTTCCCCCATGCACCTTTGACGTCCCTTTAGCACAGTCCTACCTACCTCCTAGAACACCCTTCACTATACCATCACCATACCTTCCATCATACTTCGACACAACTCAAGCTTCTTCACTTATTCTGTTATCCCTATTTTCATCCTACTTTACATTAACTTTTCCATAGGTTATATTCTTAATTTCCAATCTTGTAGTATTCTTGCTTTGTAGGTGACTTTCCAATTATCTCAAAGGTAGTGGTTTAGGCTTATATGCTTTGAGGCGGATGTCCTTTTTGGTCAAGATACATGCTATAGTTAAGGCTTGCATGTGCAACATATATTTGTATGTATTATCCTTTTTGGTAATATTATAGGGAAAATTTTAATTATGATAATACTACTATATGATTTCTTAAAATTCAAAAAATATGAAAGTATACATTTTTTTTATATATTGTTGAGTAGAATAAATCGAGATATGTGGTACCTATATATAATTGCAGTTATGCATTTCATGATGATATAAATATTAGAGCTTCAAATTCACTAATATTGGAACTCGAAAGGTCTTTGGAAAAATATGAGTATTTTAGCTAACATAAGGGCATTATGTTTATTTGATGATAATATATAGACATTTTCCTTGAGGGAATGCCCCATAACTATGTGGTTATGCCTTGCTTATTTTCAATTTGTGCATATATAAATAAGCCTTGCTAGATGATCTTAATATAAACAACTATGAATAATATATAAATCATTTAACGTGAAAGATGATGTGAGTTGAGCCGAGGTATTGTATGTTTATTCCATTAGATAATAATAGTGGTTTGGGATCGTTCTACCATGAGAGGTGCATTAGTTCGTTCAACCAGATTAAAAATAGTGGGGGCCTTAAACTCAATGTTCATGAGACTGAAGTGTTATGTCCGTTCCAACAAAAAATAATTGTGGCTCAGGAGTGTTCTTCTCTGAGAGGTGTTTTAGACAGTTTCAATAACTTAAGAATAGTGGTTAGGAGTCTGTTGCCTTGGTATATGTTAGGTATGTTCCAACGGATAATAATAGTAGCTCAGGTATGTTCAACTCGAAGAGGTGATTTATTATGTTCCACCAAATTATGACTAGTGATTCTTAAATAATAATAATAATAGCAGAATTATTCTCTCCTCTATCCTAGGGTTGAGTGAACCATGCTTATGTAGATGGAAAAAAGTCACCTTTGATCGTTGTTACTAAACTTTGGTCTTTAGCGCAAGATGTTGGGTCTATGATTTCCTCCAAGTAGTTGGTCAATGTAAGGAAATTTTTAGCCATGAAGTGTCTACCATGCAAGGAGAGCTTTCTCTAATACCGATTGATATGGCTTTGATTGGCGTTGAAGTTGTTGAGGTTGGGGTTGATTTGCTTACAAAGTCCACCATTAATGATTCCCTTGGCCCTTTAAATGACCATTTAGACATTCCTTCAATTATTAACTGCCCTAAGTCCAATCCGGAGGCAAAGTGTTCTATCAGGGATCATCTTGAAGTCTATTCACCTATCGAGCCCATGACATGGAGGGATATTCTTACTGGTAATCATAACCCTAAACAGGGACTTCCCATGTCGTATTTACCTCCAACCTTAGAGAAGGGTGTGATCACTGTGAAATTGGATGCTAAGGATGTGGGTATTGAAGCGGAGAAATGGGAAAATACGTTGGTAGGCTACGTGTTTGGAGATTCTCCCACCTATCATCAAGTATGTGGTTATGTCTGCACATACTGGAAAGGAGTTGCCCTGTCGTATGTTATATTGCATGCCTCCATCTATTTTCTTTTTAAATTTCAAACTTGTGATGATGCAAACATTATCTTGGGTCAACATTGTAGATTCTTCAATAGTCCATTTGTGTTAGAGGCGTGGCATAGGAGAATGAAGATTAATCAGGACAAGATGCAAGTTATCCCAATAGGAATCAATTTCCTAGACTTCCCTCTTAAGTATTGGGCACATAATTCTTTGATTAGGATTGTTAGTGTTGTTGGTAAACCCTTATGTGTTGATGCTATCATAGTATCAAGGGAAAGAGTCTCATTTCCTAAATTATTAGTTGAGGTAGATGTCAAAAAGCCTCTTATGGATTCATTAGTTATCTTAGATCCAGAGGGTGGAAAAGTTTTGCAATGGGTTGAATATGATTGGAAGCCCTCCTACTACCCACTATATGATGCATTTTGTCATGAGATCCAAAGTTGTAGGAAGCATAGATCTAGTACCTAAGTAAATAAGGAGACAAGAGGGAAGTTTGTGATGGTTTGCGATCACAAGAAAGGGAAAGAGGTTTCTCAAGAGGAGGGTAATACACCAGACCATTTTATTTTGGTTTATAACGCATCTTCTGGTGAGGCTACTATGACATCAAGTAAATGGCTCTTCATTACAAGCAGGTCCTAGTTCAAGTATTTTGGCTTCTCTATAGTGCATCCAATTATAGCCAATATGCAAAACCTTGTTAGGAAATATGACAGTTCAAAGAAAAGAGTAGAAGCTAAGAGAGCACATGTTCCTTCATCTAAACCAAGGGTGACAAGGTAGAGATCTATTCAGCATGCTAAGCAAGGTGTAAAATATTTAACTGTTGGTGTTCATAGTGAGAGTGGATAGAGGATAGTTGTTGAAGGTGGTTAGATTCCTCTCTTTGACCCTAGAGGAAATGTTTAGTGCATGGAATGTTAGTCAATTTTGTGTTTGAAATCGTCTTTCCTTAGCTAGTTTTTTTAAAACTATAGTCAATAAACACAATTTTTTAAGAGTGTTGAATAAAGTTCGAAGAGGTTAGAGTGATAATATTAACTATGTGCATCATCACAATGGAAGGATTTGAGTAGCTTTGGATCCTAGTGTTTGGATGATCTCTTCCCTCTACATGTGTGAACAAGCTATTCCCTATGAAGCTACTAATTTGCAGTCATCTATGGGCTTCTATGTTGGGTTTCTTTATGCACAAAATTGTGGTGCAGAATGTAGAAGATTGTGGCATTGGCTTAGATAGCACAACCCTACCGATAAACCTTAAATTTTACTAGGAAACTTTAACGTGGTCATGTCTACTTCTGAGGAATTTCAAGGTGAGCTTCTTTATGCTACTAATATGCAAGAGTTTAGAGACTGGTGTTTAGACCTAAGCCTCTCTGATCTTAAAGGTAAAGCATGTTTCTTCACTTATTCAAGTCAAAGAAATTGTGATGATGAAATTTTGTGTGAGTTACATAGGGTTCTCATTATCCTACACTAGTTGACCGCTTTCCCTAACTCAGTGGTTCAGTTCCTTATCCCGTTAATATCTTATCATAGCCTTGTGGTCATTCATTTGAATATCCCTATCAAATTAGGCAATAAACCTTTAAGGTTCTTTCAATTATGTACTTAAGATGAAGAGTTTCTTCCTATAGTTCAGAGAGCATGGAATCTTAGGCTGAGAGGTAATTTCTTACTAATGTTTTCTCAAAGATTAGCACTCTTGAAGCATGACTTGAAGAAGCTTAACAAGGAGAAGTATGGTTCTATCTCACAAAGAGTTGAAGTTGCACGCATGGAGGTGACATACTTATAGAAATTAGTTCATACAAATCCTTTTGATGCAATTCAGAGGGAACAATTGAGACTTAAGGAAAACTATTATTATCATCATCATCTATGTTGTGAGAAGATTTTTTTGAGGAAGAAAGCTTGTGTGCAATGGTTACCCTATGGTGAATCCAATCATAAATTCTTCTTTTCTAGGGTAAAGGAAAGATAACAAAAGAAGTCAGTGGCATTTCTGCTTGATTCAGCTGTAGGGAAATTAGGGGGCCTAGAATATTCAGGATGCTTTTGTTACCTACTATAAGAAACTCTTGGGTACTGATTCCACCATGTCAGGTGATCTGGATTGGGTAATGATTGAGTATAGGGTAACTTTGGACTAGCTGTTACAACTTATTACACTAGTAACAAAAGAAGAAGTTAAAGCTGGGGTGTTCTCGATTGGAGATACAAAAGCCCCTGGTGTTGATGGTTATACTGCTAGATTCTATGAAAGGAGTTGGTACATTGTTGGTGATGAACTTATCTTGGTTGTAAGATATTTCTTTGCATCTGGTTTCTTACTTAGGAAAGTGAATGTCACTTCCTTAACACTTATTCCAAAGAAGCCTAATGCCCAAAGGGTTTCTGAGTTTTGACCCATTGCTTGTTGTACCATGCTCTATAAAGCTATATCCAAGATCCTCACGCAGAAAATGCAGTACCTCATGCATATTATCATTGATGTTTATCATAATGCTTTCATCAAAGGTAGAAGTATTAAGGAAAATGTTCTCTTGGCACATGAGTGGGTTCTGAAGTATAATACTAGGGGAATTCCACCTAGGTGCATGATTAAAGTTTATCTTCAAAAAGCCTATGATATGTTGAATTGGAACTTTGTGCAGGGTGTTTTGCTTCTCTATGGTTTTCACCCCTATTTTTTTAAATTGGCAATGACATGTTTGACCACTGTCTCTAACTCTTTGAATTGCAATGGTGTGTTAATACCTCCTTTCCCTAGTAAGAGGGGATTGAGGTAGGATGACCCACTATCCCATTACCTCTTTGTATTGGTCATGAACTATTTTAGTCGTAGCCTCAAGAAACTATGGTCTAGTCCAAGGTTTCATGATTATCCTAGATGCAAAGCACTAAAGCTTATTAACATCAATTTTGTTGATGACCTTCTTCTGGTTTGCAAAGGTGATATATATAAAGTCACAAGTCTTATAGATGCTTTTAATAAGTTCTCTGCTTTGGCTTGACTAATTCTTAATCCTCAAAAGTGTAGTGTGTTTTTTGGTGTGATGCCAGCTGAATTTAGAACATCCATTATTGCTCACCTAGGTATTCTTGAAGGATCCTTTCTATCACCTATTTGGGGCTGCCTCTATTGTCTGCAAGGCTCTCTACTGCTCATTTACAACCTCTATCGGTTAAAGTTACTGCAAGACTTAGGAATTAGAGTACCATTTATATTTCATATGCTAGCCAATTGTAACTCATTAAATCAGTTCTTTTTAGCATCCAGTTATATTTCAGTCAACTCCTTTTACTAGCTAAGAAATTTTTGCATCAATTCATTACCCTCTACAGGAACTTCTTATGGTCTGGGAAGTTGCGTGTTAGAAAACAGGCTCTTACATCTTAGGATCAACTTTGCTGCCCTAAAGCTGAGGGGGGAATAGGCATCTTGGACCTTGTTTTATAGAATGTATGTTCTTTAGGGAAACTACTTTAGAATCTTGCCTCAAATAAGGATACCCATTGGGTCAAATGGGTGCATGCCATCTAACTTAAGTGTGCTTTTGTGTGGTATTTTATTTGCACGACCTACACGTCTTGACTTTTCTAAAAGATATTGCAAACTAGATCTGTATTACAATTTTATGTCCAGGATTGTGCGGCAAGGAGAATTAATTCTTTCAGTATTAAAACTGCCTACAAAGCAGTGTGCACCAAAAATGAGAGGAAGAGATGGGCGAGATTAGTGTGGAATTATTTGTCTATTCCAAGGATTCAATTTCCAATTAGGCTTACACTAAGGAGCAGGCTTCTCAAAAATGATCAATTATTGGATATTGGCATGGATGTGGATGGTACTTGTGTCTTTTGTCAGCAGCACTTGGAGACTCGTGATCATTTGTTCCTGTTTTACCCACTCACTTTTATTTTTTGGTGCAAGATAAGGGTTGCTACAAGAAGAAGTGATGTCATCCAAAGCTGAGATCAAGAATTAAAGGCTTTAATGACTCGTTTGAGATAAGATCCTTCCAAAAAGAAAGTGTTGGGGGCTTTGTTTGTCTTCTGCATTCCTACTATATGGCATGTGAGAAACCTAAGAGTGTTTGAGAATTGTTCTAGAAATAGCCCTACTATTCTAAGAGTGATTGTTCTTAATGTGTCTAGGAGGATGGTTCACCCATGTATGCAAGATAAATATGCTAGGTGGTTGTTAATCCTTGATAGTATTATATATTAAGGATTAGTTATAATTCTTTCATTTTGATAGTAATAAAGCTTCTTACTTATCAAAATAATAATAATGATTTATGTGTTCATTTTTTAATTTGCATCCTTTTAATGTTAACTCACATGTATTATTTTTCTATTTTGTATCCTTAATTCAGTTTTATGTTTACTTTACTCAATACGTAGCATACTGATCATCCTTTTCTTAGGTGTGGCTCATAGCCAAGAGAATGTGGCCTAGATTTTTTTGTGTAGTTTGATGATGACCCTTTGGATGATTTTGCTCTATATGTTGCCTTATGTATGGAGGAATGATTTTTATGGATTATAAGTGGGCATAAAGTCATGTTATCTGGTGATTAGCTTTTAACCAGATACCTTTTAAGACTATTGGTTCCATGGGATCCCTTTTGATATATTTTTATATTGTAATTGGAGTTAATCTCCAAATGTATATTTACGTTTATGGAAGTTCTCTTATTCTCTATTTGTTTTATTTTAAGTCATAGCTACTTTACCTTGTATTTGATGTGAGGATGGCATGATAAGTTAAACTATGTTTAATATTGTGGTAACACTAAGATATTTTGTTATTACGCTTCCACTAAATATATAAATTTTTAATAGTGAATTTTGGGGTGTTACAATCTATATCAAGTGAGAACACTTTTGTTATAGGTGTTGATGCAATAGATGATGATTCTCTTTTTAATTTCCCTTATGTGCATTTATGTTGTTTTTTATATCTTTTTCCCTCCCATATTTAACAATCACTCACTTACCCTTTGTATATTCCATTCTAGGTGTGATGATACTAGCACATTCGAGAATAAAAAGAGTTTATATTTACATTAAAAGGCTATGATAGAATGTATTAACAAATATGGTAGTTACTATGCTTTAATTATCAAGGAATTCCCACAAGGGATAACAAAAACATTGTGTGAATCCTTGATTACATGAGATTCTTGATGAATTTAATGATGTATTTCCTAAGTTATTGTGCATCATTACCTAAGAGATCTGCATATAGATGTAATTCGGAAGAGGCTAAGGAAATACAAACTAAAATAAGAACTTATAGGGGAAAAAGTGATATGAGAGAGAGAATGAGCCCATATTGTTTGCTTTCATTACTTGTTCCAAAAATGATGGTATGTAGTGCATGTGTATTGATTCTAGGGTTGTAAATAATATAACTATTGAATATTGATTTCCTCTACCTATATTAGATTACATGTTACATGAATTGTGTAGAGCACAAGTATTCTCAAAAATAAATCTAAGGATGAGTGGAAAATGTGTTTAAAACTAAATATGGTCTTTATGAATAGACTGTGATGCCTTTTGGAGTGTCTAATACACCTATTTCATTTGTGAGGCTTATGAATGAAGTTCATCATCCTATTCTTATATAATTTATCTTGGTTTATTTAGATGATATACTTATGTATAGTAAAAATGAGCATGATCTTCTTATTCATTTAAAGAAATTAGCTGACGGACTAAATGAAGATAAAACTATGGAAAAATGGAAAATGTGACTTTATGCTTTTTAGTTTTGTTTTCCTTGGTTATATTGTAAACAACAAAAGTATAAAAATGAATCCCATGAAGATTCATGTTATTCAAGATTGGCCTATACCTATTGACATTCATGAGGTGAGGAGTTCCATGAATTAGCGAGTTTTTATAGGAGGCTCATCAAGGACTTCTTAACTATTGACTAATTACGCATCTTATAATGAAAAGCAAATTCAAGTTTAGAGAAGAAGTAACTAAAGCCTTTGAGACTTTGAAAGCCATTCTATGTAATGCACTAGTATTATCTTTACTTGACTTTGATAAATTATTTGAAGTTACATATGATACAAGTGGGGTAGGGATAGGAGATATACTCTTATAAGAAAAAAGTCCCATTACATTATTTAGTGAAGTATTAAATGGGGATAAATTGAATTACTCCACATATAACAAAGAATTATATGCCAATATAGTAATCCTAGAAACATGGAGTCATAATTTGAGACCTAAGCCCTTTTTTACATTTGGATCATGAAAGTTTGAATTATTTACATGGAAAAAAGAAAATTAGTCCTAGGATGAAAATGGGTTTGTTCCTTTAAATTCTTTATGTTTTTTTTTGTCAAACATTTTAATGGTACAGAAAACAAGGTAGCCAATGCATGATAGAGGAAGTCTTTGATTTAGGGATGGCAACGGGGCGGATAATACCCGAAACCCGACGGATTTTATCCGACGGATATCGAAATGGATAATGATAAACGGATATGGATACGGATATGGGTAATGGTGAAAAATATCTGGCGGATTCGGGTACGGATACGGGTACGGGGTATCCATATCCGTATCCGACGGATATCCGTTACCCATATCCGTACCCGTTTACCCGTTATATATTTACCATTTTATCCTTAACTTTTTATATAATAATAAGTTATAGTTAGAATTTAAATTGTCATTTTACATTTAACTTGGATTTTTTATATATATTTTTTATTTTTTAATATCAAAAAATAATTTTTTAGGTAAATTATATATATTATGACAGGTAAACGGGTACAAAAACGGATAAACGAGTAATTTTAATCCGTCGGATAACGGGTTTGATGTACCCGACGGATATCCGTCGGGTAACAATATCCGTCGGGTAACGATATCCGTCGGGTAACGGATTATCCGTCGGGTAACGGATTATCCGTCGGATACGGATATGGGTACAGTAACGGATATCCATGCGGGTACGGGTACGGATATGGTTATCAAATTTATTATCGGGTTCGGGTATGGATAAGGGGTACCCGATCCGTACCCGCCCCATTGCCATCCCTACTTTGATTCTTTTCATGATGGATGCTAAGTTATTGGGTTTGGAAATATTGGAAGAACTGTATGTAAAAGATGAATATTTCTTTGAAATTTGATGCACATAAAAAGAATGGTATTCAAGGTAATTATGTTCTTCAAGATAACTTTCTTTTTAAGATTAAAAAATTATGTATACCTTGGTTTACTTTGCAAGACTTTCTTATTAAGGAATTGCATGAAGGGAGTATGGCTGGTCATTTTGGTGTGCATAAAACTATGAAGTTACTACAGGATTATTTTTATTAGCTGTGAATGATATAATTAGTACAAGATATTATTGGGAGATGTGTCACTAGTTGAAAGAGAAAGAGTTTCTTTAATAAGGTTTTGTATATGCTTTTACCTTATCCTAGTCAACCATGGGAGGGGGTTAGCTTGGATTTTATCCTATGGTTACCAAGGATACAAACGAGAAAAGAGTCTATCATCATAGTGGTAGATAGATTTTATAAAATGGTACATTTCATTCCTTGTAATAAAATTGATGATGTAACTCAGGTGGATTTATATTTCAATGAAGTAGTAAGGTTACATGGTATTCCCAAAATTATAGAGTTAGACAAAGATTTTAAATTCTTAAGTTACTTTTGGAAGACATTTTAGCATATGTTAGGTACTAAGTTGTTATTTAGTACATATCATCATCCACAAATAGATGATCAAACCAATGTGACAAATAAGACTTTGGGGACTTTACTATGAGGGCTAATTAATATGGGTAAAAAGGATTGAAATATAAAACTAGCACATGATAAGTTTGCATATAATATGATTCCTTCTAGTACAAATCAATCAAAATTGTTTGAGGTCGTTTATTGGGAATAATCCTTGCATATTGATAGGTTTTCATTGAATAAATTATATATTAATAACTATGATGCTATATAGACTGTTGAATTCTTTAAAACACCTCATGAACAAATTACGAACAACATTTAGAAATCTAATGCTAAATGCCAAGCTCATGCTAAAAAGAACCAAATTCATCAAGTGTTTTCTCTATGAGAATTAGTACAGTTACACTTCATAAAGAAAAGATTTACAAACTTAAGAAAAAAATTAATTCCAAGAGTTGATGGATCTTTTAAAATCTTTAAAAAAATAACGATCATTTTTATGAATTAGAATTACCTTAATCTTATGGAGAAGTTTCTAGATTTTTTTAACGTTAGTAATTTATCTCCATACTTTAGTGATGCTAATTTGAGGTCAAATTCTATTCTACAATAGGAGAGTGATGCAAGAGAATCTAACTCCCCTTATTGATTTCATAAAGTTCAAGAGTTAGCATACTTGGAGATGGAACTCATTGTTCTTAAAACTATTAAAAGTTTCTTAATTAATACTTGCAAGTATCTCACATGTTTGAAAGAAGGAGAATTCATCCAAAACACCTAGTGTACATGATAAGAATAAGGTATGGATGTAAAAAAGTGACATAGAAGATAAAGTTACAAGATAAAGCATGGTAGCATGGATAAAACATTTTCATGGGTTTGTTATTATATATACACATTGTAATTGTTTTCTAGAAATTGTTGATAGTGTTGCATATATTTATGTACCCATATTTTAGGGGATTATAGAGTTTGTTTTTATTAGTTAAAACTACTACTAATTATTTAATCCTATCTAACAATGGATGTTAGTTAAGATTAATTTTCCATTGTTAATAACGTTATTTACTATTCACATACCTATGCTAAACTCTTAGAAAAATAGAAAATAAATTTAAACAATTACTAAAAATTATGAGAATAAAATTTAATCATGATTAACATGATAATAACATATTAGAATTTAGGAATTAGTATAATGATAACAATAGCATGTAAAATAACATTTTTTGCCTCTAGAGGATCCAAAATCATGATTTTACCCCAAAACCTAGCTTACCAAGGATTAATTTACAAAAATTCACAACTTAGTAACTTGATCATGATAAAGACAGTGTACTTAAAATCCTCCATATATTTTGAGATCTCTTAGGCTTGTAACTCTTTTGGATAAACGTTTGTGTAAAATGCTTTTTTAGGGTTAACTTTACTTATGCAAGCATTATATCATAAATAAGTTAGGTGATGTTGTAACACCCCTATTTTTTCACTACCAAAAAGTTTTATTTAAAACAATGGGGATGCATAAATTACACTTAGAAAAATTGGGGCGCTACCGCCATACCTAACACAAGATAGACGTCCACCGCCTACCCCATATTAGAGACAAGACTAAAATCAACCAACCAATTTAAAATAGAGTGCACAAACTTAAATTACATATATGTTTAAAATATTGTTTACATTAAAGGATCAGGACGGTACCCAACCATGTCAAATATAGAAAGACAGATAAGTTAAGAATACAGGGCTACATTAATTAGAAAAAAAGACTTGGGCATGACCCCCAAAACCATGGTCCATCACGGACCGCACAAAATCCTCATGATGTCCATGCTCTCAAGCCTCGAACTTGAGCCAAGGTAGGTCTACTACTAGTTATCCCAAAAAGCCTTCACATGGCCCTCTACTCATAGGAATGAATAGGTGACTGAGACAATGGGCTTATCAATATGCTATATACTGAGTAAGCAAAGTTGCTTCCTCAATAGGAAACACAAGTATGAAAATTCTATCATAACATGGATGTCATATTTAATATGTGTCAGACTAATGCCATATTAATAAATGTATTAGTGCATTAGGATATATTATCATGCATAACAATGACAACATAGGATATATCATGATTATCTTCATATTATAATAACATAGATAATCACACATGTAGTAAGCAGATTAACTTAGATAATTGCTAGAGTTTATTTTTTGAATTACTCAATTGCCTAGATTTTACCATTTCCATATCCATATATTGGTATAGGTCATCATCTAGTCAAATCTTCAAATTGTTAACCAGTTGGTCATTTAAGCCATTATTCGAGTGTACAAACCATCTTCTGTCCCTTTTAGCCATTCAAACCATTATTTTCATCATTATCTAATTAATTATTATTATTTACTTATTCATCATCCTAATTTTTATCATTGAGCAATGGATTGTGCACCACCCTATGGTCTCATATACCATGGAATTCTATCCAAACCCAGGGACAGAAAGTCTAGTCCAAAGCCATTCACTAAAGTAGAATAAGTTATAGCCAAAGCCAATCACCAGAATGGACATAAGCCTAGGTCAAAACCAACCACCTAGGTAACTATACCCTTTATTATCCATCCTCCCTAGTATGTTATCAGTGTCTAGAGTAGGTAAGGCATCAAGATATCTAAGATCCCACCTAAAGGAAAATCCCAAAGGCACCAATAAATGCCTAGAGGTAGACTAACCCCTGATAGCTAATTGATGATTGGGCAGCCCAGACCCATAAAAAACTCAGTTGTCATTCGCTTTACATGATTGGTACATTATTTGTGAGGTTAAGTGATCACACAAAGCTTATACAAAGAATAATCAAGGCATTCACATGTTTATCACATGTAAATCCTTTCCCTTTTCCAACCATGTGGGGTTTCCATTTAAAATTATCCAATATCATTCATGCCCATCATGTTATTTTATTCAAGCACATGTTGTGCTTCATTACTCTTTTCTCAAAACCATCACATTTCATAAGTGTTATACCCATTAAGCCTTTACTATACTCATGGAGTATGTCATAAATTACAATCTATTTAATCCATTCATTAGGTTACTAATCCATAATAAAATTTGTATTTTTATCCCTTTCATAATTATAGAATAATCTCATGCATAAACTCAAAGCATACTCAAACCAAAAGGAATCAAATCACAAAAACTAGTTGAACCAGTTGATTGGTCTGGCCCAACTTGTCAATCGGTTGCACCAACCAATCAATTAGTTTGGGATGACCACTAGATTGGTTTTACTCGACCAAACCTTGATTTTCCTCAAACCATCCGATTGGTATAGGAAAAATAGTTTATTGTTCATAGAAAAATCAATCGGTTTTTCCCAACCAATTAATGGATTTAAGTAGAGAGCAAGACCAAGGCCTTTATAGGCTTACCAATAGATGGTAGGTTGATCAACTCCGTTTGCCTTACAATAGAACCAAACAATAATTTTCATGTAATCATGATTATAAATCTTCATTAAGCCACATTTGAACATGATTTATCATTGTATAACACATTTTTAGCCTATTTAACTTGCATATCTCAACATTCAATCATCACTGCTCAGTTTTCTCAAGTTTCATGCTTTAACTCAAAATCCAAAATCTAACCATCCAAATCAGTTCTTTAAGCTATATATAATCGTGCCAACATATAATATCAACTTATGGAGTTCCATATCATGCAAGAATACCCATAACCCATTTTAGAAGCAATAATCATTTACTTTATGTAGGAAAAACTCCCTTAAAGAAGAAATCTCACCTATGAAAACATCAACTTTTAAAACCTTAAAAACAATAATATTTCACTTAGATATTCATATATACCCTTAATAAATTTAAATTTGAAATAGAAATAAAGGAAGAACATACCACATCCCAAGGAAAAATAGAGAATGCTCATTTAAACCACTTAATATTTTTCCCTAAATCTATTTCTTCCTTTTTTAATAATTAAAACAATAGGGAGATAGAGAAAGGATCAAAAGAGTGAAAGGAATTCAACTACAAGGCTTGAAGTGAAAAGGGGAGAAGGTGAATATAGAGAGTTAGGGATTTTTTGTGGGTGAAAGAAAGGCAAAACAAAAAGGATGATTGGGGATATTTATAACCAACCAATTGAGATGAATCACAAAGTGGTCAGGAACAATTTGAAAACCCTAATTCTTATCTTTTGAATTTGAGTTAAACTGATAGATTTCATCCAATATATGTTGACCTATTCTCTAGAGCTCAAATGGTGTTTCTAGAGAATGTGGGTCAATTAATCTAGAAAAGAAATTCCCAAGAGGGGTAATGGAAGGTCAGTGTGGAATGAATCTTCCAACTAATCAAAATGATACCTGAGATTGATGCAATGGTTTCAAAAATGTGGAGAGGAGATAGGTGGAAGAAGAAAAGGTTGAGGTCATCTCCCCTCCTTCAATTATCCCAATAAACCTTCCATTTTAGTATGTTTCATGAAAAAGGCTAAGAATGTTAGGAACAATTTAGAATAGGTTAACAAGGTTCCATTTGAGCATAAGAATTCTTACTAAAAATTGAGTTTCAAAAGTATGCCTAGCTCGACTAATTAATTGATTGGTTTGGCCTACCAGTTAATTATTCTACAAACCAATCGATCAATTTAGTTAAGAAAAAACCATTTTACTAAAACGACAAACTAGTCAATTGGTTCATGGAACTAGTCGATTGGTTCGCTTGAAAACTTCAATAAATCTAAATTCCCAACCTTTCCTCAAACCAAATCATAATACCAAATCAAAATCAAACACCTACAATTGGCATAATTTATCATTCAACATTTTCCGAAATAGTGTGGTATTATAGATTTTTACACCTCCCTATTCTTAATAAATATGCTCATTAGGCCTAAATTTGAATAGTAAAATTAGGTTTTTTAATATTTTAAACACCTCACTCGTTACCTGAGTGATTCGTTAGCTACAAATAACACTAATCATCTATTTTCCTTAATTATTTTATCCACAAAAATATCTTGATCTTATGAAAACTTGTGCTCACTATTATCCACTTTGAGCTTTCACTCTAACTTAATTCACTATTTTGATCCTTTCTCTAGCTCTGTCATACTTTATTCGTAAGCAAAAAAAGTTAGATTGGGGAAAATTTTGCTTCCCTCTAGTTTCTCTTGGAGGTGGTAATTTTATTTTCCTTCCTAATTTGAGTTTCTTGATTTATAAGATTTATTTGAGGGTTTTTGAGTTGTTAACCCCTTTTTTTCTTAAGGTATTAAAAGTTTAAATCTTTCAACTAAAGGTTTTGATTTTGACATGAGGTAAGACTAAGCATGTGAGTTAATGTACTCTAAAAAGTTATAATCTTTATTCATATGTATGATATTAGTGGTATTTTAGTAATTCATGTTGAATTATTTAATAATTGTTGGAAAAAGATAAAATTTATGAGAAATAGGGTTGATTTCTTGTCAATGAAGTATTATTCAGTATATGAGCATGTTAAAATTTTTATCTTATGCAATGGTAGCGTTATGGTTTGGATGTTGTAGGATTTTAGAGCTAAATTTATGTTAAAATTCTTGTTATGTGCTATCTAAGAGCAACCCAATTGATTGGTCATGCTAAACCATTTGACTGTTCCATAGAATGGTCAATTGGTTAGCCAAAATTGATCAACCAGATTGTTTTTGGTGACTTTGGTTGCTCCCTATTTAATTCCATTGAATGGTATATCTAAGCTAATTGACTGGTTTTAGAATAGTTTATTGGTCTAACCATACTAATCGACTAGTCTGAGGGAATTATGGGGTTTGATTGAGCTAAACCAACTTAGTGGTTAGCCTAAACCAATCAACCATAGCTTGTTATTTATTTCTTTTGATATCAACATGGTTTGAAACTTTATATTATGCTATAATATAATTCTTTAATGATGATAAGACGCATATTTACTTGAATTAAATAAATTATTAGATGGATTAAATGGTTCATATTTCATGGTATTCTCAATAAGTGTCTTTAGAAGGTTTTAATGGAAAAACTAGAATGTTTATGCTATGATGCTACAAATAGATGATGTAATCTTGACTCTTGGCTTAAATGGATTATCTAATTGGGTTGATTTAAACTTTTCTAAGAACTAATGAGAATCTGACCACATGGTTTTGAGGGTGACAATGGTTAAGCTGGAATGATTATGTGGATGTTTTGCTTTGTTGTTATATGGACATTATGTAATAACATAATCTTATAGAATAAAACACTAACCAAATAATTTGAAAGATAACCTAGTTGTGATGGGTCTAGATTACCCGATCCTTGATTAGATACAAAAGGTTAGTCTACATTCAGGCATTTATTGGTGCCTTTAGGATTTTCCTTCAAGTGGGATACTAGTAGATCTCTATGCCTTAATTACTATAGACACTGATGATATACAACATGGTATTAATACTTAAGGGTCTAGTCACCTAGGTGGTTTATTGGCCTCAACTAAAATTTACGTCCATTAGTGATTATTTGCTTTAGTAGGACATATTTTCATTGGTGGTTACCTAGCTCCAAGTGATCTTCATGTTCATTAGGGGTTACTTAGCTTTAGCATGAAGTTATGTCCTTTGATTTGGATAAGGTTCTATGGTATGTGATACCATGGTGTGGTAATAAATCCATTGCTTGAAAAAAATAATGGAAAAAGGGATAATGTTTGGTAAATAATTAATTTAACGGTCATATAAATATGGGGAAATGGATCTAATATAATAGTAATGTAAGTGGATAGTAGAAGACTCTACGGAGATGTGGTATATCTTGTTATTAATTATATGTGTTATCCATGATGTATGTGTTGTGTTGATATGCATGATGATCTATGAATTTTCTGATTCTTTGCACGGCATGAAACCCTAAAGCATCACATGACCAAGATAATACATGTATATCTAATTGTATCGTGTAAGTATGATATCATGTTTTTAGTATAATCTCATTTGTTACATTATCCCTTTTATGCTTGTGAATCCTATTGAGGAGGTAACTTGGCTTAATTTGTATGTAGCGTACTAATTTATCCATTTGTTTAGCCACCTGTACAATCCAGTAAGTAGAAGACCTTATATAGGTTTTTTAAGGTAGTCAGTAGTTATCCTACCTTATGTTAAGCTTGGGGGCTTGAGAGCATGGACACTCAGAGATATTATGTTGGCCCTTAATGGAGTGGAGTTTCCGGTCTTTTCCCTTTCTTATTTTATTCTATTGTATTTTAGTACTTTTAGTTTACTCTACCTTATGCATTTGAATATTTGGAGGATCCACAAAGGCCTTGTTTTGTGAATATTTTGGGAACCTGCAATGGTCTTGTTTTGTAAATATTTTCTTATAGTATCTATATATCATATCTCTTGCGTGCTCTATTATTGTATTAGAGTTGGTTGGTTTTTCTTATCCTTATATCAAACGTGAGACAGACAACTAACATCTATTATATGTTAGGTGCAGAGGTAACACCTTATTTTTTCTAGGAGTGTTTTGCATTTTTCTGCTGCTATAATGTTTTAAAATATAAATTTTTCAATAGTAAAAAATAGCAGTGTTATACGTTGGTATCAGTGCTCTAATTTAAAAAAAAAATACTTCATTTTAAATACTTTTACCTGGTACCATAGGTTGGTGTCTGCGTTCTAATTTTCAACTACTTCATGTTAAATACTTTTAGCAAATCCCAGAGGTCAGTATTAGAGAACTATCTTGGAATTCTTAACCTTTTAAATGTTTTAAGCCGACATAACAAATTTTTTTAATGATTTCCCACCTATCTTGGATATTGGGTAGAAATTTCAAGTGTTTTTTAACCAAAAAATGTTTATAAATGTCAGTGGGTTGGGAATGTACTATAAATAGTTTTGTGTTGATTTTATTATGTGAGCCTTGCAACTCAATAATTGTTCGTTGCTAAGTAGTCCTAGTCCCTAGGAGTTGATGGTTGCCAACCACTTTTATGTGTGCATCAAACCATTCATAGAGTATGTCAATGCCTACATCTAAGGCTATATTTAAGCACCAAAACAATCGCTAGTACCAATATCCACACCATTTCAAGAGGATTGCATCCAAAGAGCCATTAATCAGCATCCATTGATCTTCAAGGGTCAAGAGGATCCTGAAATTATGGAGAGATGGGTCAAGGATATGGAGAAGACTTATACTGCTTGTAGTTGCCTGTTAAATCAGAGGGTTGATGTGATTTCTTGCTACTTGAGGGGGTGAGCAGACGCATGGTGGAGGAAAATCCAACGTAGATCTAAAAAGCTAACCATTTGGAGACCTTTCCTTGAGATTTTTCAATCTAGATTTTACCCCACTTATCTTTGCATGAAGAATTATGATGAGTGTATGGCTCTTCAAAAAGGAGGCATGTTAGTAAAAGAGTACTATATGATATTTATAGATTTGGTCTAGTTCGCTCTTGAGATGGAGGCTAGTGAGGCAGTGTAGGTTCACCATTTCAAGATTGGCCTAGGGATTAGGTATCAAGAGTTATTGGTGGAAGTTACCCCAAAAGACATGGTTGGGATATAAAAGTAGGCTCTAGAACCTTCTCAGATCATCTAGGCTAGAAATGTTTGGTTTATTGGTAAGAGGATGTTTGAGGGTAGCCAACATTCCAATAATAAGAAGAAGGCTTACTTTAGAGGTAACATAACTACTAGTTATGGTTAGAATATGGGGTCAACATCCCAATTGAGAGGATAGTCTACATGTTTTGAGGTAAGGCACTACCATTGGAATCATTGTGGAGCAACTCACCCAAGGGTGGATTGCAAGGGCCATAAGGTGACTTACCATGGTTGTGGTATAACGAGATTAGTCTATTTAAGATCAAGTGTTAGGCTGATGTGGTGATTAGTATTCTTACTATTTCTACCAGTTCACCATGTATGTTATTTGACTTTAGTGCATCTCATTCGTTTGTTTCATCTATATTTATTGCTAGAGTTTCTTTATCTCCTGCTAACATTATTTCTAGTTTTCTTATGGTGCGCTTTACAGAGGGGTGGCCTTAGTAATTGGCGGAGTGGAATTCCCCTTAGATCTCATGGAACTGAAATTGTGTGATTTTAATTTGATTGATGGCATGGTCATGTTGGGGAGTTATTGACCATTGATATATTTCACACAAGATCATGTGATTCTTTGAGGACCAAAGAGTGTTAGGGTCTCCTATAAAAAATGTAACCATAAGCCCTCCATGAAGGTCATGTAGGCAATCATGTTGAGTACTCTCATTTAAAAGGATTATTTGATCTTCTTGTCTAATGTTTGAGATACAGAGGCCAATGAGACATGGCAAGAGAAAATACCCGTCATCTGAGAGTATCCTGATATATTTTTGGATGAGATTCCTAGCATGCCATTTGTTCAAGATGTTGAAATATTGTGGACTTAATTCCTAGGATAAATCTAATATCCAAAGCATTCTATCATATGGAACCCATAGATATAAATGAGCTAAAGGCTCATTTAAAATAGTTGTTGGAGAATGGATATATTCGACTAAGTATATAGCCCTAAGGAGCACCTATCTAATTCATTAAGAAGAAAGATGGAAGCTTGAGGTTGTACATCTACTACTGAGGGTTGAATTAGTTTATGGTGAAGAATTGATATCTATTACTTCAAATTGATGAGCGGTTTAACCAGCTTAGAGGAGCCACGGTGTTCTCTAAGATTGATCATTGGTCAAGCTATCATCTGTTGAGGTTCACATAGTGGGATATTCCAAAAAAATACATTTCAAACTAGATACAACCATTACGAGTTCACAATAACACCTTTTGGAATCATTAATGCATCAGAAGCATTCATTTCTCTTATGAACTAGATTTTATGATAGTTTATGAATAAGTTCATCGTGGTGTTTATCAACATTATGCTCATCTACTCTAGTAGATTAATGGAGCACACACAACATTTAAGATAGGCATTAGCATTGTTGAGAGCACACCAAATTTATGCCAAGCTTTTGAAGTGTGAGTTTTGGCTGGATCAAGTAGCTTTCCTTGGGCATCAAATTCAAAAGGATGGTTTTGAGAGTATCCTTCCAAGGTTTAGATGGTTTTTGAGTCGTCGGCACCAACAAAGCTCATCCATTGACTGCCATAGATTTATCGCAATTATCCCGTTACTACCATAGATTTATCATGAACTTATCTAAGATAGATCATCTATTGACTAATTTGTTAAAGGAGGCTAAATGTTATAGTAGGATGAGAATTGTACCAAAGCCTTCCTGGAATTAAAGGGGAATTTGATATCATCTCCAGTGCTCATGTTATTGAGTGGATCATATGGTTTTCAGGTGTATAGCAACACTTCTAAGAATGGATTAGGTTGTGTTTTGATGCCACATAGGAAAGTTTTGGCTTTTGTCTCTCAACTATTGAAGATGGATGAATAAAACCATCTGATGTACAATTTAGAGCTTGTCTTAGTGGTGTTCACTTTGAAGATTTGGAGGCATTATTTTTATGGAGTTCAATGCAAGTTCTACATTGATCACAAGAGCCTTAAGTAAATTTTCACGTAGTAGGAGTTAATTTTGAGAGAGAGTCAATGGTTAGATTTGGTTAAAGATTATGATCTAGAATTAACCTACCATGAGGGTAAGGCTAATATAGTGGTAGTTATTCTTAGCTGGAAGACATCACATTCCTTTAGCATAATTTTTTTAACCTAATCAATTGTGTCAAGACCTCATAGATATAGAGATCAAGTTGATCACTACTAGTAGTTTGGAAGCAAGGATGAGTGCATTCACCATCACACCTTAGATATTTGACGAGATTCAAGCTATTCAATCTGGTGTCAAGCTTGAAAAGATCAAGTGTGGTATTAAAGAAGGTAGAGCCAAGGGATTCCAGATCCACGAATATAGCAGTGTCAGATACCATGGTAGGTGGTATATACCACAGGGATATATTAAACTCAAGAGGAAAATCTTAGAAGAAGGTCATTATACTCCCTATTTCATCCATCCTAAAGGTTATAAGTTGTATAAGGATTTCAAGAAGGTATATTGGTGGGGACACATGAAGTAAGAGATTGCAGAGTTTGTCGCTTGATGTTTGACCTATTAGAAATTCAAGATTGAGTATAAGAGACTAGCAAGGTTAGTACAACCACTAAAATTCCCAGAGAGGAAGTGGGATAGTATATCTATGAACTTAGTGGTTGGTCTTCTAAAGACCCATAATAGTTTTGATTCCATCTAGGCTATTATGGATCATCTTACTAAGTTTGTAGTGTTCATATCGATGAAGATGACATGGTATATGGAGTAGTTAACTAATGCTTACAGAAAGCATGTTATGAGACTTCATAGAGTCCCTAGAGATATCAAATCAGACTAAGACTCTAGATTATTATCCCACTTTTGGAAGAAGTTTTAGGCCACTTTTGGGACTTATTTGAAGATGAGTACTACTTTTTACCCAAATATAGAATGTCATATATGGATATGACCATTTAGACCTTAGAGGATTTGTTTTGGACATGTGGGTTGGACTCTAGAGGCAGTTAGGAGGACCCACTAGACTTGATTGAGTTCTTTTACAACAACAATTACCATACTAGAATCAAAGTGACACCTTTTTAGGTATTGTATGTGAGTAAGTGTCATAGCCCCTTATATTGGAGCAACATTAGCAAGATAATTATTTTTGTATCAGATATGATTAAAGAGATTAAAAGATAGATTGAATTGATTCAGAACCACATAAGAGTATCCCCCCACCACAAAAAGATCTACACAAATTTGAAGAGGTGATCCAATGGTTACGAGGTGGGTGATAGAGTCATGTTTAGGGTTTCTCCCACCAAGAGAGTAATGAGGTTTGGTAATAAGAGTAAGCTCAATCCAAGGTACATTAGACCATACGATATTGTGGACTGAGTTGGTGTACATAATGTATTTCACATTTCCCAGTTGAGGAACTGTGTAGTAGACCCTCTCCATGTCATCCATCCAGAGATGTTAGAGATAGATGAGCCTCTAACTTATAAAAAATGAACGTAAGAATTTTAGACACAAAGAATAAAGAGACAAGTATGAATAATTCCCTTTAGTGAAGGTTCTTTTATCATTCCATGGTACCGACGAGGCCATATGAGAGATCAAGGAAGAGATTTTCACGAGGTAAATTGATTTGTTCTCTTAGTGTGACGTGTTTTTATGTAACTCTTCTTTTAAGGGGGTAGTAACCCCTTTCACTAGTTATATTGAATATGATGAGTTACTCGCTATATATTAGATGATGTGATTGGATTTTGGTTAGTAGGCTTCAGAGATATAACCTCCTTTTAAAAGGTATTAATATAATACCCCATAAGTTTAAGACTTATCAAAATGGGAAATTTCTATGTTTAATGAAATTTGGATGTTTTTTATTTATTTTGATTTGGAATTATATTTGGGTTTGATTTAATAAGAAATTTGAAAATTATAAAATAATTGAGTAAAATGAGTTTTCTTGGTGTACCAGTCACTAGGATCTATGAATAAATCGAATAGTTTATCTTTTTTAGCTTAAGTTTTGTTTGCAGAACCAATTAAATGGTTTATAAAACAATCAACTTGATTGACCAAACTAATCTACTAGTTTGTCATGCTAAAATTTTTTTAGAGCTTGATTTTTATTTAAAATTTCTTTCATCAAAATGGAACCTTGTTAATCTAACTCAAGGTTATTCCTGGGTATTCTTCAACCCTTTTGATTATTTATCCAACTTTAGTTTTACCTCAAGCAAATTAGAAGGTATGATTTTGACAAAAGAGGGGAGGATAACCTCACCTTTTGTCTTTTTCTTCATTTCTCCTATGTAAAACTCTAGAATGTATGATTTGTTCCATGCTATCATTTCACAGCTGGATCACATGCCGATCTACCATTTCCGTTCATTTGTTCGAACCTTTTTTTTTGAAAAAATTAGATTTCCATTCTCCCTAAAATCATCATTTGAGATCTAGATTAGAAGTCAGTGTATTTTTGATAAATTAGCTTGTTCAGCTCAAATTCAAAATGTAAAATTAGGGTTTGGATATGTTTCACCACCTCACTCGTTGTTTGACTAATTCCTTATCTATAATTATCTCTAGTCATTTATTTTTCCTTACTTTTTTTAAGCCACTGAAATGTCCTAACCTTCTCAACACTTGTGCTCACTCTTCTCCACTTTATTATTTCCTTACTCTCAACTTTTTTTCTTAAAACTCATATCAACACATTCCATGAATAAACACGGCCATTGTTAATAAACATGCCCCCATGTTTATTGTAGAAATCACATGTCAACCTCAAAATTATCCAACACCAACACAAACCAATACAATATTATGTTGTACATCAAATACATAGTTAAAGCTCACAATTCTCCACCTTAATGTTGTATTTGTGAAACATTACATGGAAATACCTCTACAAAAAACCCCAGGTCCAACAAAGGACCTCACGACCTTTGAACACTGATAAATTCTAAGAAATACTCAAACTTGTCTATGGTCAGTGGCTTCATTAGCATATCAATTGGATTATCCAAAGTACCCATTTTCTATAACACAACTTTGCCAGCAGCAACATGACCTCAAATAAAGTGATGATTGATGTTAATATGCTTCGTTTGATGCTGAAAAGAATTCTAATTCTTTTCTAAATAGATAGCACTCTAGCTATCAACTTGAACAACTAGAACACCATGACTAAACTCTAGCTCACGTACTAAACCACCAAGCCACATGGCTTTCCAAAAAGCCTTTGTTATTCTACCTCAATAGTGGACATGATCGTCACTTCCTACAAGAAAGACCTCCAGCTAATAGTTGAACCACTAAAACCAAAAATATATCCACTAGTGGAGCTCCTTTTGTTAAGGTATTCCCCAAAATTAGAGCCCATAAATCTAACCGACAAATCAACTAATCTCCCATACTCTATATAAGTTGATATGGTACCTTGTAAGTACCTCATAATCCACTTCACTACTTTCTAGTGAGCCTTCCTTAGATTTTCCATATATCTACTCACTATATTAGCAGCTTGAGAAATATTAGGGAAAGTACACACCATAACATTTATGATACAACCAACAACATTTGAAAATGGAACAGTATCCATGAACTCCTCTTCCTCTTTATATTTGGGACAATCCAAAGTTAATGATCTAAAGTGAGTAGCCAATGAAGTGCTCACCATCTTGGCATCCATCATATGAAACTTCTCTAGCACCTTGTTCACATAGGACTCTTATGATAAGTAAAAAGGCTTCCACTCACGGTCTCTTATGATCTCCATACCAAAGATTCTCTTTGAAGCTCCAAGATCCTTCATCTCAAACTCACTCTTCAGCATTATCTTCAACCTATAAACATTAGACATATATTTTTCTACAATTATTATATCATCAACATATAGGAAAAGATACACAAGTGAGTCTCCCTTAATCTTTTTCAAGTACACACATCCATCATACTCACTCGTAGAGAATCCATGCTCAAGCATAAACTAATCAAATCATTTATACCACTATCTAAGAGATTGATTCAAACCATGCAGTGACGTCTTCAATAAGCACACATGATCATGTATCCCCTAAATAATAAACCCATCAGGTTGTCACGTGTAAATCTCCTCCTCAAGCTCACCATGAAAAAAAATTTGTTTCAACATTCAACTACTCTAACTCTAGACCATGCATAGTTAAAATTAAAATAAAAGTAAGAATATAAGTATTTCTAACCATAGGAGAAAATACCTCATAATAGTCCACACCTAGAATATGAATGAATCCATGTGCAACTAAATGATTATTGTACCTTGGTCTCTCGACCTCTGGAGCTCCTTGTTTGAACTTGTACACCTACTTGCAATTAACTATCTTTTTCATCCTAGGTGCCTTCATAAGTTCTCATGTCTTATTCTTCAATGAGGGCTCATTCTACTCCTCCATAATAGCGTACCAATCAATAGAATCACAACTCTCAATAGCCTATAAGAATGATGGTGGCGCATGCACGTCAACAACAGTCTCTATACTAGATAAATCATAGCCAGAAAATTATTCAAAACCATACCTAATCGAAGGCTTAACAATCCTCGGTGCTCTACTTGGATCAATTCCCCTTCACTATACCTTATTTATGGATTCATCTACTTCAAAAATAGTGAGTCTATCAAAAGGGTCTCTGTCATCCAACACAACTTCAACCTCTACATGCCCCGAAGCACTATCCTGCTATACATCCTTAGGCACACCATCACAAGACTCAATCTTTTGGAGGAACATGGAATCATTGAAGGTAACATCCTTGCTAGACAAGAACTTGGATGTAAATGGGTCCCATAACATTTTCCCCTTCACTCCAAATGTAAATCTAAGAAACATACACTTCTTGGAACTAGTATCAATTTTACCATCATTTACATAAGAATAAGCAAAGCAATCAAAGACATGCAAATTAGAGTAAGCATCTAGCTTACCAAACCAAAAATCCTCAAGTTTATTCAACTCAATGGACCAATTTGGTGACCAATTCACCAAGCATACTACCATGTGAACTACCTTAACCCAAAATTCTCTACATAGCCATCCTTGTGATAAAAACAATGAGCCTTCTCTAATAGGGTTCTATTCATCCATTTATTAAACCTCATCTTACTAAGATCTCCCAACACAAGTATGGTGTATCACTATCCTATGGTCATGGTAGAAATCAGTGAAACTCTGCTCAACAAACTCAAGACCATTATCTCTCCGTAGATACTTCACTTGATTCCTACTTTGCTTTTCTAACAAGGTCTTCCATCATTTGAAAACGCCAAACACTTTATTCTTATATGTTAATAAATACACCCACACCTTTTTAGAGAATTCATCAATAACTATGAGCAAGTATTGAGAACCATCTCCGGAAACCACTCTCATTGAATCCCTAAATCTGAATGGATATACCCAGGAGGTGCTCTCGTATTATGCTTAGTTATAGAAAACCTAACCTACTTATGCTTGGAAAATATAAATTTCTCATATAATTCTATAGTACCTATAATTTATCCATCAAGAGCTTAGTAAATCCTTTGGCACCCATAAGTCCCAATCTCATTTTCCAAAGTCTCATAAAATCTGTGTATGTCAACCTTGGTGATGTCATAACAATAGTCCCCACAACAAAACTCACCAACTCATAAAGTATTCCGACTTAATTCCTCTTCATTGCCCCTAGATCCCCTTTTGTAACTCTTAGGGTACCATCCTCAATAATACCCAATACCCATTACAATCCAAGGAACTCAAAGATATGAGGTTCCTAGTTATTTAGGGACTCACCTCACATTAGATAATGTCCTAACCATACCATCATGCATCCTCACCTTCATCATTCCAATCCCACCAACTTTCCAATCCATATCATTTCCCATCAAGACAACTCCATCCTAAGTCACCTCAAACCAACCAACTCTAATTAGGACATATATGGTAAGAACACCTAGAATCCATGATCCATCTATCATTAATCTTGGTATTTCTATGTATGGACGTCAACACGTCTCAATCACTATCACTCTAGGTTATTGTATCATCATCATTCATTTTTTTATGACTCACTAAACTTATCACCGGACTTTTATTTAGGAAAAAAATTCATAAGATGCCCCTTTTGTGACACATATACTATTTCACATTCTTCTACTAACTCTTTAGCTTAGATATGGACTTCTTGTTATCACCATATCCCCACTCCTAAGTCCTCCCCTTACTCGGGGCTATTAAAAACCAAGTCGGCTCGCGAGCCACCTTAGTTCGACTTTCTAAGAGCTCTTCTCACCTCACTTATTTATCAAAATGAATCAAATCCAAGCCTTATTAGCTCAAGCCAAGGGAGGTTCGGCTCATTTTTTGTGATCCTACTCAAATTTGGCTCAAGCTTGGTTTGACTAGTTTATAAGCTTGGCTCATTTGTTAATTGAATGGGTTTGTATAGAATTTACATGATAAATAAGCCAAATAGTTAAATGAGCCTTTATACAAGCTGAATAATTAAATGAATTGATTTGGTTTGTTTAACTTTCAAAAGAGTTAAATAGTTAAATGAGTTGAGTCATGAATCAAATCATGATAAACGAGTCAGCTTGATTCATTAATTTTTTTTAAAGTTAAAAAATTCAAGCTAGATCATGAACTTTATAGAGCCAAGCTCATTTACTAGTTTCAAACTCAAGTCAAATTTGAGACTAAAAAAATTAAATGAGCTGAGCTTGAGCTTAAAGATATTTGGCGCGATTTGGCTCGTCAACTACCATACTCTTACTAAAGGTACCTCACTATATAAGTACCTAAAATTATCATTGTCAATCAACTGACAATCAATCAACTCCTATTTTTGCATATCAAACTTCACATCCTCAAGACTAACTAATCCTTTCTATGCAACACAATCTAACAAAAAATCTTAAAACTAGCAGGCAAATAACACAAAAGAATAGTGACCAAATCTTCATCATCAAGTTTGAATTTTATTTTATGAAAATCCATCACAATAAAATTAAATTCATCTAGATGAACTTTCAAAGATTGACCCTGACCAAATTTCTAGTCATGAAGTCGTCTCTTCAGCAATAGTTTATTAACTACTGATTTCGTCATATGCAATGAATCAAGCTTCAAATTTCTAGTCATGTAGTCATTATTGATTTCTTTTCCACTTCCCAAAATACCTCATTCAACTAGCATAATTATATGACAAAGAGGGTCTTTATATTACCTCTTCAAACTTCTTATTCGTCATCGATTTTGACTTATTCAAATGACCAAATAATTCTTTCTCCAACCCATTTGAAATTATAATTACCTGCATCTTCAATTTCCATAATATAAAATTAACAGACCTATTGAACTTCTCAATATCAAATCTTGTACCCATCTCGATCACTAGATCTCTTCAACAACCATAGCTTTGATACCAAATTATTACTAAATAACATGTATTGAATGCATCCAAACCAAAATTGGAATTAAAAAGATGATGAACAATTGATATATCAATCACAAAATAGAACATTTGAGGAAAAATAGAGATATTTCTATGCTCTTATGTAATTATACATGATTAAACTAATCAAGTAATCAATTACACAAATCTACAATTCTCTAACAATGGATAATTACATGGAGAAGAAGAATAAGAAGAAGTTAGTTTGCATAACTTAACGGCTAGGGTTTTCTCATATCTCATTTATACTAGAAAAAATCCTACAAGAAAAAACAATGTGATTCAAAAATTAAGGAAAAACACGACCCATATTTGGGCAACATAGCCCCCGCATATTTATTTCATTATCCTCTCCCAAAACTCATATACACTTATTATATGATTAAACATGGTTGTGTTAGTAAACACAAGGCAACTATGTTTACCACAAAATTCACATGCCAACCTCAAAATTCTCTATATGGGTTGTGCATCAAATACCCAGCCAAATCTTACAGTATGATTAATGTGTAGCAAAACATATGGTTTCAAAATTCCCTACTTTTATGTAGTTTTATAATGATAAACTAAGGATGAATTCTAAATTGAGGATATGTATGAAGGATCACACAAAGTAATTCTTCAAATTAACTTTGAAAGCCTCACATAGATAACTCTCAAAGGATCTCTAATGAAGAAACATATAGTAAACTTCACTAGATAACTCTATACAAACCCACACAGGAAATGTATAGAGGGTTTCTAAATTATCACTCACACAGATAAGATAATTTAGAGATAAATCTCTTTTATGAATCACATATATAACATAATCATAGAACAAAGAAACTCACATAGGGTTTCGATAAGAGAAAAATCAATTTAATAACTCAATTCAACTATCCTACTCAAATAATGAGTTTACATGGGATATTTATAGGATGATATCCATATCCTCTTATAACCTCCTCAATAATAAGATAAACTAAATCTAAATAACATCAACACTATCTAAATTACTATTCATGATACTATTCATGTGAATAGTAATCTCCTATGATAATAATAATTAAATCCTAACAAAATCTTAAAAAGATAAGATATATCACAAGATAAAAGATAAACCCTAACTATTTTCTTAATGATTGAGGAAATAAACTAACTAATATCCTAAAATAATTATAAAATAATTCAATAACAACCTATCTAATAAATATGAAAAGATAATGTCATCCATAATGCTAATTACAATACTTTATCCATTAGTATGTAAAAATTCAGCTTGACACATATATGGTAAAACAATCATAACTTTGTGTAGAAAACTTGGATTTGAGATCCAAAAGATGTGTTCAACTCTTGATTTAATAATCTTTATGATAATATACATATTGTGGGTAAATATTTATCTTCAAATTTTACCCTTTCTTCCTTCTTTAGTGATGCATAAGACAATCTTAAAAATCTTGAATTTTTTTTACATCAATGACATAATACTACAAATAAATGATGTAATATGGATTCTTAGCCTAAATGGACTATATAAATGGGTTGATTTAAACTTGGCTAAGATCTAACAAAAATCCCTCCACATGTTTTTGAGGGTAAAAATAGTTAAGCTTGAATGATTAGGTGGATGTGTTACTTATTATTATATTGGTTTTATGTTATAACATAACCTTGTAAAATAATAGACTAACCACTTAAAGTAAAAGATGATTGAGTAATGCATAGGTCTAGATTACCAGATCCTTGATTGGCTATAGGAGTTAGTCTACTTTCTAATGTTTATTAGTGCCTTTGGGCTTTACCTTTAGGATGGATCCTAGTAGATATTAGTTTTTTACCTACTCTTGACACTGATGATATACTAGAGAATATCGATACTAAAGGGTCTAGTCACCCAAATGGTTTATTAGTTTTGGCTAGACTTTATGTCTGTTGGTGGTTACTTAGTTTCGGTTGGACTATATGTCCTTTGGTTTGGATAGGATTCCTTAGTATACAATAACATGGGGTGGTAATCATTCCATCACTCAAAAAACATTAATAATAATATAAAAAGTTAAAATAGGAGGAGGATGAAGAAGAAGGAGGAGGAGGAGGAGGAGGAGGAGAAATAAATAATGGCTGGTGAATAATTAATTTAATGGTCGTTTAAATCTAAGAAATAGACCAAATATAATACTTCTAAAGTTGGCTTATTTTGTGTTAGTCTTGGAGGCTTGAGAGCATGGAAATCTAGAGATATTATTTAGGTTCTCAATGGACCAAGGTTTGGGGTTTGTGCCTTTTGTTGCTTTATTCTGTTATATTTTAGTACTTTCATTTTACTCTGACCTATGCATTTGAATATTTTGGGGACCCGCAGAGGTTTTGTTTTATAAACATTTTCTTATAGTATCTACATACTATATATATTATTCACTATATTCTTTTATTTGAGTTGGTTGTTTTTTCTTAGCCTTGTACCTAACATGGGGTAGGTGATAGACGTCTATCTTATTTTGGGTGTAGCGGTAATACGTCGTATGTCTTATGTGTGTTTTATATTTTTCTACTTTTGTAACATTTTAAAATAAATTTTTTTTGGTAGTAAAAAATGGTGTTATTAAAGATAATATTAACTTTATAACCCAAACTCTATCTAGCTCAATTGGGCCCCTTAAAATATTCTTCAAAGGTCTCGACTACACATTGAATATGTAAGGGATCACAAAATGGAACACATCAGTATAATAATACTAAGTAAACCACTATATAAAACTAAACATGCAAATGTCATATGGATCACATATAAGGTGCACATAATAATATCATGAAACAAACATATTAAAAATAGATGCACAAACTAAATACTATTCCTATGCTATAACTCAAATGTCACCATTGGTCATATACTCATAATATCATCATATTTAACCAAATTAAAACTATTTCATTAATCCAATGTATACCAAAGGTGATCCATGACAGGAAGACACCGAGAATATTTAACCCTTTTCCATTAAACTACTACATATTATCATAATCCCAAAGAACTATTCACTTGGGCAATCATCAAACAAACAACCAAAACTAGTTCCAATTACAAAAGAGGCTAATGGACAAAGGCAACTATTAGCCAACTATAATATCCCACTTTTGAAAAACCTAATTTATTTAGTTAATGTTTTAAATAAATTAAAATTATCTTATTTTGTACATTAAGTACATCCTTTGATGAAATTGAAACTCTTATTTTGTTTTTAGTGCTTTGTTTATCCTTCTTAACCCTTTCTCATAAGTTCATTTATGTGAGATCTTTTCATCCAATTTAGTTTCTCATACTCCATCAAGTTCATTATATATATATATATATATATATATTAATCCTTGTCTTTTTATTAAACCCCTAGTCTATTTTAAAAATCTAATCGGTCCCTATGAAAAATAACTATTTACATGTTGTTCATCCCTTTTTTGTGTTTTTTAGCCCCAAAATGACCCTTTTGTTATATATATGACATCAAATAAAATTTCTCTCACTATAATTTACTCTAATATATGAAAAAATTTATCATTCCATATGTCAGACTAATACAAATTAATGGCAATGGTAATACCATAAATTTTAACACTCACCTCTACCATCACAAAATATCCAACCTTGGTCATTTACCATATTACATTTTCTACACCTCCTTAAGCAAACTCAAAATATCTTACATCTTTACTAATTTGATATTATCATCTCCCACTTCATCTTCTACCTAGGGAACCTACCTCCTTCTCTCCCTTTATCTACCTCCATCACCACCTTGGTGAAACATTTTGCACCACCTTCAACCACCATAATTCATCAATTTTTTCTCTCTTTTCCTCTCCTTTCCTCTCTTTCTTGTGCCTCCACCTTTTCTTCTTATTCCCTAATTCCGTTGGAAAATGAAAAATTTCACTAGTAAAAGTCAAGGTGTTACACTTGACTCAAAATAGGTAAAGTTTGTAAGTTAGGTGAATAATGTAAGATTGTGTGTGATGATTAAATTGTGGTGATAGATGTGCTTATGTGAAGGTAAAAGCATCACAAATTTTCTTCAATTGGAAAAAGGTCAAGAGGTTGACCAAAATCAATTTTAGGTAATTAAATTATGTAAAAAGTTAAATAATGGGTATTTTTAAAAAAATAGGAAATAAATCCCAACAATTATGAAAAGTTATATAAAAAAAAAGTGCATAACAATTTTATAAACCCAATTATATATAAAACAAATTGGTGTTATAAAATATTTAGATCTCAAACAAATTGAAATAGAAAATATTAAAAATATTTTTTTATCACGTAAATAGATTTTTCCACAGTCAAACAAAATTAATGACTAAATGATTAAAAATTGAATTTTAGGAGGGGATACCAAATATAATATTTTAGGATGATTAATGAGGCTAATTACCCAAGGTAGTTAGGGTTAGAGAAATGGAGTATTATTTATTTTATCTAATTTTTTATCACATTATCCAAGCCTACATATTATCCTAATTATCAAGTTTATTTTTTATATTTGGGATATCCTATACTATATTTTGGCATATTATACTCCATATTCAGTGTATGATAGTATATTATACTATATTTTTAGAGTATTTAAGTATATTGTATCTACTTTTTGGTGCAATCTACCATAATTTTAAGGTATATTATACTATATTATAGCTTTATTTTCCTCATTTATGCTTATAATGATATATATATAACAAGTAAACATATTTTTTTTTTGTATATATAATCTAGTGGACTAAATATAAAAATGAATATTTGATTTTGTATAACCCCAACATGTAGCCAACAAGCCTTCCAAAAATTATTTCATAAGGTGACTCAATAATGGAAGTCTTGTAAGTTATCTTGTAAAACAAAAGTGCATCAATGAACCTGGTGGACTTATCCTCCTCCCTTCTAAGATTAACTACTTCTAGTACTCTCTTAATTTCTCTATTTGAGGCTTTAGCTTGGTCAATTGTTTGGGGATAGTAAGGTGTGACTACTTTATATTGAACTTCATACTTGGCCTACAAGTTCTCAAATATTTTATTGTAAAAGTGGGTGCCTCCATTACTTGATTTCCTTTGGTGTAAAACCCCAAACTACCTCCTAATTAGGAGGTAGTTTAGGTTAAAAAATCAAACTAGAGCTATAAACACTAATAAAAAATTTTAAGTTGAAATAATTCATAAAGGTTTACGATAAGAATAGGTTAAAATTGCATAGTTGTCTACCCAAGCATTACAAGATTATTATATCTTATAGTTGTTCTTGCACACTAGTCGACTGACTAAGCACTTGATCTTGAACTTTTGAACCATGCCTTATGTTGTTCATGTGATCTGATATAAATGAGTGAGAAAAACCATGTCTCAACAATTAATTGATCTACTAGCCAAACTAGACCAGTAGGAAAACAATATATTTGATGTAAAATACTATTTTAAAAAGAAACTTGATAAGACAATAGAGCATAAAAAATTACTAAACTTCTCATATTACAATCAATAATTATGATAAGCATTATCATTATATATATATGAATAAGATTTAAGAAAAATGATTTAGAACTCAAATAAATACAGACCATCAATCAACAACCATAAAAATTAATAGGACCCATATAGATAGCTTATTAGCCAAATCATAATAAAAGTAGAAATAAATATCAGTGAGATAATATATTTGTTATTTGTGCCACATCAATACCATGTTGCTAGGGCACATTAACGATAGTTAATCGATAATTTCCTTATTTTTTACTAAAAGTTAGTAGGACATCCTTAATAGTACATTACAAACAGAAGTAATATCAATTAGCAATCACACGCTCCTAAGTGGTCTAGTAAGGATTTTTCCTTAGGGATATAGTGACAAAATAAAATAATCCTACTAATAGGAATATAGTATAATAATTCACAAAATAGAAACAATCACTTAAACTCTAATTAACAAAATTCATAGCTTGATCCTAATATTAGTTCAAAAGTACAAAGTAATAAATAAGGATGGTTTATGTGTATAAACAAATAAATTTTATAAAATAATATTTTATAAACCAATGACAACAACTTTTACAAAATAATAGTTATATAAAATTGAAAGCTTGATAAGCAACTTAATTACCTATAAACACAATCCAAACTAAAATAATATAAACTCACTAAACAATGATCCTATAAAGTAATAACAATAAGCTATCAATACTAAGTAAATATATATACACCAACTAGTTTGATCCAAGAATAACTATTTATTTTTTTCTTTTATAACCAAAGGTGCCAATTGGATAGGTCGAGTTCAATTCAAGTCATTTCAAGTTTGGGTTTGATAAGTTATCTTCATAATTTATTTAGGTTCAAGTGGGGTCAGGTTTTTTATATTCGGATTATTTCAAGTAAGTTCGATGTTTAGGTCAAGCTAGGGTCAGATTTGGGTCATTCAAAGTTAATTTATCCGCTAAAATTAAGTTTGGGTCATCTTACTTTAGGTACTCGAGTTTCAAACTAACTAGGTTTAGGGTCTTGTCGTTTTAGATTTTGTTTATCTAATTCAATTTACCAACTCATATCAAGCTATTTGAGGTTTGGCTTGCTTGAGTTTAAGGTTGACTCGAGTTGGGTTGTGATATTTCGGCCGACCTTCAAATTACCTATCAATGGTCATGTAAGTTTTGGTCAAGTTGAATTCAACATAGGTTAAACTTAATTTGACCCGTCTAATTTTTCTCAACTATTTTTAACAAGATCCATATTATTTAATGAGGATGTCTAGAATAAAAGTAAAAAAATTAAAATTGTAAAACCTATTTCCAATATTTTTAAATGAGTTTAAAAAAAAAGTTGTGAAGTTGGTTTCTTATATTTGTATTTTCATTTTCCACATATTTTTTTATTATCATTATTAGGAAAGGTAATGGACCATATTCGAATGTAGTTTTGATTGATCTTAGACCTAAATCTAAATTCATTTATATTATCTTGACCCAGACTAATTGGGTATGATGAAAAAAATAGGTCATGCTATTTTTTGGAGGGAAAACTAAATAATCTATACAATTACATAATTCAAAACATCATATGATACACAAATATAAAAGTATAATTTACACAACATATGTATAAATAAACACAATCTTAAGCCATGATCTACCGTAAAAGTAAATAAAGTAAACAAAACTTTAAACAAATTGTTTGACATATGGTACAAAGCTATAATACATATTTAATTAGACATGGCTATGAGTCGGATTTTGGTTTAACACTACCAAACCCATACCCAAAATTATTTAAATATATATGAACACAAATCCAACTCAACTTAAATCTCTTAAGCCTTAAAAACATGGACCCAAGTCTTCTATAAATAGAGTAATTTTTAATTAAGTCTTTTATCGACAATGTCTCATAAGATTAATATCAAATTTAATCATGTCAAATTAATATCATACTGGATCAACTTCAACTCAAAGTGTATTGGGTCCAACTGGTTTTAGATTTCCAATTGACTCATGTGTCTAGGCAAAAGCAGGTTAGGTTGAGCTGAACCCAAGTACATTATTGTCAAGCACGTATCGGGACAGGCTCTTCGTCAAGTAGGTCAATGAATATTTTGGTTTTCATTTACGATGGGATGGGTTGGACTTTTTAGGTCTAGTTATAACAATGTTTTTTGTTTGGGCTCTAATTTTGAAATTGATCTATGTAGAACACAGAGTTGGGCCTTATGTCTAGGCATACTTCCGCAGGTACACCGTTATATGACATTCGACTTGGATTACCACAATGCAAATAGAGGACTACAATAAGAATTAAGCATTGCAGATTCAGCCTGGTAACTGACACCCGATCGACCCACAGCAAATTAAGAGTCCCAAGTATTCTACCAAGAGTTTGTACCAAACCCCAAATAAAACGGTATTCAAAAACATACACAAACCACATTAATTACACGATCTAACATCCAAATCATATTGACCTCGTGCATTTAAGTTATGAATCAGCTCTGACAGACCAAACGCAATCAAACAGGAGCCAAGTAGACTTCAACAGCACCATTACAAAATCACTGCTTACTGTCTGAGAACCGGTCTTGAAAAGCTTCATCTATCCCTTCTGCTAGAATCTGGTGAGCCATCCCCATAGGATACAAGTCTCTTTCCTGGTGGACTGCCAGAGGACGAACTCGACCTGGACCTATCTCTGCTCACTTGTTTTGGTGGTGGTGGGGAATCCCTAGAAGACCTAGATGGGGATAGACTAGGAACAGATGCCGACCTTCGCCTTCCATCACGAGAAGCACGGTACCTATCCACTGGAGAAAGGCTACGAACAGGGCTTGGGCTGTAGCGACGGCGACGATACGGAGGGCTGCGAGACAGGCTTGGACTCCTTCGGCTTCTGTACCTGATGTCATAGGAGCACAGAAGCATTTGTATCAAAAAATAAAACTAGACTTCCACAACCCAAAAACTTTGTAAACTGTTCTATGGCCAGACACAACCAACAGTAATAACCATGCATCGATATTTTAAGGCATTACATCCTCCATTCAGCATCTTTCCAGAGAATTAGACAAGCCAACAATATTCTATGCCATTAAAGGTACATTCAGAAAGAGGCGCATGAATTGCAATGTTTACAGGTAAAAAGTTTCAGCTTGAATTTCTTCCTTTAGCCTAATTAAAACAACTATTATCCTAGTACTGCAATTGATGATGCCAAAAACGGAATACCAAGAACAAATTGGTAGTAAGATCCACAACAAAGTTGTGGCACCAACACATACCTTGGAGGAGACCTTGAGATTCTACGCCTTGGTGGCGAATACCTTCTGTAGCTTGAATACCTACCAATGTAGACATAAAACGTGACAATAGGTCCCAGCAAATGGTTGATAAGGCTTCAGAGATTCATTCATAAAGATCATACCTACTGCTTCTTCCACCATAACGGTATGACCTGGGAGATAATGAAGGGGTCCTATATCTTCGGGCATAGGAGTATCTCTCACTGAATCCCCTCCCCCTTCTTATACGCTTAGGTGATGTGACTGGGGAAGCACTTCTAGACACGCTCCTACGACGAACAGAGGGGGGTGATCTTACCCTGCGTACTGGGCTACGACTCTTAGAATAGCTCCGTCGGTCTTCCCGTCTAGAAAGCCTGATCGGACTGCCGCTCCTACGACGAACAGAGGGGGGTGATCTTACCCTGCGTACTGGGCTACGACTCTTAGAATAGCTCCGTCGGTCTTCCCGTCTAGAAAGCCTGATCGGACTGCGACTACCAACTCGTCTCGAAGGTGCTCGACCAGAGCTACGGCTCATACTTTGGTGCAAAGATCTTCTAGATGGGCTCCTGCTCCTACTGCTGGCTTTTACAGGACTTTTCCCACCTGACCTTCGTGATGAAGTTCTTGACATACCTCTACAGGGACTTCTAGAAGGGGACCTCATGGGGCTTCCACTGATGCTTCTCTGTGATCTAAGTCTTTGAGAACTCATGCTAATGCTTCGTCTAGCAGGGCTCCGGCTGACATCCCTTGCAGGGCTTCTGTTGCCTCCACTTGCCAATGGACTCCTGCTAATACTTCGACTCTGCGGTTCTATAGGGCTTTGAGGGCTCCTACTGACACTGGGAAACCTGCTTGCATGCCTCTTTGGGCTCACACTGCAGCTTCGGCTTATACTTCTCACAGGACTAATACTCTTACTCGGCTGCCTTTTCAGACTAACGCTTTTGCTTCTGCTTCTGCTTCTGCTCCTGCTCATTAACTTTTAATAAAATACCAGGAAGGATTGGTAAGCATAAAGTTCAGAGGCGTGATAAAAATGGAATGTAGACCTAGATTTGCCTGGATGGTCATCTACCACATCAGGTTGCCTGTCTTCATTTCTGTTGGACCTGGCATCTCTTTCATATCCATTAGCCTCCTCATTTCCATTTTCCCTAGGAGATTTATGATCCTTCATAGAGACATCAGTGCCCTTGCCTCTGAAGCAATGATTAACAACTACATCATCTGCCACAACAGGAGAATGACTTCCAGCTGGACAAAACCATAAAAGCAATGTTAAAGTCATAAGTCATCCATGCAAATCCTGAACTAAATAAACAGCCAAGGGCTCTTCAAAATGCCATTGAGTTGCAATGCTGTGACAATCTTATGCATGTTATTCTCCCTTTTTTACTAGGCATGAAGGGGAAATAGAAAAGAACAATCCACATTATATGAATGAGAATTCAAACTATAGTCTAAAGTAAAATCTATGGGGCTGGCAGTCATGGAATCATAATAGAAAATGCCAATAAGTCAACTAGTAAATAAAGCATAAGAAAGTCAAGGCACATTGCACAGAACATCAGCATGGACATGATACTGAAGCTATTGTAATAAGTTTAGAATTTGGTATCATCTCTGGACACTCAAGACTTGCACAAATAATAATTCATTCAATACCGTATCATTTAAAGAAAACAAGTATCACCACCTTATATCTCGTTAACCAGCACACATTAGGCTCAATAATTATCAAACCTGCTGTAATAAACACCATCAACATCATCATTACCACCACCAATTCATGTACCATTGTATCATTTTCATCAACAATCCAAATAGTACCTAAGAGAAACATCATCATATGACCTTGCAACATTTAAACCCATTTGCAATATTTAAAGTTGAAAAAAATTAATTTCTAAAAAGCTGGGCAAAGAACAATCAAAAAGTAACAACTTCCCAAGAGTAAAGGAGGGAAAAAAATTCATTTACTGACCCATTTCAAACAACACTAGTGCATCAAGCAACATGAAAAAATCATGGAGACAGACTTTCCAGAGAGGTGTAATATGCAGCGCATCAGAAACAGAGAAGATGCACGAGAGAGAAGGTAGAGCATAATAAGATAAATGTATGATATGACAGCAAAAGAAATAATCAAGTTGAATTCTCACCAGTAACCTGCAAATCATCTTTGTGCTTCCTGACAGTGTCTTTGGATTTACCATCATCCTCCTCAGAGCTACCCTCACTAGACTCGCTATCGGTCTCAGTGACACTATAAGATGACCTTCTACAATACAGAAGCCAAGTTAGCACAGCATGAGCAGATGCACATCTCGCTTTTTATCAATAATGAGCTTAATGCAGCAGGGGAGGAAAGACAGCTACCAAGTCCAAATGCCATTATAGGCCAGCTGTCATGATTATGAAGGTGAAAATACAAAAGTAAGTAAATTGTACAGATTATATCCCAACCTCATCACAAGGGGATAAGAAATACAACCCCTCAATCCCCCCCCCCAAAGCAATAAAAAAAAGGAGAGAAAGAAATGAGAGGGCAGAAGAGAAGAAAAAGAAATATGCAAGTTTACAAAAGTGGAAATTAGATTTAACAAACTAATGTGAGAATATGCATGCTGATTACTGACTCATAATAGGTTATCACATACAGAAAATAGGGCATAAACTCTGCCAAACGTATATATGCAGCATAACATTGGTAATGACGGCAACAATATCCAGGAAGAAATATATCCATTTAACATCAAGCCACATGCTATGATGTATGTGGAAAAATAGGTATCCTCATGCTAGAACACAATAGAAGCAAGAATTTATATTCTTGTTAGCAATCAGCTTCTGTGATAGGATGATGCACTAAAGCAGTGAGCATCTATGGGTCAGATCCCAAAGATAGCAAGTATTTTCTTATGATAGAAAGGTTATGGTCTAGTTTACAGTCAATCTTTAAACCTTAATCATTATGATAAAACCATATCAAATCATAGGTAAACCCACACAATGGGGAAATCACAAGCTCATAAACTCTTTTGTGGTTACTGCTTTATCTATTGCTCAACAAAATGTTTACATTACCTTCTCAATTTGCGCTTCAATCTCTTGTCGCGCTTTCTGCGCTTCTTCTCACGACGCCTATCCCTACTTTTTCCATGTCTATGTTTGTCTTTTTTAGATCTCTTTCTCTTCCTACGCCTGTTATCACTGGAAGAACTGCTCCCAGGGTTGAAGACTCCAGTTCAGAATCGCTATCTGGCTCACTTGAATCAAGATCAGAACTAGTGGAACTATCTGAGTCAGATGAGTAATATCTTCTTTTCCTCTTTTGTCTTTCTCTAGAAGATCTCTTATGTTTTCCCTTGTGTTTTGTCTCATGACTATTAGTTGAAGCATCATTCCTTGCCCTCAACTTATTGAGCTTCCTCTTCTCTGCACATCAATATGATCAAATTAGCAGTATGATTGGGGGAAAAATAACTTTAAAAAAGGGCTGAAAAGAGCAACAACATGAAGGAAGAAATTACAGACTTCAAGATCTGTAGGGCACCTTAAGCATAATGCACTTGAATATATCAGGTACTAGAAGGTGAAGTAAGATTGTTACCACTTTCATCATATTCACCACAATTAACTATTTTAACAGCAACTGTTGGAATTCCCTCTTCACCACTAGCATCTTCAATTTTCTTCAAAACATCATACCCATGGACAAGCTTGCCAAATACCACATATTTCCTGAAACAATGGTAAAAATAGTCAAAAATGCTCTTAGCAAAAGGACAACTTCAAAAGTACATGCAACACCCCAAAAGATTCAACTCTCAAATATTTGAGTCTGATAGCATAATATTAGCTGATTTATACGCCCTTCATTATCGTAAATAAACTCTAATGGAGAATAGGTTAAGTAAATCCACGTATATATGTCTGCACCAACCATTACATGCATAGGAACAACAGAACTACTAAATATGGATAACTTACCGGTCAAGGTCCTTATTTGCCCCAAAGGTCAGAATGAAAATAGATCCACGCAAATCACGGTCAGTAACTGACATAGATAGAAGACCGGGCTCATTATGCTTAAGCATAGGCAACTCATCTGAAATATCAGACAGCTATAATGAGATTCAAATACACCCCAATAGACTCAATGAGCAAGAAAATGCTGCATGAGTAATTAACACCAGGGAAAGAAAAAGAGACATGAACAATGGTGTAAGCATATTAAAACAAGTACAACAGCCTACAAAACGAAAGTACACAGGTTGAAAACTTGAAAGTCTGATTTTAATATGGAACTGCTTGCACATAGTATCAACATTTCTCAATAAGTTGAATCCACTGAAAAAAACAACACCCAGATAAAGCTTCACTATTCAACATCAAACCCAGGCTTGCATCATTAGGGCTATGACAGCAGAAGGATTAGCAATCACAAGCACCATATACTAATGAAAATTCTTCATGGTTCCCTAAAACCCAAACGTAGCACAGGAGGGTCATGTCAGATAATTAGCTCAGGAACCACTTACACCCCCCCACCCCAAAAAAAAAGCCAAGAGCAAAACCACAAAACCATATAGAGTAACAAACTTTACCAAACACAAGATAAAGGTTATCGTCAATGAAAAGTCAACTCATCATGACATTTCACCTCTAGCAAAACCCACCATATTTGATGCCCCAATAATAAGTTCAATCTAATTACCCACAAATGACATTTACTTCAAGTCAAATATGAAATATTATGGCTACTAACACAAAACTTTCCCAGCAATACCCATCAAAGTCAGTCTCAACACCATTAGCAACTTCGGGAAAAAACCTTTCTTTCTTTCAGAAAAAATTATAAAATAAAAGCTATCACTAATATATCTAAATTGTGGAAACCATGATAATAACACATGTAATGTTAACAAATTTAGGCCTTAAATCCATTCTGCTCACGAATGTGCTTGAACATAAAGACTAATTACATGAGGACACAAGAGAAAAAACCAAGTGAGAATCAAGAAACATACATAGGGTCTCTAACTAAGGAGACATGACAATGGAACCAACTGCAAATTAAAGCTATTAAGCTAATTACAGATCAAACAATGTCACTTGTAAAATTGACGGGGAACATATATGGACATCGTAAATAATAACAGAAATATATTATTTAGCTCGTATGAACATGCCTCTAACACCAAGAATAGAGCATAACAGAGAAATTTAATTACATTCACCTGGAAACTTATCTCCATAAATGCTTTCTCCAGCAAAGCCTGTTACAACAGATCCTTCATTGATCAAATAAATAAATAAATTGGGAAGCATCTGTTAATGAGATAACAAAGAGAAGTGCATATGAAAGATTTTTTTGGGCCATGAATAAAAAATGTATACAGTAAAAAACCAATGAGAGTATATCTCACTATCCTGAACAAGTATCACTGCAAACTAATGCCAGCATGACACCCAATTTTATAATACATACTCAACGACAGAAAAAGGATTTCATACATGATACAACCATATCCAAAATCATGTAACATAATGCAACTCAAGTTGGACTTCAAATAGATTTTAACATTAGGAGGGTGACAAATAGATAATGAATTTGAATACTGGCACAATATACATACCTTCTTGTCTGAGGAAATCACCACCCTGCAAAGAACAGAGCAACTTAATTTAATAAATCAATCAGCAACAGAGAACTGGCACAATACACATCGATAACTTCACTAAAATCAATTGAGATTTAAAATCTTGACAAGTACAACCTGAAAAATTAAATCATAGAAACATAGGTGTGAACACCAGCCCAGAATCCTACATCACTAACACAGATAACTAACCTAATGAAGGCAGAAGAACATTTTTAACTAAATTTTGTTCAGAAATCCATGTTTTCAGGGCTGTTGAGGGTATATGAAAGCAGGCTCAAGATAGAGATTATCAGCTATACCTCAGCCATGAGTCCTTTGGTTATGTGATGGAAAAAGGTTCCTTTGTAATGTAAGGGCTTCCCCAACTTAGGCCCAATACCCCTTTCCCCTGCAAAAACCAACTAGCAGTCATCATTTGCAAAATAAAACACTACTTTATATATAAAGTACATACATAGAGATAGATATATAATTAAAAAAATGTGGAAAAACAACATCGTCACTGCAGAAACACATGTGGAGGGACCTTCGTCCTTCACCCCTTTGTTTTTCCTCTCAAAAGATCATCAATAACATAAGTATGATTGGACCTGTGAAAGTTTATGCAGACAAAAAAGGAGAAAGTGGATGTGAGAAACAGTCATATTACTTCAGGCCCTCTGGTGCAGTTTTCTATTTATATTCCAAGATATCAAAGATCAAGTCCACTAGTAGAGCTTCTAGGGGTTTATGACCAAGCCTCTTCCTGTAAATCTTAGCAAACCAAGAAGAAAAAACCATAGACGGCAACATAGCTGATTCATTGACAATTTAACATCACAACATTTTCAGTTCCTTCAATCTAACTTCCCATCATCTATTTTCTTTCCTCATTATTATAATGTCAAACATATAACCTAACTGATTTTCCCAAGGGTCCAAAACGTTCTCATTTCCTGAATTTCCTCCCATCAAATGTTTCAAGACCACCTTCTACTTCCTCAGACATGGACTTTATTCAACACAGTCAACAAAAAAGCGGCAATGTCTTAATAAGCCAAAGAGGCGAAAAGATAGCATCTGAAAACACCAAGAATGATCAATAGCAGATGCACTATCTGCAAGTCTAAGCACATTAGATACTAAGGGCCTGTTCTCCTCGGGACTTATCAAATCAGTTCGGGCAGCAAAATTTTAATAATAATAAAAGAAATATAAAATTGATGATAGTCATGATAACAATATTAATAAAACTAACAGAAAAATATTAAGTGCAGCATTAATAATAGTAAAATAGTAATAATGACTCCTTGAAAATATTAGTTCGGATCAGAAAAGGTAAATTGAGGAGAATAGGCCCTATAAGTCCTGGAAGAGAGACACTGAAAAGTAAAAAACTACAATACAATCATTAATACTTCGGTAAACTTACCTGTACACAATGCTCGAAAGTTTTCTGCAGTTTTTGGAGCAATATCATTGAAGAGCTGTGCAGAGGAGACTATCAGTTATTACTAAATTTCCATTTCAGAATTAACTACGTTTGGATTAGATAGTTGGTACTTAGGTGAAGGCAGAAACAGCTATGAAACAGTTAATTGGCAAAACGATGAAAAACTGACAATAACATAGTACCTCAAAGGACATTCTTTCACGGGGATCTCCATCAATAGAGACATCCATAAAAACCAGAGGCCTTTGCTTCTTGGACATTTTCAATTGTAACGTATCTAAAGCTCAAGTCAGCATGACAACATTCCTGAGGAATTGTCGAACAAAGGAATGGGAATTATCAGTGACTGATCAAAAGATAAATAAAAAATGAACACAGGACAGTTAAATTCCAAGCATGAAGGCACCACAAACGTATGTGCAACTTGAGAGATGAGAGGGAAGAAACATAAATATGCACCCCATTTGGTCTAGGCTTAGTGGAAGCATCATCCACAAAATTCAAGGCCTTGATTCTGATGAAAAGAAAAAAAGAAAAAAAAAACTTAAACTCCTGGGACGAGTTGACACTGTACATCAATGTACAGTATACACACATTAACTGCAGTAAATAATCTCTCGGCTGAGGTGAGAACCCTTGTAATAACCAGCCAATACTTGATTATTCTTTACTGTGCTTTCATTACATTTCAATGTATTCACACTTTCTCTGGACGGTGTCAACTCAAATATCATTTTTATTTTTATTTTCATCATTTCTGGTAAGACAAATTGAAGGAATATTCCAAGTAGAAAAATAACATATTTGAGAAGCAGTTCTAACTTCTAAGGCTAAGACACTAATAAACTAGAAAAGCTGCTCCAAAGCAAAAAGACACTGTTCAGCATAAACAATGATCACCAAAGGGAATAATAATAACAAAATGCCAGAACAATATCAACATTTGATACAGGTAAGAAGACCCAAGCCTCCCACATGAGGAGGAATAATCTCCATTACCTATATATTTCTCTCAACCATCGCGAATCAAACATCTGACATTTACCCTCCTCACATGCGGTAAAATAAGAAAACAAATGGGAACCAAGGAATCAAGAATGAACAGGTTTGGCAATCAAGTATCCAATGTTAAGAACAGACGATGCCCTACTGAACATGCAATGCAAGAAACAAACAGATAATCAATAGCTTCATACTTAGTCAAACAATAGCGTGGTTATCATAAATCATTTTAATTCTACCTATTGGCGTAAAAACAATAAAGCAGTCGGTACAAACTTCAAACCCATCATTGCACAACAGCATACTCTGAAATTCTATGATACATTTAGTCAGCAAAATCAGCCAAAGCAGGTCCAAATTACACCGAAGACCAATCGGCCATTACAGATAAACCCTAAGAACCTATTTACACTGAGCGCATTAAATCACATAAAGAACTATGATTTATCAGCTAAACGAAACAAGCTTTACATTCATAAGATCAATAAACACATAATTCGAGAACGCGTTAACAGATACGAAGCATGAGAAACGCAGAGGTGAGGCTCCATAAGCTCTAATTGGTCGACCTAAAAGAGCGATAAAGAGCGCTTACTTTGGGCCACCAGTGCAACTGCGCCAGTTGCTTCAGAAAATTCGAGCACGGAGTGCTGCGTGTTACTATGTGAACATGTGATAAACTGGGAAGAGTGCGGAGGTACAAAGGAAATGGACTAGAAAAACCTAGCGGGCTAGCCTTCCACACCCGCCCTCATCATCCTCGCTTAGTTTCGCAAACGTGATTAAAATAAAGGAATTATGGCTTGTTTGTTTTGGATGATCCATAATAAAATGAATTAAAATTAAAGTTTAATCTTTATTTACGTTAATTAATTATATTTTTATTAATTTTTATTTCAAAATTAATGAAGATGGATGTTAATATATAAATAATTTTTTTTGTTAGGATAAAAATAACCTTAATTTATACTAATAGAATCGACTTTTTTCTTTTCATCTACTTTCATTCGTTCCGTGTCTCATTCTTTATTTATTTTATTTTTTTAACCTTCATTCATCTCGGTATGAACAAAAAATTTAAAATATTCATCTTGATTTATCTAGATTAGGTTAATATTATCCAAACAGTATTTTAAAATTTTACCTCAATTTACCTCTATTTCCTTTCCCTGGATTAATTTTTAATGTTTATCTTTACTCCGATTCACCCAATACAAATGGACCATTAGGCATTTAAGGCATGTTATTACCATCGGTTTAACAATTATTATAGGGCAGCATAGCATATAACATAAATAACTCTACCATTTTTGTTTGTAATATTTAGAATTTAGTAGCTATGTAAACTTTTTTTCACTTAACAAAATTATAAAATGAATTATTTTTATTTTAAACCAATATCAAAATAAACATATATATATATATATATATATATATATATATAATTTTTTCTCAAATTTCTCTATATATAATTGTCCATATTACTCTACTTTTAGCATAAAAAATAATTTTTCAACAAATATATGATAATCTGTCAATAACCATTGCAATAAAATTCACAATTTGATTTTACAATAGCTATATAATAAATATTCAAGAACTTTTGTATTAATTTTTCATCGTTGTTGCATTGACCTTTCAATAATTTTGTGATATTTTTTTCAACTACTCTAATAAACTTTTACCATTGTTATAATGATTTGATATGTTACTATTTTTCAACAACATTTTTAATGATTTTTTTCCCTTTGTAATACAAGTTTTTTTTAAAAATTATCTGATAACTTGTCAATAATTATGTGGTAATTTTTAACAATTATGTGATGATTTTTTAATTATCATAATGAAAATTTTCATTTTTATTATGCATATTTATCAACAAATATGTGATATTTTCCCTATATTAAAAAAAATTTGGCATTGCATATTTCTAGAATAAAACCTGACCATTAATATATATATAGATAATAAAAATATAAACAATATTTTTATATCATAGTATATTATACTTTAAAAAAATTAATAGTCAAAGTTTATTTTTTAAATTCACAATGACATTTTTTAAATATTTATTGAGTAGTTTTTTTAACAACTATATGGTGATTTTTTAATAATATATGGCACTTTTTTTAACAATCCTTGTCACAATTTTTGTACTAATTTTTCAACAGTTATGTTATAAATTTTTAACAAATTTAATCGATTGAATAAGATAAAATAATGACTACAAATCATTGATAGTAAGGAAGATTTTGTCTATAGTATTTATTACCAATGATATTTTACCGATATTAAATCATCGCTATAAATGGGTCAATAATAAGTTTATTACCAATTATATATAAATGTCAGTTAAAAAAATATTAATTTTGTGTACTAATGTGGGTGCAAATTTGAATATATTTGGGATGGTTCTTGGCAATCTTAAAGGTGTTTTGAAGTCCTATAACACTTTCTTAAAGATTAAGCCATAATTTAAGAGTTTATGCAAGATGATGTTCCAAGCACAACCTCAAGTGACACCCAAAGAGTTGGACCATGTCAAGATGAAAATTTGAAGGGTTTAGACGTGGAAAGAAAGCCATGCAAACATGGAGACCAAGTCACCTAGGTTCAACAATTATTAGCTAGAGTTTCTTAGTTAGGTACAATTTATATTTAACTAATTCTCCCTATCCCAGCATGTAATATGGCTAGTAGGCAAAGTATTTATTGGATGTAGACCTATAAACAAGGCATCCCTTTGATCATTGTAAGGGTGCAATATTGAGTAAAGAAGTAAGGTCTCTTCATGAGTAATTAAAATTTTCAATTACTTTATGAAGTTGAGAGTGATCATGAGAGGATTCTTTGCGTGTTCTCCTCTTAATTTTATCCAAAAGGGCATTTTATGTAAGTCCTCTTTGAAGAACCTTGTAGGGGCTATCTATGTGAGGTTTCTAGAAGCTATAATTCAACAATTATCACCACTCACCTTTCTTTCCATTCCATTTGACATACATTTACCATTACTTCATTTCATTCGAGTTCATAGAGTACTTTTATGAGAGGGGATTATGATGATTTCGGTCATGGGAAGTGGAGTAGAATATCCACATCATGTACCCTTATTAATGACAATAAATTGTCACTAATAGCCTTAATACCAAAAAAAAATTAAAATTAAAGTCGTTTGAATTCCAGAAACTTTATTACCAAGAACTTTTCTAAAAAAAAAAAATCCAAAAAAAAAACTTATTACTGATGATTTATCCTTTGTAGTAAGCCTATTACCCACAATTCTATAAGGAATAAAAAAATTGGGAAACCTTATTACTGATAATTATCCTTGATAATAAACTTTTAGGGAATATTGAATAAAATATAAATATATTATATAAAATCAAAAATACGGTTTTGTATCTATTACCTAATATAAATAGTGTTTTAAATCCTAATGTTATTATAAAAACATAATTTACAAAAAAAATAATTATTGCATCCAACTTGTCAATACTAGCGTAAAAGCTACAAATCATTTTCATTATATTCATCTTGATTGGATGGTGGAACCAGAGGACCTTGAGCCCATTTAGCCATAAAAGGTTTCATTTATCTTAATACTTCATCCTAGCACTCAAATGTTACTTGTTGTTGGGCTATAATCTCATTCATTTGTTTTTAATTTTGCTCCACTTGAGATTTTCATTATTGTGCTTGTAGTAGATATCCAACTCATGTGACAAGTAAGAAAAACTTAGAATTATTATGACTAATTACATTTAACTAACTTACAAAATTCTTCTTAGCTTGAGGAGTGACCCATTTGTTATTCTTACAATACATTTCTTTAAAGGTATCGGTCGTAGGTAATATTTTATTTTATTTTTTTCCTGGATTGGTTTATATTTAAGATAAAAATTAATATATTAAAATCCATTACTAATATAAAAAAATAAGAATTAAAAACCTAGAAATACCATCTTGTGGTAATATTGTGATAATGATTGTATACCATAACAAAAGAGAGTGGCTGTTTTTTTCCCTATTTGCAGCATTTTTGCCTCCCAAAACCTTCACTGGCATATTATTTATATGTAATTTTATTCAATTTGTATACCAAAATTTAATATTACCTTTACATCATTTAAATTCCATAATCGGTACATCTTTGCCATATGCCTGAATCAAAAAAAGAAGGCCTATAATTATTATCTTCTTACCAATCCTTTTTATGATTATGTTTAATATCTTTGCATCAATCAACCATCATTTGATTAAGACTTAATTGAAACCTAGGCCAGGCAGAAGTTGCCCTCCATGGAGCTAAATCAAAATATGTCTGCATATATACATAAACATGTGTTAGAAATTATCTAATTTTAATTTGATTACTTAATTATAAGAGATAATAAATAAATTTAATCTCAAATTCGAGGAGGATATTCACATTATCCTCAAAAGAGAAATATGACCACTTCTTATAACAAAGTAGCATTTTTTTTTAATCTTATTTCCAATACACCTAGTAAACCATTGGCCATATAGGCTGATAGCATTTAAAGTGTTTGCGTGGAAATCAAACTCTACCTCAAACTTTTTTCTTCGTCGTCTTTCAAACTCCTCCAACATCATGTTATCTCTATTTATTTCTCGGGCCCTATTCATAGGACCTAAGGCATGCATATACAAATTATATCATTAAGGTAATAAAATTATAAAAGTTATAGTGAGGAAATAAATGTAATAGACCAAATTTTATACCTTTTGAGTTTTGACACCTAGAGCATATTCTACAAGGACATGATGGATCACATCCAATTTCATCTCCACCATGACCTTGAGCAACAACATTAATCATATAGAAACAATAGAAACTATCAAATATTTAGATATATTAAAACTATAAATTATGATATTAAAAATAAATGAACAAAGTGTACTGCATGTCAAAAATTGTAGGATATAAGGTAAGATGGACTCCAATAATAAAATTGTAAGTAGGTTTAGATTTAGTACAAAATTTAACTTATTAAACAATTACTTATTATAATTGTAAATTTTATCTCTATTAATAAATTTTCCTTCACTATCCTCATCCAAAAATTCTAATTCCACATTTTCATCTTCAATAATGAAGTCTCTCATTTCATCTTGATCACCATTTTCGACCACAACACTACTAACACTAACACATACAATATTAAAGTTGTTAAGGTTTGTGATATCAACATTTAAGTCAATGAAAATTGAGTTGAAATCATCTACCACATAAATGTTGGTAAGATTGTTATTATCTAAATCCCAAATATTGCGATGATAACTTCCCATACAAATTTTCAATTTGAGTCATTGTACAAATCATCCATGCACAAGATTGTCTTTGCCTGAGTTCCAAGAATATATTAGTCATCCTTATACCACTTAGCCATAGTATACACACTTATAATATGGTTCATTTGCACAATTCTCTTCTTTCTCAGATTAGTATCAAATCACTTGCATTTAAATAAAACTAGAGAATACCTAGAGAACTAAGATAATTCTATAATCTTGATTAATTGTCCATAGAAGTTATCACCACCCTTGACTAATACACATATACCACTTGATGTGCTTTTCTCTTTAGATCTGTATCACACATTGAGAATTTAACTCCATTAATTATGCAACTTAAATAAGAAATTTCCATGTCAAATATTCCTAATACCAAGGAGAACAACTCATCAGTGCATATAAGTGATCTCATTTCACACAACTTGTACATCTATAATGTTTGTGTGTGTTGAAATAAGTAATGATATTAGAAAATGTAATGATGACTTATTATAAGTTTTAATTATCATTACTAAAAATAATTACCTTTAAATAGAACCAAGACGGACATTTTTTTTTGTACTTCGTTCAAATTACCACCATTCCTACATCATTAAATATCATTCATATGTTATATAACACCTCAAAATTTACCTAATCACATTCTCAATTAATTAATAATTTAATGTAGTCTAAATCCTAATTTTAGATAGTTTATATATATATATATATATATATATACATAGCCTTAACCCTAACATCGTATGATTGATAGATTAATTTTAAGCCAAATTCCCAAAATTTAAATTTAAACCTGGTCTTGATCCTAATCTAAAAAAAATATTTTCCTATTTTATCCTTTTACTTCCCTTTTCCCCCTTTTCTTTTCCTTTTTTTCTTTCTTCCCTCATTCCTTCCCGATAGACCAACCATTCCCTTTCCTCCTTTCCCTTCAAGTTATGCACACCCTTTCTCCCCCATGCATGCCCATCCATTTTCTTTCCCTTCACACCCACACATGACACTTGAACTACCACCCACATCCTACCCTCTACACATATACCTATCCAAGCCATGCTAAAATTAAAATACGCCAATTTTAGAAACCCTAATTATAAATTAATAATTATGTGTATTTAGTTATAATAAATATTGTAGTGCATTTGTACTAAAAATATTTTTAATATGTGTATTATTATGACATATTAGATATAAATTTAATAAGGTTAAAGTTTGAAATATTTTAGGTTACTAAATTTAACCTTAGTTCGTAAACGGTATTCATTTCGTCAAATAAACCTAGTCTAGTAACATTAAATTCTATCGAATAATTTTACCTGGATATTTTTCCCCGGTTCCTCACCTAAATAATTTACCCCTACCCTATTCTATATTTGCTTACCTCACCCTACTCCCTCTACCATTGCATAACCATCCTTCACACAACCCCTAAACCACACGCCTCCTTCTACCATGCTTTTTTTCCTCCCCTATTTTGCTCCACCATCTCCTATACACCACTGTCCCTTTTTAACTCCTTATTCTCTCTCATTTTTGTTTTGTAAATTAACCCCAAGCAGCCCCACATTCCCTCTCTTTCCCTGAGCTCCCTCAAGTAAGAAAAAATTCCATCGTTTTCCACTATTCTTATACCTCCAACAACTCCCTCTACACACCACCTCTTTGCTTCACATTCCACCACCAAAGCCCCTACCATAGCTATAGCAAGATCTGGCGTAGCCCCCCTCCAATTTGTAGCAAAATTTCCCCAAAGCCACCCCTATGCTACACACAAAATTGCCATAACACCACTCCCTCTTCGGCTAGTATTGCCAATCCCTCCCCATTTGCTTTGGCAAAAGTTGTCGAACCCACCTCCTTGTTGCACCTTGTTTCTCCGTAGCCCCTCCCTTTTCTCCAGCAATTTTGGCCTTTCCTACCCCCTTATTTCATCCTACTCCACCATTGCTCCCTCCCTCTTCTTGTTGGCAACTTCCATCGTTTACTCCTCCATTGTTACTTGAGTTTGTTTTGCTTCCTTGCTGTTTTTCTTTGGTTAGTTAGTAATCCTTGACTAATTTTAATTAATTTATGTTATTTTTATGATATATTAAATTCTAATACATGTGTTATTTGGTGTTAACTTCTTGGGTAATCTTTGAGGATCTCGTATAAGGTAGTCTTTTGTATTTCTGTGTAAGCTTGGATTTAAGTAAATCCAATCACTCATATGATAGTAAAAATTATGTGCGAGTATGCTAGTAACTTTTAGGCCTAGAATCATGCAAGGATTTATGCTTTTCAAGTATTTTAGAATGCATGATAAAATGATAATATGCTGAGAGGATGATATGCATGATTATCGATAATTAAGTTGTATGCATAAAATATGTCAAATGTGTTATATCCGCATGTCTCAAATTTTGTGACGGTCTCCATTATTATCATGTTATGATTCAAATCCCATGGTATATTCCTTATGAATGCTCATGCATGGAAGTAGGGTCATGATAATGCATATGGACATGTATGCACATGATTAGGGCTAACTTACAATAAATTCTATTTCGTATGGCCTAGGGTTAGAGATATGATCCTACATGTACTAAGATGATAATATGCCTATTTAAATGATGTCTCCTACTTTAAATTTGTACATGTATGCTGCGTGAAAGGTGTGGTGCATGGTAGTCGCATGATTAGGGTTTTGGTGGGTGCAACCCACTAAATGCATAAGAAATGGAAAATATAATTAGTCGCCGAAATGTAAAGATTACCTACTTGCTAAAATGATGTGAAATAATGCCTTGTTGCCTGCACATGACAAATATTTCATGATAATAATGTTTGATATAAAAAATTTGAGTAAAATGAGGAAACTAGGGTTTTAAAAGGTATTTTGATAATTTTAACCTAATATATGATTTACAAATAAATGAATGCTAGGTTGGCCTTAGCTTTTGATAGGTTGACTTTAGCTTTGACTTGGATTGACATATATCTATGACAATAGGGATTATCTAAATAATTGAAAATAAAGGGGAAATATTTTATAGAAAATAAAAATTTCTATATTATATATGACTTATGTGATCACCTTATAAGATATTAATACTTAAAATGAAAGACCTCAAGTTGGGAATGATTGCTCTCTAGTGGTCGTTACGTTAGAGTTGAGGTGTTAGCCCTAGTTTTTGGTTCATTGGTGTACCACTGTGCCCTAATTTTTAAAATCCTACTCTACTTTATAGGTAATCTATTGACCCTATAGGGATATCGATACTTAAAGACTAGGTGACCAAGGTTGGGAGGATATTGTGTTGCTTTTGGGAACTAGTATGACTAGGTGTACCGTTGTTTCTCTAAGTTCAAGGTAAGGGTATTATGCTACCTTCGAGCACCGATATCAACAGATATATTGTTGTGTCTCCGGGTTGATTTGTATCCCTCTCGAGTAAGGAAGTAAAATTGAAATGTTTGTTGTGAAATGAAATAAATGGATTGTTGGTTTGGTAGTTACCTCAGTGCCTTACCCTGGTATTGTTTTAGAATATTAGTTCTATAGTTGCCTTAGTGCCCTACTCTAGTATTGTTTTGGATTGTTGTTTCGGTAGTTACCTCAGTGCCCTACCGCTATGTTTGGAATGTATTTAACTAATCAAATATGACCTTACACCTTGAAATTATGATAAGTTGAGTGGTATATTTTGAGCTGAGGCTTGGACCATGATCTATATTTCTCCATGAGTATTATCTATATGCTTTATGCCTTATGCTTATGTGAGGGTCATGGAATGGCATGACGGTTATAAGAGCATGCAGGATAAGTGGAGTCATTGGGAAGATGTTCCATTTTTAGAATGGGCATTTGGGTCTAAGAGTTAGGGCAAACCGAAGTTGTACCTTCGGGTGTTGGTTTTTGTTACTACTGGTTTTCCTGTGGACTCTTAAATCCGATACTGTACTTTTATTATACCGTGGTACTATGACATTTATTTGTAACTCCATTATGTATTATTTCTATTTTCATTGAATTATATTAATTGAGTTTTGTTTTAGCATTATCACTTAGCTTAAGGGGTGTTACAAAAATCCTTTACCATTTGACATCCCCATCCTTACCCACACCCTCACTTCACTTTACACTATAAATACCCCACTCTTCATTTCTCCTTTTTCCCTTCCCTCCTTTCTCATCAAGAACCCGAGTTGACCCTCCCTCCTTCCCTATCCTCTGTTTATTGCCCCCAATACCACTCACCACTGACTAAGCCCTTGATTTCTTCATTTCTTCTTCTTTCTCTATCTATACTGCCTGCAACCCAGCTATAGGTTTCATCTCCACCAAACCCTCACTTTGCCCTACCAACCATCACCACCACAAACTACACCTTATTTTCCTCCCCAAGAAGCCTATTTGGTTTCATTTGGCACACAACTCATGCACACCCTAAAAAAGTTGTGCTCTCCTTTGTATGCCTCACTCCTATAGCTTATGCACATATTTATCGACACATGGCGTTCTTGATCTTCTCCTCACGCAGCGCCATGCCCTCCATCCTAGCACCACCATACACCAGTATTTGCATGAGCTCTCCCACTTGTTTTAATTATCTCTATTTTCTACCCTCATTTGCCTTAATTTTTCCTTTGGCTATTTTTCCTAAGTTCTAATCTTCTTATATATTTTTATTTTATGTTATTTCCTATGGTATTGGAGGATAAGTCCTAGATTATATGTGTTTAGAGATGAGAGATGTTTTAGTAAGGATACATATCGTAGCTAAGGCTTTTATGTGCAATATGTATATTTATACAAAATATTATGTCTAGTATTGTTATATGGATAATTTCATGTTGATAAAATTGATGTATGATATGTTTTGTGGTGTTGTGGAAAGATGAGTAACACATGAAAGCATGTGTTTACAAGCATCATTTAGCTAAGCTTGTTTTATAAGTAGGGAGGTAAATGAGTTGAGCCAGCTTGATATTTTGCTTGGCTCGGCGAGTTAAAAACTCAGTTTAATTTGTTTATTTAGTTAAATGAACTGATTCTGAGTCTCACTTTTGGACTTGTTTAAAGCCTAAACCAAAAATAGTGAGGCCTAGTTTATTTTATAACTTTGGTTTGTGAGCATGACTCAGCTTAACTCATTAAAAGCTTGGTTTGGCTATTTTATTTAGTTAAATGAGTTGAGCTTAAGCCTTATTTTAGGCTCATTTATTTAAACATGCCATGCTCAAGCCTAAGGGCTTTTGGCTTGGCTCAACTCATTCACAACCCTATTTATAAGTAAAGATGATCAACATGAATCGTTTATCTGATTCGGGCTATGTGTTGACTCTTATGTATATGTATAATTATGGTTAAGCATTTTCATGAGGATTAGGTTGGAGGTTGAAAATCATTCATGTGGGGACTTGTAAAGTTTTTGTGAAAGAAATGTGTATTATAGTTATATTAAGGGCAATTTGGTCAGCATAGGTTAAATATGAAATCTTTGGTATTTTAATGTGTCAATTAGTCCAAAATATGTTAAATATACTTTGTGAAAAATGTGGAGTGATTATGAATGGTCTAAGTCCAATAAAATGAGAAAATGGTTTTAAATGGGAATATCAACCCTAGAGGCAGGGTCATTATCACATGTATAAAATGCTTGAGTTAGACCTCGATTTTTGAATATGTTATTGATATTTTAGGAATTTGTATGTATTTGATGGTCATATAAGTCCCATGGAAAAATTTATGCTTAATTTGTAAAATTAGAATTTCATAGGAGTCTATGAATAGTGACTCCCGAGGCAGGTTGCTATCACATGTGTAAGACTTTGAAGTTAGACCTTGGTTTTTAGATATATTGTCATTTATAACATTTTAAGGATAGAAGTTAAATTTGGTGATAAAATGAGTATCTAGGGAAGAATTTATGCTAACCATATGAAATTAGGGTTTTTTAATGGTTCATTTGGTTTGGGGTGAACGAGGGTTAATAGAAGTAAGTCAATTAACTCACCCCATTTGGGATGGATTTTTTTAACCTAAACCAATTGAATGAAGTTTAAAGTTTCACTTTCGTTCACCTCAGTTAACCTTATTTTTTGTTAACCTCTTATTTCAGGGGTAATAAAGGTGAATGAAAAAAGATAAGTAAATTTTATACGTTTATCTCAATCCAAATGAAAATTATAGAACATTCACCCTAATTTACCCTATGTTAGGTTAATATCATCCATTTTTTTTTAAACATTCACTTTGAATCACCTCAATTCCCTTTACCTATGTTAATTTTTAATGTTTAACCTCAAATCAATTCACCCTAATCCCAATGGAGCATGAGGGAAATATGGACTTTTACCTTAGGGAACATATTAGTATTTATGTGGTTGTATTTTATGTGTTTTAAATAATTATATTAAGATGGATTTTGTGAATTGTATACTTTCATGTATTCTTACATGATGGTCTTAATATATACCACCTTGAATGAGACACAAAACACTTGAAGTGAAAGATCACATGAGTCAGGGCCAAGATGTTGTATGCCCATTCCACTAGACAACAATAGTGACTAAGGAGGGTTTTTACTTAAGAGGTATTTCAATCCATTCCATAGGATTAAGAATATTAGGGTTCTTGGGCTCAACATAAACAAGAATATATTCTTGAGATAAATAATAATAAATAAGATATTAATTACTTAAAGTGAAACACTATAAAAAATTGCCACACATGCCACTAAAACATCTGTGGCTAATAAGTAAAATCCCATGGCTAAAATATTTGGCTACAAAAATTTTAGGCATCACCTTTTGTGGCCTATAAGCTTGTGACAAAAATGTTAGCTATGGAAAAAGTGATTTGGTGGCTAGAATTGATGAAATTAGCCACAAGTAATTGGTAACTCATATTTAGATAGTTATGATTAGTTTTTTTGGCACACATGTTGATTGTGAAAAATATTCCTTTAACGCATGTTATGATAGTCATAGGTAGTCCTGTGACACACATGTCGATAGCTATGAGTAGTTCCGTGATACACATATTGATAGGCACATTTAGCATCATAGCGTACATGTCGATAGTCTCACATAATACCAATTTTTACCTTCCTCGGCCATTATTGTAGCCTACACAACATTTTGTTGTAATAAAATATTACATGAGTTAGGACCGAGGTATTGTGTCTAATCCACCGGATAATAATAATGGCTTAGAAGCATTTTGCATTAAAAGGTGCTTCAAAACCACAATATCATTCTATGTATAAACATTTTGGCCACCAATTTTTGTCTTCCTTGGCGATTTTTGTAGCCTATGTCACCTTTTATTGTAGTGAAATATTACATGAGTTGAGAATAAGGTGTTTTGTCCAATTTACCAGATGGTGGCTTAGATGTATTTTGTCTTGAGAGGTGCTTTAAACCATTCCACTAGTTTAAAAATAGTGGTCAATAGTATGTTGCCTTGGTATATGTTGAGTCTGTTCCACTAGACACAAGGTCTCTAAACTCCATATAAATAATAATATGGATTATTATTGTATCTAATAATGGGCTTCCAAAATTAGTATTATCTTACATCGTATTATTATGTTTGCTTATTCTTCTATGTGCCCTTATGTATTATGTATTGTTTGGTTATGCTTGTATTTTCACCTCACTCCACATATAATGTACTAATCATCCTTTTCATAGGTAGTACTCATTCCCACGAGTAGAGGATCCAGTTGAGTTTGTGTAGGTATTTGAGGACCTACTAGATGACTTTTATTACTTATGATGCCTTTTTTTTTGTAGAGGATTGATCTTATTATATGTATGGTGTTTTGGAATGTAAGTACATGTTACAAAACCTTAGTTTTAAGCCAGATACCTTATATGACTCTTAGTTCCTGTGTGTCCCTTTTATGTGCTTGAATATTATACTTGGAGTAATCCTCCAAATACATGTGTAAATTTATGAAATCTACCTCACTCTTCATCTTACCATGTTTTGAGTTGTTAATTATTTTTCCTTATATTACATGTAATTATGGTATGATAAGTTAGAATTATGTCGAATACGATGGTAACATCCATCTATTTTGATATAAGCTTTTGCTACAAACAAAATGTTTCAGTAATAAATTTTGGGGATGTTACAACTTGTTATCAAACCTTTGGTTTTGTTTTCCATGATCTTTTTTAAAAGAAAGTTCTTAAATGGTCCCCTATATGTTTTTATTAGTCTGTCTTATAATTTGAAAATATCAATTCTTTGGGAAAAAAACCACATTAACTTATATGGATTCAAGAACACATAGCCTAAGAGGCCTTTAAATGTGTTTATGTGCCATATGTGTTAGTAAGCTAAGACTATTTTATCCTAACAAGTTTTTTGTCTTGAAACTCGCTCACCATGGATCCGAATGGTCCTTTCCATCATCTAGAGAAGACCTTTGAGGCTTTCATTGAGTTCATTAGGTGTTTATCACTCCACCTTAGCTTAAGTTACCACCACCATCTCCGCATTACCCATAGGAGGGGTATTGGAGAGGGCTACAATCAAAGGATTACTGGACTTCACAAGACAATCTACACTAATGAGGAGGATTTGATAATCTTGGAGGGATGGATCAGAAACATAGACATGACATATGAGGTAGTCGATTGCCCACCTGCTTGAAAGGCGGGCATTGTAGCCTACTTCCTTAAGTTAATACTAATAAAATTGGAATTATACTGAAATTAAGTAAATCACTTTTATGTGTTAACTGTTGGGTAATGATTTGAACAACTATTACTTAAAGTGAAATATCACATGAGATAATACTAAAATGATTCCAAGTGTTGAATAATTTGATTATTGAAATTTATTACCTTGTCCTAATAGAATTATAGGACCCTAGTCTACTCTATTTGACTAATACATTGGCTTATAAGGGTATGTACACTTAAGGATTAGAGGTATAATAGTGGCCTAGGCATTTTACCCTAGTTGTGAGAGTATCAGTGAGGTTAACTACCTTTCTCCCATCTGTGGGAAAACAGGAAATTAAATGTTACATATTAGTAAGGTTGAATATCTTTCTCTCATCTTTAGGGGGAAGAGGAAATAATTAGTTATATTACAAGTGGTTCTCTAATCTCAATGTAAATAAGTAAATATATTATGTGAATCTCATAACTTAAGCGTCTGTGCATGTAAAATATCCATTTGTCATTATGTTTCTTATTCCATGCATTCCCTTTTCTATGGATGTATATTATTACCTTACTTAGTACATTGCATACCAACCATCCTTTTCATGATTGTTGATCAATTCCATGAGCAGTTACCATCATATTTTCATGTATATATTGATTCAATGCTTTTGTTGTGCTTACTTGTGATGAGTAGTTGTAGTTTGGTACAAGTGTATGGTTATTTAAATATCTCTCTATATTTATACTTTTAGTCCTATTTTTTCTATCATAAATTTTCTCTCTCTATTTTTTAATATTATATCATCATGGGATCTATCACTTCCCATACTTGAGCTTTAGGTACGAGTTACTTGTGATCCTTATGCCCAATATAGATGGGGTACAGGGAGTATCTCTTTTTTGTTGGATGAGGCATAAGACCTAGTATTTTATTGTAAATGCTTCCAAAAAAAATATTTTTAGTAATACATTTTGGGGTATTATGGTAAGAGTATGCTATGAGCACTTTCAAAATATATGGTGGGGTGGAGTACTTAGGGGATCGTGTTTGAGACCTAGATGTTCTCTTGAGCTAAAGACCCTATCTACCTGAGGAAACAAATGTTATTAAAAAAATTATATCACACCCAACTCTTATAGGGTCGTTGAATAGGGTTTTCAAACATATCCTATAGGGAGAAACCTAGTTTGCATGTATATCTTAAGATCATGTTTGTAGGGTAAAGAGAAGAGGGACCTTGGTAGCACATAGTTAAATTTCTAATGCACATAAGCACTCTCCTTAGATTTGAGTTTTTTTTTACTTCCAATTCAACTCAATTGAGGGTTGATAACCATTGACATGCACCTAAGTATATAGCAGTTGTAAATATTACATGTTTCTCAGTATGTTATAGTGTTTCTCATAACTCATAACAAATTAAGTTTGGGGAATATATAAGAATAAAATATTGCATTATTTATGGACTTTGCTAGGGTGCATTTGCAAGGAATTCTATCAACATTAGTTTTATAGGGTGTGCATAGTGCATGTTTTAGAATTTTATTGTGCATCTATGCCTACAAGGATGGGTAGTGTAGTTTTGAACTCAAATTTCCTGAACATCAACCATTTTATACCTAATACACTGACTATCTATTAGAATGCAAGAATACATACACTTTCTTTATAGGGTACGCATGGGACAACCGACAAAACCTATAAAAAACCATTGTTATCCATTCCTAGAAGCTTCCTTTATACTAGTCTACTGTAGAGAACATTCTACCAAATTTTAGCTGCAACAGTAGATGAGGACCATAAGACATCAATTGTTTGTGATACCATATGTTGACGATTCTTCCCTAGTAGTCTCCCACAACAACTATAAAAGAACTAACAAATCAAGCAGAGAAGTCAACAAATATGGTAGAGAATTATAGAGATGATTTTCACTTTCAATTTGAACAGAGGAATGAGAGTAGGATAGTACGGTGTAAAAGCTTAATAAAGGAGATGAAAAGAAGGTATAAGATGTTGAGAAGGGTGTATTACCCACCCTTTAACCCTTTCCTTTTTTTTTCCTCTTGGATCTCATTCTACTTTGAGTTTTGTAATGTCAATTAGCATGAGTTGATTTATTAGTGGGGAGGATTGAATTCTTCTTTCCAATGTAATGCATAACACATATTGTAATATGCCCGAGTGATGTGGTATTTTAGTTTGGTGTTCTTAAATTACTTGTGAATTATATTAAATATTTGTTGAGTGTTGTGAGACGATATAGTTAAGAAGAAATCATAGAGCCAAATTGATGCTAATGTCATCATAGAGATGTGAAGAAGAATTAGTGCTAATACTGGAAGTTCACTATGTAAAATTACCATGGTTTATATACTGTGATAGTGAACCTATGATGTTGATACCCTGCAATCTTGGTATGTGATGATATGCTATGTGTTTCTTGGTTATAGGTGATAGGAGATATCCCCATCCCCACGTCTATTGCTACTGGCATACCATATTTACTATCCACATCTATTCTAATTTTACTTACCTTAATTGATCTCTTATATTGCTTACCATATTTTGAACAAAAATTGATAGTGTAGCTTGATCTTGTCAATTTAAGCATTTTTGTTATCTAAAACATTAATTTTATTAATTTCCCATTCGGTTTGGGGTGAATGGAGGTTAATGAGGTAAATTAATTGATTCACCCTGTTTAGGAATGAATTTTTTTAACCTCAACTAGGTGAATCAAGTTAAAATTTTTACCTCCATTCACCTATATTAACCTCATTTTTTTAGACCTATGATTTCGAGGGTAACATATGTAAAGGTGAAAATATAAGTAAATTTTATACCTGGTTGGACAAAAATTCCCCAAAACTAGTTTGTATTTAAATTAATACAAGATACTAATCTATTTAACACAAGGGTATAAATTTCATTTATTATATTTTTTAAAACTTCACTCACCTCAATCCAAATAATATTTTTAAAATATTCACCATGATTAAGCCGGGTTAGATTAAGATCATCCAAATAATATTTTAAAACATTTACCCTGATTCACTTTCATTACCTTTACCAAGGTTAGGTTTTAATGCTTAACCTCACTCCGATTCATGATTATCCAAATGATTATTAAGTGTGGCCTATGAATATCTCTATGGGATGATACTCTATTCATCACACACTACTTGGACAATTATGTACACTTCCACATAATGTGGTGCTTTATTTTTTTACCCTATTAAGGCACTTAACCCCACATCGCACCACCCTATTTTAACACCATGAAATTGAGCCAAAAATAATTCTAAATAATTAATATGGTAACCTAATTCTAACCTAGAAAAATAATTTTTCTATCTTATCCTAATTCCCAAATTCTAAATATTAGCCTAACCCTAATTTTTTTGGGGTTATTACATCTTTTCTAACCTAAAACTAATCTCGAATTATAGTTTAATTGATCTATCCTAAAATCCTAACCTAGACTATATTAATATTATCCTAATTAGAAACGAAACCTACTAATTCTCCCTTTTCTCTTCTTTTCTTTTCTTCCTTCGGCCAACCTTCTCCTACTTCCTCTTCTTTTCATTTTCCCCCTTCTTCCTTTGTGAAAAATTATCTACAGATAATTCCTGGCACACCCCATCACTCCCCTATCACTTGCCAAACCATCCCTTACCCCCATCTGCCTATCAATTCCCATCCCTAAAAATCTTGGGTTGGGGTTGATTTCTTTCAGTCGTTGCACCCTCTCCCTTTTCTTCTCTACATGTGCATATATATATATATATATATATATATGTATGTATGTATGTATGTATGTATGTATGTATATGTATATATGTATATTAATATCTAAAAATAAATACCATGACCACCTCTCTTCTCTCCCTTTTTCTTCTTGAAGAAACAACACCATTTTTTTCCCTTATTGCCAACATGAAAAGAACCTTAAAAACCACCACTGATAAGCCCAATTAAAGCACCTCCACCACCTACGTCAACCTACACTAAACCCCCCCAACCATCTTCCAAATCCTCCGTTAGTACCCCCATTTGCTACCAAACTTACCACAACCCCTTTCCTTTTCTCTCTCCTTGGTTGCAATAATAACCACCCCACCACATCACCTCCACTGTCGGCTAAACCCCCACAACCTCCCCCTCTATTTTCTTCTTTTTTTGTGGCACCAACAATTGATGTGGAATATTATCTCCAAACAATCTTCCACAAATTCAGTAATTTTTCTTTTAGATTACAAGTTGCAAATCTTCAAAAAAAAACTCTTACACTTTTAACTCGAACTTATTTAAACTTGATTGATTTGGTAGATTGGTATTGATATAATCTAAGATTAGTTATCTTCTAATGAGAAATCATTTATTACTCAATATAACACTCTACAACTCTCTAATGAAATCAATTGAAGAATGAGAAAAGATGATGTGGTTTTTATCAAAGTAATGGAAGATTGGATAAAAATTTGTATTAGAATATGTCACCCAAGATCTAATGCAAAAAGAATGAAGTGATTTGGTGGATTATAGATGAAGAAATTGATGTTACAAGATGAAGGTGTTTTAGCAGATTTGAAGGTGTTCAAATGTGTCGTGTGAAGATAGATTTGAGGAAGGATTAATCCCAGATTTTCCTTGCTCAATACAGACCCAGAAGGGAGGATTAGACTTTAGCTCTCTTTCTCAAAGTTTGATCAAAATTCTTATTATTCATTCTATTCAATTCTCTGCCCACAAAGTTGTGCACAACATGGTTTATATAGGAGAAGGAATAAGCTTGGTGGTGACTAGCTTAAACCATCCGAGTTTAGTCCCTTAATTCAGCCCATTAATCATGGTTGAATTAATCCCATATTAACCTTAATCCAAAGCATAATATCATTAGTTAAATGATATAAAGGATTAATATTACAAAGCTATACAATAGACTAAGATACATACATGAAATTATAGCCATACCCTAACTTACATAAAATATACTTAGGGTTAGGGTTTACAACAAGTTTATAAAAATAATGAATATCATCACTCTATCTCTTGTTGTAATGTATCATCCCATGTATGTCATAGTCTTGCATTCCTTGGAATACTTGTACACATCAATGTGTATGAACATCATCTTCTTTCAAATATGTAACATACCTACAAGAATAACTTGAATGTTTTTCAATGTCAAGCATATTAGAATTATCAAGAATATTTAACATGATAGGCTCCAATATTATGAAAGCTAAATCATCTTCCTTACCTTGAGGATTAGAATGAATATGACAATCATTATGTTCAATGGATGCTCCTGCATCATACTCCCCAAGTTGAGAAGAATTTGCCCTCAAATTTTCATCAGAATAATAAGGAGACAAATCACCAACATTAAAATTTCTTGAAATTCCACCATAAAAATCTGGAAGTTCAAGTTCATAAGCATTATCTCCAAACTTCCTAAGTATTTTAAATGGACCATCGGCTCTTGGCATTTGCTTGTTTTTACGTAAATTAGGAAATCTCTCTTTACGTAAATGTAACCAAACTAAGTCACCAGGAGAAAACACATAAGAGTTTCTATGCTTATTCGCTTGAGCTTTATACTTGGCATTAGATTTTTCAATATGATTTTTGATTTTCTCATGAAGTTGTTGAAGAAATTTTATTCTCTCTTTAGCTTCATAGTTTTTCAATTCACCTTTTTTTCAATGGAATCATGTTAATAGGCATGTTAGGATTGACACCATACACACTAAGCATATTCCATAAAGTTTTCCAAAAATAAGTCATAAACTTGACATAAGTAGTATTTGAAAGGATTATACAAAAACTCATATTTTCTTTCACAAATCCTTTATCCATAAGTTCTTTTATTTGTTTTTGTAATTCCTTAGCTTCTTCTAGGTTACATCTATAAGCCGGTTTATTAGGGATAGGCATACTAGGAATAAGATCAATAGCATGTTCTACACCTCTTTTAGGTGGTAATCCAGGAGGTAAGTCATCAGGAAATACATCATTATACTCATCAAGCAACTTAATCAAATTAGGATCTTTAAGTTGTTGTTTTTCAGGTTTAGAATCTTTAGAAACTAGAGCATAACAAATTCCTTCTTCTTTTATACATTTGTCCATAGCCTTTTCATGTAAAAATAATTTCTTTTTATCATCACTCAAGGCCATATGATCATATAAAGAAGGTTTGAGCCTATACAATTGTTTTTCCTTTTTCACCAAATATTCATTAGTTACCCAATCATGAGATGTTTTTCTATCAAATTGCCATGATCTACCCAAAATTAATCCACAAGCATCCATAGGTAAAACATCACATAGAACTTCATCGTGATAGTCTCTAATAGAAAATGTGATTAAAGCTCTTTTGTTTACTTTATCTCCTTTATCCTTGTTTAACCATTGTAAGGAATAAGGTTTAGGATGATTAGTAGTTTCCAAACCAATTTTCTTAACCATTGCCTCACTAGCAACATTAGTACATGAACCACTATCAATTATAAGTCTACAAACTGTATCACCTATTTTACACTTAGTTTTAAAAATCTTTTCTCTTTGAGTAGGTGTAATACTATGTTGTATTTGCAAGACTCTTTGAATTACAAAGCAGAGGTATCCTTCTTCTTCTTCCATAGTTAATATTTAATTAGGAGATTCAACTTCTAATTCATCATCATCACTACATGGTTCCATGTTTTCTATTTCATTTAAGGTTAAGGCTCTTTGGTTAGGACAATCTCTAGAAAAATGTACATATCCTTTACATTTGAAACATTATTTATTAGCCATTTCAACCACCTTATTTTTACCTTTATCATCTTTTTTATTCTTTTTATCATATGAAAATGTCGATTTAGGTATAAAGGTGTTAGAATAGGATTTAATCGAAGTAGAAGCATTAGACTTAACATAGGCTTTAGTTGTCTTGGTTTGTCTTTCAATCTTCATAGCCAATTTTATCAAGTCATCAAGAGAGTCATAAGAGTACATATCAACCTTGTCTCTTATTAAGTTATTCAAGCCACCTAAGTATCTAGCACATCTTTGTTCCTTTCTTTCATGAACATCACAAATAAGGGATAGTCTTTCAAACTCTCTAGTGTATTCTTCTACACTAAATAAGCCTTGCCTTAGAGTATTCATCTTAACATACATATCTTGTTCATAGTCTCTAGGCACAAATTTCTTTCTTAAGTGCTTTTTAAGTTTTTCCCAAGATTTGATTTTAGACTTCTCTTGTTTTTCCTAGTTCGCTTTAAGTTATCATACCAAATTCGAGCAAAATTTTTGAACTTTAGAGTAGCTAATTTGCACTTTCTATCATCATCATATTCTATAAACTCAAAAATAGCTTCAATCTCATGCAACCATTCAAAAAATGACTCCACATTCAAATCACCATAAAATTCAGGAAGTTCAAGTTTAATACCTTGATCTTTATGGTGTGGATTTCTTACATGGAATGTAGGTGCTCTTCTTTGGTTGCTTGAGCCAAAAGAATTTGTCTCCTCTTCTCCATCTTCATGATGAGAAAAATTTATGGGTCCACGTCCATTCTTGGCATGGTACAACGGCTTCATTCTCCCTTCCACACTATCATGTGTGGTTTCCATTTGAGGTTGCCATGGTTTACACTTCTCTTGGTTGGCTAACTTTGCTTCTACACTTTCGAGTTGATGTTGTAGTGTGTTTTGAGTCTGTAGTTGGGAATCCATGCGTGTGGTGAGGCCTTTGATGGACTCAAACAGGGCACGCACCTCTTCACTAGACATGGTGAAGGTTGACACACAACCTTTCTTGATGCACACAATATATCTTCCACAAATGTAGGTGCTGGATTCGTTTTGCCTACAACCAAACAAAGCACAAACCAATTTCTAATTATAAAGAAAATATCAAACACTACCTGAAATATTTATCTAGGCACAAAGGAGATCTTTAAGCCCCAAGAATATCCACTTCACGCAGGTACACACAAACAATGAAAGATTAGTAATAATAGGTGTGAAAATGATTCACATAAAATCATAGAACATGTTTCTGTGTTATCAATAAAATCGTGTCTTCCAGTGGGAGTTTCGTGTTAAAATCTTCATAGAAAATGTATAGAAGATCCAGAGGTAGATGATGGACTATTTTCTTGAGAGAAATTGATGGGAGATGAGTCAAATACACAGTTTCGGGCTTCACATAAAATCATAGAACATGTTTCTGTATTTTCAACAAAAACTTGTCTTCCAGTGGGAGATTCGTTTTGAAGTCTTCATAGGAAATGTAGAGGACATCCAGATGTAGAAGGACGAAAAATGAATCAAATACACAGCCTGCAAGTTCCAGGTTTGTTTCGGGCGATTGAGAACTGTCCAGAGATGTTGAACACTTTGAAGCTTTTCTTCTTGCTTGCACGAAAAGAACTTGAAGGGGGTTGTCATACAATTGATCACACACTAATAGAGAGTAGAATACAATATAAATCAAGTGCTGAAGAGGCACACACGATCGTTGCAACCAAACGAACCAAACTGGTGCTGCTGAAATTCGAACTCTGTTGGTATTTTATGTGAAAAGTTGAGGGAAAATGCAACAAGATCGTTGCAAGATTGCAATAAATTAAAGCAAGAACTTCAATAAAACTTAAATAAGTTCATCAAGAATCAATAATTTCAAGAAATGCTGGAGTATCCGTGGAGTTCTTGGTGAAAGAACACACCACAATTTCAGGTCGGTAGAAATCAACTTCGAACAACTGAAGCTTTGATACCAAAAATGATGTGTTTTTTATCAAAGTAATGGAAGGTTGGATCAAAATTTGTATTAGAAGCTGTCACCCAAGATATAATGCAAAAATAATGAAGTGATTTGGTGGATTATAGATGAAGAAATTGATGTTACAAGATGAAGGTGTTTCAGCAGATTTGAAGGTGTTCAAATGTGTCGTGTGAAGATAGATTTGAGGAAGGATTAATCCCAGATTTTCCTTGCTCAATACAGACCCAAAAGGGAGGATTAGACTTTATATCTCTTGCTCAATTTTTTTATCAAAATTCTTATTATTCATTCTATTCAATTCTCTGCCCACAAAGTTGTGCACAACATGGTTTATATAGGAGAAGGAATACGCTTGGTGGTGACTAGCTTAAACCATCCGAGTTTAGTCCCTTAATTCAGCCCATTAATCATGGTTGAATTAAGCCCATATTAACCTTAATCCAAAGCATAATATAATTGGTTAAATGATACAAAGGATTAATATTACAAAGCTATACAATAGACTAAGATACATACATGAAATTATAGCCATACCCTGACTTACATAAAATATACTTAGGGTTAGGGTTTACAACAAGTTTATAAAAATAATGAATATCATCACTCTATCTCTTGTTGTAATGTATCATCCCATGTATGTCATAGTCTTGCATGCCTTGGAATACTTGTACACATCAATGTGTATGAACATCATCTTCTTGCAAATATGTAACATACCTACAAGAATAACTTGAATGTTTTTCAATGTCAAGCATATTAGAATTATCAAGAATATTTAACATGATAGGCTCCAATATTATGAAAGCTAAATCATCTTCCTTACCTTGAGAATTAAAATGAATATGACAATCATTATGTTCAATGGATGCTCCTGCATCAAGAGAAGATGAAGAACACACACAACCTTGGTGTTAATTCTCTATTTCAAATTATTTCATTTGTATATAATCCATCCTATCTAGATCAAGTGTAGAAGGAGATACACACACGCACACACACACATGTACACATACAGACCCTTCATTAATAAGCCCATATATATTGGCCTTATTAACAAAAGTGAACCATAATCATTATAAAGTATACAACAAAACAACAAAGCTACACAGACTCTAAATATGTAATATAAAGATTTAACATATGTAATCCAACTTTATATCTTGTAGCCTTGTTTTTCCATGCACTTTATAATTCTTGTAATAAAATTGCCTTGTACATCAAATATCTTCAATAGCTTTAACTTCTTACAAACATGTACAATACCTGCAAGAATTACTTGACAAAATATTAGAAGCATAAGGATTTTTAAGCACAGTGGATTCCATCTCCAAGTGTGCTAATTATTTTTATTCTTCACCATTTGAAGAATAAGATTGAGAGTGATATAGAGATGTTCTTGAATCATTATACCCTTAAAAAGAAGAATTATCCCTTGAATTAGTATCACTATGGTAGGACATAAGTCACTAATGTTGAAAGTTCTAGATACTCCTCCATAATGTTCAGGTAATTCAACTTCATATACATTATGTCCAAATTTTCTTAAGATTTTGACTGGCCCATTAGCTTTAGGCATTAGTTTATTCTTTCTTAAGTTTGGAAATATTTATTTTCTTAAATGCAACCATACCAAATCTCCTGGTTTAAACACTTGTTGAATTCTATTTTTTTTTTACTTGAGCTTGGTATTTAGCATTCCATTTTTCAATGTTATCTTTAATTTGTTGATGAAGTTTTTTAAAGAATTCGATTATTTCCTTAACATAAAAAATCTTTATATCTCCCCCTTTAAAAGATAATATATCAATTGGTAGATAACGATTAATTCTATAGACAACCTGAAAAGGACTCGATTGAGTTGTACTATAAGGACTCCTATTGTATGTGAATTCAGCATGCACAAGCTCTATATCCCAATCTTTTGTAATCTTATTCACTAACCTTGTAGAAAAGTACCTAGAGTTCTATTTTGACCATCCATTTGTGGATGATGTGAAGTACTAAACAACAACTTAATACCTAACATGTGCCAAATTAGCTTGAGAATTTTACATCTCAATATGATACTATACTTTTGGGAACTCCTTGTAACCTTACTATTTATTGAAAATAAAGTTTTCTGCATGTGCTGCATTATCAATCTTATTACAAAGTATGAAACGTACCATTTTTGAAAATTGATCTACTACCATAAGAATATAATTTTTACCCCTTTGCATCCTTGGTAAACCTAAAATAAAATCCATGCTAACACTTTTCCAAAGATAATTAAGCACTAGCAAAGGAGTATACAAACCCTTGAGGAAGAAACTTTTACTTTTTTGACAAGTTACGCATATTCCTATAATAGTTTATACTAATTTTATCATCCATGGGCAGAGGAAATTTTCTTGTCGTATTTCCATGGTCTTATGAACTCTTAAATAACCAACTATACCTCCCTCATGTACTGCTTTACCAGCTAAATCACATACATAAGAATGAGGTATACATAAAATATTAAGTTTGAAGAGATACTCATCTTGTAGTAAATAATTACCACAACTAAAATTCTTTTTGCACATATTATAGATGTCAAAAAAAATATTCATCCTTATCATATAGTTCCTTTGAAATCTCAAACCTCAATAATTTAACATCTAACATGACTAATATCATGGATCTTTGAGACAAAGCATCTAGCACGGCATTTTCTTTATCAAAATGTTTGAAAAAAACAATAAGGATTGTAAGAAACTAACTCATTTTGCATGATCTAACTAATCGTCTTTTACCTATACAAATATTTCAAACTCTCATGATATGAATGCAAAACAAATGGTTTAGACCTAAGGTAATGACTCCATGTTTCTAGGCTTCTTATGATAGCATATAACTCTTTGTCATATGTGGAATAGTTTAATCTTGCTCCATTTAATTTCTCACTAAAAAATATAATAGCTCATTTTTCCTGTGATAGTACACCTTCTATCCCTACCTCACTTGCATCAAATGTAACTTCAAATAATTTATCAAAGCCAGGTAAAGCTAGTATTGGTGCATTACATAGCTTATTTTTCAAAGTTTGGAAGGCCCTAGTTACATCCTCATTCTAATTAAATTCACTTTTTTTCATGAGTTGGGTTATGTAACACCCCAAAATTCACTAATTTTTTTTAAAACGGAAGCAATTAAGATAGAAACACTTAAAACCTGTGAATTCTGGGAATGTTACCGCCACACTTAGTACCAGACCGGTTCTCTCCAACCGTTCCAGTACCAAGTGCTAAGGCTAAAGAAAAGATTTACGTTAAATTCAAATTAACAATTCATAAAAGGATTCGAAAGATCATACACAAAATCAGAGTACGAGAAATTAAGAGTTAATTACAATATCCTTGAAGTTTCAAATAACACTTGTAACTTCCAAATAGAAATACATTTAAACCAGATAAAACCCGATGGGTCAAATTCTGGATTGCCTACTCACTCAAATCAGGCCTACCACCCCAAAACAGCCTCTGATCTTAAACCTGCAAAAGAGGTCTGCTCCCCACCATCAGTGGATCATCACAGGACCCATCAACCAAGGTAGTATCAGTACGAGTCCAGTACTGAGTAAGGTGACTTGATCACTAAGGCCAACACACAACCACATAAATCATGCAGAACATAGAAGGGCATAATTACCAACACAATGACATAAGGTGTAATCCCCCGGATTTTTAAAACCCTATATTTTAGTAAATAAATTTTATTTTGGATAAATTAGCTTTTAAATATTTTTAATATAATTGTTTTATGGATTTTTGAGTGTATGAAATTTGGTATAAATATTTTAATAAATTAAAATAAATATTTTGTTATTTTATCATACTCTCATTATTTAAATAATTTTCCAAATTATTATTTTACGAAAATTATCCATTTAAATCCTTATATTTCAATTAAATTGTTAAATAAACTTATTATCCAAAAATATTTTACCTTACCATTTATAAATTAAATTATTTTAATTAAAATAATTTTCCTTTCCCTTTTTCCCTTTTTCCTTCTTCTCCCTTTTCTTTCTTTTTCTTTTTTTTCCTTCCTTGGGCCGCCGGCCAGCCGGCCTGCCCTCTCCCTCTTTCCCTCCTGCGCGACTGGGCTGGCCCAGTTCCCGTGCCTCCTTCCTTCGCACGAGCCGGCCGCCCTCCTCCCTTCTCTTCTTTCTTCTTCGACCGGGCCGGCTCCTTCTTTCTTCGGCCGGTCCGCCCGTCGCACACAGCCCCCAGCCCCGACACTCCCTTCTTCTTCCTTCGTCTTCTTCCTCCCTCATCTCCAGTGAGATTTTCGCTGCCGGATCTGCAGCTCCCTCTCCCCCGTTGACTCGCCTGTCTCCCTCCCTCTCTCTCTCTCTCTCTCTCTCTCCCTCGCGTCGTTTTCTCTGCCCATTCCTGTCTCCCTCTCCCTCTCCCTGCCATTGCCATAACCCTTCCCCCTCCCTGCAACCTCCATTTCCCTACCATCTATAGCCGCCCCTCGAGCCCTATCCCTTCCCTTCTCTTCCTCCTCTATTTATTCCTCCTTCCTGCCCCATTCGGCATTTTTTTTTCGAGCCTCCCCCATGCCCCCGAGCCTCTCCTTTTCTCCCATTATTCTCCTCCCTTCTCTCCCCCTGTTTTTGTTTCGCCGCCCCTCTCCGCCGCTTCCGCCGCCTCAACAACCACCTGCACCACCTCCTGCCACCCTCTGCCTCACCCTCGAACCATCACAGTCCCCGTTGAGCCACCCCGCAGCCCCATCCTTACTCCTCTCTTCTTTTCTCTCCCGTTCACCCCCTTCTCGGCAACCGCTCTGCAACGCCTCGCCCCGCCGCCTTCCCGCCGCTTCCGCCGCCACTTGAGCCACCCTATTGCTCCCTGTAACCCCCTCTACCATCCCCAGTCCTCCTTTGGTCGAAACCATCACCCGAAAGCCTCCATTTTTCCTCCTCATTTTCCTTCCTCGCCAGCCCCATCTCGACCTCCCTCCTCGGCCGCCACCTTCGCAGCTTCGCTGCCGCCGCCTCCGCCGCCCTTAGCCGCCGTCAACCCTTCCCCAACGACCACCTACACCCCCTCTCCACCTCTGGTCCATTGCCTTGCCCTAAATCCTCCCCGAAACCCCTCCATTCTTAGCCCCAAACCACCAACCAGAAAACACTTCTCCCTCCTTCCTTCCTCCACCACCTTCGAGCCCCTCATTTTATTCTCTCTTTGCATGCAACTCATGCTGCATGAGTAGTATGAGCTGCTGCCCTCTTTGGTTTGCTTACTTAATATTTTTAAGGTATAAAAATATTTTAGTTTAATTATTTGAGCAATTAAGTGTTATAAGCCTTATGATTTTGCTTTTTATCTTTTCTAATCTAATGAGTCTTGTATTATTTTAGGTATTGGTTTTGATAAATCAAATCTTGAACCTTAAACCGGGATACCGGTATGGTTTGTTTTTCGTGGAATCGAGGTAACCGTTAAATTCCGCTTAAATATATGGATTAACGTATGTTAGCACATTAGGCATTTTTTATGTGTATTATGTTTAATATATGTTTTCTAGTATATTATATATGTTTTCTTGAGTTGGTTGATGAAAAGGAAGTATGATATATTATGTGCCATGTTCGGAGATATTGTTTAAGGTAGAAGTTAGTTATTAATGAAAATGTTAAGTATTATCCACGTTTTATTATGGTATTGTGATCTTTATTGCATGATTAGTATTTTGTGAGCCTTTGTGAATTTTGTTAATGTATCTTGTACACGATTATGGCCTAGAATATATATGGGTGTTAATAATGCTACATTAATTATAAGATTTGAAGATGAGAGATTTAAGTTAATATTTTATGTAGTAATAATAATAATTTAATATAAGTGGAGTGATAAAGGGTAAGATGGTAAATTTGTAAGAGGGAGGATAAATTGGTAATCTTGTAACAAAAGGGGAAATTTGGTAATTTATAATAAAAGGGCAATTTTGAAACTTTATAATAAAAAGGGACAAGTCGGTAATTTTGTAAGTGAAAGGATAAATTGGTAATTTTGAAATAGAAGGGTAATTTGGTAATTTCACAATTAAAGGGGCAAAATAGTAATTTTGTGAATAAAGGAAAAAATAGTAATTTGTGATTAAATTGTAATTTTGTAAGAAGAGGGCAAAATGGTAATTTATAATAAAAGGTTAAAGTTGTAATTTTGTAATAAAAGGGTAAAATGGACATTTTATCATAAAAGGGCAATTTGGTAAAATTGTAATGAAAGGGGTAATTTGGTAAATTGTAATAACAAGGATAATTGGTAATTTTGTAATAAAAGGGTAAGATTGTAATTTTATAATTAGAGGGTAAAATAGTAATTTTGGGATAACGGGCAGAATGGTAATTTGAGAATTAAAAGAGGTAAGATAGTAATTTCATAATTAAGGATAAATGGAAGTTTAATAAGTAAAAGGGCGATATGGTAATTTTTGGAAGTTAAGCGGGTAAAATGGTAAGTTTGAAGGTGAAGGGGTAAAATGGTAATTTGTAAATCAAGGGGGTAAAAGTGGAAATTGGAAAGGAGTAAATTGGTAACTATAATAATTGAGAAGGGTAAAAATAATAATTTAAATAATTAAAGGGTAATTTGATGACTTAATAATGGAGAAGGGTAAAATCGTAAATATGACAAATGTGAGGGGTAATTTGGTAATTTAACCAACTAGAGGGGTAATTTGGTAATTAGGATAATGAACGGGGGTAAATTGGTAATTTGACCAACTAATGGGTGATTTGTTAATTATAATAAAGGAAATGGGTAAATTGATAATCTAACAAACTAAATGGGGAATATATTAAATGTAACGGTTATAAAGGACGTCTAGGGGCCTAATTTATGTGAAAGATAGCTCGGTAACCTAAACCGAGTAAGGGTGTAGCTAAAGTCAAATGTGTGCTATATGTCCTACGTGCCTTGAATGCCTTGTATAATTGTTATGTCGAGACCTATATGTTGCTATTTTAATTGTCTCATGTGTGGTATGGCTTGGAACCAAGGTGTGTTCATGTGCTCTTTTTGGTATGTGCTGATATGGATATGCTATGTGTTATGATGTGATGTGATGTGGCCCTTAGGGACATGCATGCTAGGATAATTATTGTGGTAGTCGGGTATGGAGGCATGAAAAAGAGTATTGAGAGAGAAAGGTGACCAAAGGGAAGTAAGTTGGCTAATGTAGGTACGGGAGAAACTAGGATTTGCATGGGTTGGTTAGAGTCCGCATGGGGGCAGACTTTACGTGTGGAAAGTTACCTCAGGATGTGAGGAAGGTAACAGAAGTGTCGTTTGGGTGTCTGGAAGCTTCGGGCAAAAAATAGTACGTGGGACGGTATAAGGGTGCGTAGGAGACCCAACTAGGGTTAGGAAGAAACCCTAATGTGAGAAGGTAGAAAAAGAAAAAGAAAATAATATAAGTAAAAGAGAATGAGTGGGGTAGATAGTGAGGATTGGATCTAAGGGTCGTGACGTGTGGGGTGTTGAATTAGTCGGGATGTGTACTACGGAGAAGGATGGGCCACATAGGCCCGAGTTAGGGTTTTGGAGAAAACCGAGTTAGGAGGTGCAGACGTCTCAAGATATGGGACGGGCCCTCCTGGGAGGATAAGTGTGGATATAGTTAGCCATGCATGTCAAGGGTGGAATACTTTCGAATAAGATACGTTTAAAACACTAATCACTTAAAGAGGAAGATGCTGAGCCGGGCCCAGACCGGTCCACCGGCGAATAATAGTGACTAGGAGCCATGGTGCCCTAGAGACCGTGCCACCGGCGAACAATAGTGGTCGGGAGCGTTTTGCCCTGTATATTTCCGGTCCACCGGCTATAATAGTGGGGGTTACCATGCTCAGCAAACCAAACGTAAAATCGATAAGATATGGGAAAAATACTAATCACTTATAGTGGAAGACCTTGTGAGTCGGGGCCAGACCGGTCCACCGGCGAATAATAGTGGCCAGGAGCGTTCTGCCCTGGAGACCGACCCACCGGCGAATAATAGTGGCCAGGAGCGTTTTGCCCTGTATATATTTCCGGTCCACCGGCTATAATAGTGGGGTTCCCACACTCACATGGACATATAAAATTTGAGATGATTGATTAATGATGGATTAATGGCCTTAAGGCCCTAAAGTATCGATTATTCATTATGGCCTAGTGATATTCAGTTAACTTGTTAAGTATGTGATTGGACAAAGATGAATGTCATGTATACACCATTAATATTTGATTGACATGTTGAATACGTGAATGTATGGATCTGAGTGTTATAGTTACATATGTCGTTATGTACGGTTATCCTAGTATATCATGTGTGTCATTGCGTGCCTATCTTTAAGCGCGTTTTTAAAGGGTTACTCAGCACAGCAGTACTGAAGGGTTCCCTTCGTGGGGCCCCTGCCTATTCAATGGGCAGTGCCCCTTGCAGGTCATGTCCGATGCTTTCAAGTGGGTCTCGGGAATGAGCGTAAGGAACTATCCAGACTTGTTAAGTTTTTAATTTGCCTCTTTAAAATTTATAAACTCGATATATTGTCATTTGTAACCACCACTGGTGGATTTTACTCTGATAAATCATTTACCGCGCTACTCTGGTTAATTTATGCTTAAGTTTCTTGGAAATTTTGATTTCACTCCTTTAGCCTTAGCACTTGGTACCGGAACGGTATGAGTGAGCCGGTCTGGCACTAAGTGTGGCGGTAATACTCCCAAAGTTCACGGTTTATTAATTTGCTTCCGCTAATTTTCTTTTAATTAAACAAAATTTTTTAGTAGTGAATTTTGGGGGTGTTACATAAGGTGCTTACGACCATCCAAGTAAGAGTACAAGGCCCGATTGTAGACTGGATTAATTTTTAAATTAATCTCTGATCAGAATTCATTTCACACCATACTTTTTATCAAGTCCATACGAGTACGGGAACCCCACTATTTTAGCCGGTGGATCGGTCTCCAGGGCACTCTGGCTCCTGGCCACTATTATAGCCGGTGGATCAGTCACTTAGGGTACATTCCTTACCACTATTATATGCCGGTGGATCAGTCTGGCCCCTTCTCGCACGGTGTTCCACTGTAAGTAAATAATGTCTTCCCACTTATTATCAACATGTATAGTTTGGTTTGTTGAGCTCGGGATCCCCCACTATTTTAGCCGGTGGATCGGTCACTAGGGTAACATACCCTACCACTATTAAGCTGGTGGATCGATCTCCAGGTTACCGCAGTACCTGACCACTATTATGCCGGTGGATCGGTCTGGGCCCGGCTCAACATCTTTCACTTTACGTGATTAATATCTTAAGTATCTTATTCAAAGGCTTTTACCCTAGACATGCATAAATCTTCACACATCATAATTACACTTTAATCACCATATACACATTCAATAGTCAATCACTCCAAACCCTAATTCAGTCACCTCCATACCCTTATAATGTCTTACGTATTATTTTTCACCCAAAACATTCAAACACCCAAATAACTCTTCTACTTCCTCCCTTACATCCCAAATCAACTTTTCACACATAAATTTCACTTCCATGCAAACACTAATCTTTCCATGCAAACCTTCGAACCTTTTTCATGTAAAACCTAAAATTCCATGTGAAGCCCTAAATTCAACCATGCAAACCCTAATACCACCATACAACCATCAATATCACCATGTAAATCCTAATACCACCATACAACTATAATTACCACCATACAACCTTAATATCATCATACAAACCCTAATACCAACATACATCCATTAATACCACCAGGTAAACCCTAGATTCCATCATATAAAACCATAAATTCAATCCAGCCAAAACCAAAGATTCACCCATACCAAACCCTAAATTCAAACCATAAAGATTCTTCCATACTAAACCCTAAATTCAAGCCATACAGATTCTTCCACATAAAATCATAAATTAGAATCTCCCAAGGAAAACTATAAATTGAATTTCCCCCAAGCAAATCCTAAATTAGATTCCCCCATATAATATCATAAATTATATTTTCCCAAATAACATCATGAATTAGATTCTCCCAAACAAATTATAAATTAACTCTCCCAATCAAATCATAACTTAAATTCTCCCATATAATATTATAAATTACTTTCTCCCAAATAACATCATAAACTAAATTCTCCCAAACAAATTATAAATTAACTCTCCCAATCAAATCATAACTTAAATTCTCCCATATAATATTATAAATTACATTCTCCCAAATAACATCATAAACTAAATTCTCCCAAACAAACCATAATTTAATTCTCCCAATCAATCATAAATTAAATTCTCCCATATAATATCATAAATTAAATTCTCCCAAATAGCATCATAAACTAGATTATTCCTTATAAAACCATAAAATTTAGGTCAACTCACTTCCCTTAGTCAACTTCTTTCCCCATCCTCCTTTTTCATCCTTCCTCTCACACAAACCACATCGACTTCCTCACATACAAAACACATATCATCATACATAATTAATACACATACCATGCACAACATACTTCAACTCCAAGTCATACCACATATAAAATATTTAATTATAATAAACATTAGATACATAACATGCGAAACACATAATACACATAAGCACATAAAAGGCCTTAGCACTCCTTACCTAAAACGACACCTGTCTTGGAGCACGCTCCTACGCCTCCTTAGGGTTTGACTGATTTTACCTATTATGAAATAAGAGCTAAAATTAGACTCTCTCCTATCAAAATAATATTAAACACTAATTCAATATAAGAATAGTTTTTTTTAGAATAATAATAATAATAATACCAAAATAATATCAATATTAATATTAATAAGAATAATAAAATAGTAGAAATAATAATAAAAAGGCATTACTCAAAAATAAAGTGAAATAAGGGATTCAGACCCTTTACCAAAATAATACTAAAAAGATTATTTGTAAAATAAATAACCCAATTCAGAAATAATAATAGTAATAATGATAATGATAATGATAATGATAATGATGATAATAATAATAATAATAATAATAATAATAATGACATTATTAACAACACTAATGTTAAAATATTTATATTAATAATAATAAATAAGAATAATGGAAATTCGAAATAGAAAATAATAATAATAATTATTATTATTATACTTATAACATTTTAATATTAATAATAGTAATTATAGAAATAATAAGAAGAATAATAATAAAATCGAATTAAAATATATTAGGCTTCAGCCCTCAACATAAATAATAATAAAATAATAATAATAATAATAATAATAATAATGCATATTAAAATATAAATATTATGAATAATAATAATAGTATTTATATGTAAATAATTGAAATAAAATAATTTAAGGGTTATAAAAATAGGGAAAATAGCTGAGAGGGTCTAGGGTTCAACCAAATGTTGGTGGGGATAGGCGGCACCGGCGGTGGTGCACGGCGGTGGCGGCGGTGGCCGGAAAAAGAGAGGAAAGAAGGGAAAGTTGCATGCTAGGAATAAGATAGGAAGAATTAAAATGGGAGCTGGGTTGTTTTGAGTTCCCCAGAAGGAGAGGGATAGAATGAAGGTGGCGGCACAGCCAAAGGTGGCGGCGCACGGCGGCGGCGGTGGTGGCCGAATGGAGGAGATGAAGAAAGAGAGGGGAGGAGAACGAGAAAAAGGAAACTAAAGGTATGGGAAGGTAGGGCAGGGTCTGCAGCACAGTTTGGGAGGTGAAAGAAGCGGCCTTAGCGGTGGAGGAGGTGGCTAAGGGCGGCGCGAAGGGTGGCGGGGCAGAAAACAGGGTTGATCGGGAAGGGGACTTCGCACAGCTGGGGCGGCTTGTGCAGGAAGAATCGAAGGGCGAGATAGATTTGGTTAGATAGAGGGCGGTGCAAGGATGACACGGGTGGCCAGAACGGGCGGTGAAGTTGGCTGGAGGCGGCGGAAGAGACGTCTAAAGGGTAGGCGGTGGCAAGGTCAGGATTCTGGGTTATGAAAACAAAACTCGATACATGGCAGTGTAAGGAGTATTTATAGAGAAAATAAGAGGGGTTAGGGTTCTGTGGGTCAGCTAGAGGGTAATGAAACTAGGGTTCCGGTCGCCGGTGGCGTGGTTCGGCTGGCGGAAATCAAAACGGGGGAAAAGGGGTTGCGCAGGAGAGAGAGAGTATCACGCGACAAAAGGGAGAGTTGATAGGGTTTATGAGGCTGCCGAAACGAGGGGAAGAGAAAGGGAGGAAAAGGCCGGTCAAATCGGGCTAGATCGCCGGCGAAAAACCAGGGCGGGCGGCGGTGTAGGTGCAGGTCGGTGGCGTCGGGCTGGGGAAGAAGAAGATGGGGGGGCTTGGACCGGGCGGCCGAGAAAGAAAGAAGAGAAAAAGAAAGGAAGGAGACCGGGCGGTTCGGCGACGGAGGAGGAGGTATTAAATGGAACGCTGAGTTTAAGTTGGAAAATAAGTAAAACGCGGCGCGTCGAGGGGCGGCAGAAGGAGGCAAAGTCGCGCGGGCGCGGGCTGGACCGAAGGAAAAGAAAAGGAGAAGACTGGGCCGCGACTGGCCCAGTTCGGGAGAAGAAGAAAAAAGAAAAAGAAAAGAGGAAGAAGAAGAAAAAGAAAAGGAAAAAGGAAAAAGGGAAAAATAAAAATAGTGGGTTGGCTTAATTAAATTAATTAGAATATTTGGAATATTTAAAAATGATAATATTTAAATAAAATATTGTTTAAATCCCTTTTTAGGCTAAATTAGGACTTTTAAAAGATTTTCCATAAATTCCTTTTTAATTAGCAAAACATCCTAATTTTCTCTAATTAAATTATTTATAAAATTAATATTAATTTGAAACTATTTTCTCCTTATTATTTTAAATAAAATAATTTATTTAATTAATTTTCAAAATAAAATGCTTAATTAGCTAAATTACCCAAATTCTCTTCTAATAAAAATACTTATAAATTTCTTCTTGAATTTCCCTAGTTAAATATCCTTTTATTTTATTAAAAATAATTTATTTAAATAATTTTTCTAATAAAACCTCATTTAAATATAATTTATGAAATTATAAATTTTTGGGGTATTTTAGGTTATCAGTGCGGTAATAGTAGAAAAATCCTTAACGAATCTCCTATAGAAACTTGCCAAACCATGAAAATTCCTTACTTCATGAATATCCTTAGGTGTCAGCTAATCCTTAATAGCCTTAATTTTTGTGGGATCAACTTTAATACCTCCACTACTCACTATATACCCACGGAAAACTATACTCAAAAGAATAAAATCACATTGATATATTTTTCCATAGAGTTTAGTCTCCCTTAGTATATCAAATAATTTCCTTAGATGAGTAAGATGGTCATGTTCATTTCTACTGTACACAAGTATATCATCTAAGTACACCATGATGAAAATTCCAATAAAAGGTCAACGAACTTCATTCATCTGTCTCATAAATGAACTTGTTGCATTACATAACCTAAAAGGCATCACCATCCATCGATAAAGACTATATTTTGTTTTGAATGTAATTTTCCACTCATCCCTTTATCTTGTTCTCATCTAATGGTATCAAATTCTTAGATCAATCTTAAAGAATACCTATGCTTCACATAACTCATCCAACATATCATCAAATCTTGGCATCAGATATTGATATTTGATAGTGATATTGTTAATGGCCCTTGAGTCAATACACATGCGCTAGGTTCCATCCTTTTTAGGGACAAGTAATGCATGCACACATTATGAACTCATGCTTTCCATTGTATAACCTTTTCCTATGGGCTCTTGGATTATTTTTCTAAATCCTTATCCTCCTCTAGATTAAATTGATATGAGGGCCTATTAGGTAAAGACACACCAGGAATTAAATCTATGACATGTTCTATTCCCCTCTTAGGCCGCAATCTAGGTGGTAATTCATTAGGAAAAATACTGTGATACTCATCAAGGAGTTTATCTAATTAAGGATTATCATTATTTCTCTCCCCTTAAAGAGATTCTTTCATAACCATTCCATAAAAACTTTCCTCATCCTGAATACATTTGATCATAGCCTTTTCATGTAAGAATAAACTCTTATTATTCTCGACTATGCTCTCATTATCACATTTAGAAGGTTTAAATTTATACTTCTTCTTATCCCTCTCAACTAGATCATTATTAGTAATACCATTATGAATAACATTTCTTCATATTACCATGGTCTACCTAATGAGATTCCATAAGCATTCATTGGTAAAACATCGCATAACACATCATCATGATATTTATCAATTTTGAATGATACCAGGGTTTGTTGTATTACCTTGACTTCCTTTTTCCTTATTTAACTATCGAAGAGAATAAGACCTTGGATGTGGTGTATTTTTCAACTCCAAATCCATAACGATCCTCTCATTAGTGACATTGGATTGATATCCACTATCAATGGTAATACAAAAAACTGTATCTCTTACTCTTCCTTTTGTCTTGAATATCTCCTCCCTTTGAGTAGGTTTCTCAGTATCTTGTACTTGAAGTACTCTCTCCAAGATATAACAAGCACTTTATTCTTCCTTGTATTCACTAGATACTTCCTCAAAAGGGTCAAATTTAGGATCTACCTCACATGTCTCCATGCCTTCAATCTCTTGTATTGATAATACCCTTTGATTAGGACATTTTCAAGTGAAGTTTCCAAACCCTCAACATTTAAAACATTACCTAGTATATACTTCATTCAATTTATTTTTACCTTTATCCTATATATTAATTCCCTTTTTTTTTATCTATATTGGTAGAAGTTGAAGTACTTGCTCCAAAATTTGTAGTTTGATTACTTGAGTAGTACTTAGTAGATGAAATACTTTATTTAGCATAAGGATTAGTGGATTTAATTTTGTTTTTCAAATCTTATGGAAATTTTAATCATGTCATCTAAAGAATCATACATACAAGTTTCTACCTTGCCTCAAATCATCATGTTAAGGCCTCCTAAAAATCTAACACAAGTTTGTTCCTTCCTTTTGTGGATATCACATATAAGTGCCAACCGTTTGAACTTCCTAACATACTCTTTGACACTTAGTAGTCCTTGCCTAAGAGTAGTCAATTTAATATAGCTATATTTTTTATACTCTTTAGGGATAAATTTCTTCCTTAGATGCTTTTTAAGTTTCTCCCAAGGTTCAATCTTTGATTTACCCTCTCATTCTCTAGTCCTCTTTAGATTATCATACCATATTCTAGCAAACTTCTTAAACTTAAGAGTATCTAGTTCACATTTTTTCTCATCTTAATAATATTTAAATTCAAAGATATCCTCCACTTCATGTAACCACTCAATAAATGAGTCTATATCAAGTATACCATCAAAATCGGGAAGCTCAAGCTTAATGCCCTTATCCTCCTTTTGATGATACTTAGGTTGATGGTCATGGAGCTTTCTATTACTTCCACTCCCTAAAGACTATTAATCATAGTCTATTCTTGAAATTTAGTGCCTTCCCTTATATGGGTTGTTTTACCTTATAGCACTCCCTAATCGATCCCCATAGAATCCTCTATGTCCTTGGACCTTTTGAACAAAATCTTGTTTAGCAAACTTAGACTCTAAATTTTGTAGATGAGTTTGTATTATAGGTATTTATATAAGTTGAGAATTAGTGGCATATAAATTTATTGAAATTTTTTGAATAGCTTCACGCATAGCTTGGAATTTTTTCCCTCCATGATTTGATTACCACTACACTAAACCACACTCGAGTTCCGCTTAGGGTTTTAATTGAATAAAGCAAATCAACTTATTGTCACCCTCAAATTATGGTTCAATTCTTGTACGATATTTTGAGTCCAAAGAGTCAAACACACAATAAATAATCAAATGTAATAATCACATAACAAAATGAGTACACTTAACACTTATCTTGTTAAATTCTTGATATAGAATTTAACAAGTTTTGAAAACTCGGTTCAAAGAAACAATTGTAGGGTATCCGAACACTTCAAGCACATGTTCATGTAGGGAAATCAACCTTTCAATTTGAACTAAATCTACTTGATTAGAAGGTACACAATATTCAAACACTCAAATATCAAAACATACAATCAAAACCAAAACAAAACACAAACACACTACTTGGATAAACTCTTTAACCAAGTAAACTTTTTCACAAGTCATGCACACTTAGTTGATTCCAACACCAATTTATGATCACCACACATGATCAAATAGAATCAAAGACAACTTAAGCATGCACAAAATTCACACACACTACATGTACAAAATTCTACACACACCTTTAACATAAAAATTTCCTATCTTTATGTCAATAATTTTATGCAATATCATTCAAGATACCTTCAATAATCATGAAATATAATATCATAACATGAAAAGATCATGTATAAAATGCAGGTTTTATAAAGATTCAAAAATAATTCATCAAGATTTAAAGAATTCAATCAAGAATAATCAAGAATCTTACTAGGACTTCAATGGTGATATGTTTTTATTGTTGAAGTTTTGTGTAGGTTTCACCGTTGTAATGTCAACTCCCCAAAAGCCTTACTTTGATACCACTTTTGATATAGAATATTATCTCCAAACAATATTCTACAAATCCAGGAGCTTTTCCTTTATATTTATAAATTGCAAATCTTCACAAAACTCTTGCACTTTTGACTTGAACTTAGTTAAACTCGATGGATTTGATAGATTGCTATTGATCTAATATAACATCAATTACCTTCTAATGAGAAATACTCTATTTTTCAATAGAATACTCTACAACTCTCTAATGAAATCAATTGAAGAAGGAGAAGAGAAGAAGAAGAAGATCAAGTGTATAAGGAGATATATATATATATGTACACATGCATGCCTTTCATCAATAAGCCCGAATATCTTGGGCTTATTAACAAAAGTGACCATAAGCATGACACAAGCATATAAATACTAATTACAATGACATTCTACAAGCATTACAAAGTATATAATAAAATAACAAAGCTACACAAACTCTAAATATATAATATATAGATTTAACATATGTAATCCAACTTTGTGTCTGGTAACCTTGATCTTCTATGCACTTTGTAATTCTTTTAATGCCATTGTCTTGTACATCAAAGATATTCAATATCTTAAACTTCTTTCAAGCATGTATAATACCTACAAGAATTACTTGACAAAACATTATAAGCATAAGAATATTCAAGCACAATGGGTTCCATCTCAAAATATGCAAATTCTTCTTATTCTTAATCATTTGAAGAATACGATTGAGAGTGATCTAGAGATTCTCCTGCATCAATAGTTGGGGAACCCATTTCCTCTTTGGTAATTTCATTCACAACCCACACCTTCTTTTTGGCAGCTTCACCCATAGCCACCTCTCTCATATTCGATAACTTCACCTACAACCACCACTCCATCTTTGACCATTCCAACTAGTGAACGCCATCTAACATCGGAAGCCTCCACCATTCACCCACTCTAATTTTAGTAGCCTAAATTGGACCACACCCTCCACCACTCAGCCCTAATAACTAAACATCATTCCCCTTATTTCGATAGTTACCATCATTGCTCTCCCAAAGTGGTTTTTCTTAGTTTAATCCTCCATTATTACACCCTTATATTTCCTTAAAATTTCCTTAATTATGTGGTTTAATCCTAATTTTTATTATTATGATTTATTAGGTGATTTTTCTTAGGTTTCAAAAGAGATAGGGTAGGAGTAGCATGATTTGAGATTGAAGTCATTTTGGTAAGGATACTTGTCATGGTCTAGGTTTTTGGTTGCAAAGTATTATGCATGTTTTTGTGTTATACCATATTATTTTTATTATGTGAATTAATATATGGTTTTTAATGTTATGATATGGAGTTGATATTATATGATAGAAAATGAGTAAGTAACGATTATGCAGTATTATTATTTTATGTGGAAAAACCCTCGATGTGAACCATGGTTATATCATGGGTTTATTAAGTATGGTATGATGATTATGAAAATATTATAAGAAAGTATATGGAGATAAATGGAGGATTTGGGGATAATTTTACCAAACATATAAGATTTGCATGAAATAAGGGTTTGTTGCTGATAATGGCATTTTTGTCAACATGGGTTAAATATGAGAATAATGGTATTGTAGGGTGTTATATCATCCAAAATATTTTAAGGAATTTATATTAAGTGTTTAGAGTAGTCATGAATGACCTAGGTTTAATAAAGTATGAAAATGGTTTGAATTAGGAATAATAACCCTAAAATGAGAAGGCCATTATCACATGTGTGAAATGGTAGAGTTAGACCAAAAAATATTTCTATGTTGTTAATATTAGTATTTGGGAATGTATATTGAATTTGGTGACTATTTGAGCCCTACAAAAAAAGTTATGATGGAATCATAAAATTAGGGTTTGTAAGCTCTAAGAATAGTAATTGTTGAGGTAAGGTTATTATTGCATATACAAGACCTTAGAAGCAGGCTTTGAAATTTTAGTATGTTTACAATAATAATATTTGAATAAGTGGTACTATGTTTGGCGATTAAAAGATTAATAGAAGAAGAGTAATGATAAAATTGTGAAGTTATGGTTTCGGAGAAATATAAGGGTCATAACCCTAGAGAATGGCCTTATGATATCATGATGTGTCTTAGCTATTTAAAAAATGTTTTATACTTGTCAAATAAAATAAAAATAAGAAATTAATCATTTAAAGTTAAAGACCACATGAGCCAGGGCAAGGTTTTTATGGGTTTATTCCATCGGATGATAATAGTAACTTAAATGTGTTATCCCTAAGAGGTGCTTTTGTTAGTTCCACCGGATTAAGAATAGTGGGGCACTATACTTATCATGAATAAGAATATTATTTGAGATAAGTAACCTGATGGATAAGATATTAATGCCTTGAAGTGATAGAGTACATGAGTTAGAACTAAGGAATATATAGGTTATTTCAACCGGACAATAATAGTGGCTTAGGTGTGTTTTCCCTGATAAGTGCTTTAGATCATTCTACCAGTTTAAGAATAGTGGCTCAAGAGCATTCTATCCTAAGAGGTGTTGGATACATTCCAATAGATGATAATAGTGGCCCAAGTGTGTTGTCCATAAGAAGTGCTTTACACTATTCCACCAATTTAAGAATATAGGGTCCCTAAACCCAATGTAAATAAAAGAATGAAAATGGTTATATCTAATAAATAATCCTAGATCAATATTTATCTTGTGAGACTACAAGTGTTTTGCACGTGTACTTATCCCCTACAATGAATGTATGTACTTAACTGTATCCCTAACTCGATAGTATTTTTTATCTTACTCACTATGTAGCGTACATACCATCATTTTTATGGGTGTTACTCATTCCCATGAGCAGATGATACTGAGGCTTTTGTGCAAGTCTTTGAGGACTAGTTGGATGGTTTTGTTGTCTTTGATGCATTGTATGGGGAGGAGCGATTTTTCATATACTAGGTATTTAGGTGAAGAATCATGTTATTTGGATGATGTTTTTACTTAGATAGCTTTCATACTCTTCAATATATGGCATCCTTTTTCTTGTATTTTTTTATTGAATCTTGAAGTTTATCTCCAAACTCATATTTATATTTATAAAGCTTCTCTCATTTATAATTCCTTTGTTTACTTTGAATGGTTTTAGACTTATGTGTGGCGTAAGAATAGTATGGTAAACCAGATTTAAGTCAATTATGACGGTAACACCTAGTATTTTAATTATATGCTATCACTATAAAACAAAATTTTTTAGTAGTAAAATTTGGGGTATTAGATCATCTAGTTAACTTTTACTCTTTGATGCCCCAACCTCTCATTTCGATTTCTCTATCTATTCTCATCTAAATCTCTCACTTCTTGGCTCATTAGAATTAATAAAGGATTAAAATTTTCATGGATCCTATTTCTAGTTGTTTTTATCTGAAATTGATGCATCTCATCTGCATGGTAAATTTCAAACTTCTTTCCTTGATTCTAGTCTATGTTAGGCTTTAGTAGATCAAATTAGTTGATAAAATTCCTCTATGTGTGTTTCATCTTCGTGTAATTACATGATCTTACATTTTCTTTGGAAGATTTTGTGTAATCTCAAATATGTACATATGCCCTTTTGGAAACTAATTTTGTTCATCATTAGTTGTGTTCTTGATGCTTCATCTAAATTAAGTTATGGAATTACCTCTCTACACTACAACAAACTGGTGCATTAATGACCAATTTAGTGACCAATTGTTTTTGTCATTATTGATATATTATTAACGACCACTATCAAAAGTCGTCGTTATTGGTATATTTATTGCAACTAATATAATTTTTATTGTTAATCATTAGTTTATTGGTTGCTAAAAATATTTAAGTTCCATATATATATATATATATATATATGTTTTTTAATATATTTTTTTCAACTCTCTTAAATCCAAAAAAATATGATGTAATAAAAAAACACTTAAACCCCTCAACTCCTTAAAATTTATTTAAAACAAAACCCAAAAAATTTTCTCCCACGCGCCCTACCCCCACCCCTATATCATTTTAATTTTCGACCCCTCCTTGACCCTCGAAGCTCGACGACGTCCCCCGCCCCGGCCTTCTCTTGCTCTACACCTTCAACCCAAGCTACACCGCCATGCAAGCCACTGCCGCTCGAGCACACCACCACACTAGCTCTAGCTCATCGCCGTCATCCTCCAGCATAGCAGCAACGGAGCAATAGTAGCAGCCGCCTGCAATGAATGACGACAGCCGCAATGTGCCACCGCCTATCCGTCTCCAGTACCACTCATCACCGGTGAAGCTCCAGCACCCCTCACTCCCTCCAATTTCGCTGCAATTCATTTGGTATAAGTAATCAAACCCTAACTTATGTTTTGATTAATTTTAAATGAATCAGCTTATGATAAGATAATTTAGTTGTTTAATTATGTAGGTGTGTGTGTATGTGTTGTATGGGTGATTTGGAATGGTTAATTGTATTGGTTATGGTTGATTTGTGAAAATTGGATTTGTGACCCGACTATATTCATATTTGTCGGTTTTATCTTATTTAGCTATTTTAGATAAATTAAATTTACTATATCCTTTAAAATGCATCTAATTTCATATTAGAACTATCAATTTGAAAATTTTGTGTGAAATTAATCGGATTTACAGTCCGGGCGAAAAAGTCCTAATTATATTAAATTGGACCTTTTATTTATTATTTTAATCAATTGAGTATACGATAGATGCTATCTCGAAAGTAAAATATTAGGTTTTGATGGATGGTGGTGCTGAAGGTTTTCTTCATTACTTTATATTGTTGTATAATCTTTTTTTATGTCCTTAGATTATTTTCTATGTTAATTCATTTAAGAATTTTATAATCATTCAAGTTGATAAAATTAGATAAAGAATATGATGATGATCAACGTTGATATTATTATTTTTAACAAGAAATAAAATATGATATAATTAGTGTCCTTTTGTACTTTCTATTTCTTTCATTAATACTTTATTAATGATTTTTGGTATTATATTTTGGAATCCTTATCGTGTATTCTTTAAAATGATAGTGTGCATGTTTTATCTAATTGGAAATTGTTTTCTAATTGTTATGTTTATGCCCTTTTTTTCCTTTAGAAAATGGCACCCAATAAGGAATAGATTTGCCTTGTTGATGATAGTTTTCATGATCCAACATATTTTATTGGGGTTGAAGAATTCTTGAACTATGCATTTTAAAAAATCAATATAAATTTAATTAGATGTTCATGTATCAATTATGTTAACACTGATTCTAGAACTCGTGATACTGTGAAAGCACACTCGATGACCTTTGGGATTATGAGAGGTTATACTTTATGGTTTCATCATGGTGAAGAAGGACACGAGGAACATTCTGACATCAATATGGATCCTCAAAATAATGAAAATGAAGATGACTATGATGATAGTAATAACGAGATAGCGGAACTTTTAGAAGATAGGTATCCTCATTATCGAAATATTGAGCCTAATTTAGAAAATATGGGATCTCTATACCATGAAGAAGAACACAACATTGAAGCGGTAGAAAAACAAAAGTTGTTAAATGACTTCCAACAACCTCTTTACGAGGGTTCTAAGGGATCTAAATTGTCTATCTTAATTCAATTGCTTCATGCAAAGAGTACTGGAAAATAGAGTAATCATTCTTTCACAATGTTACTTAAATTGTTGAAAGAAGAGTTATTTCCCAAAGATTCAACCTTTCCCAACTCTTATTACAAGGAAAAAAAGACAATTAAAGATCTTGGTTTTTCATATGATAAGATTGATGCATGTGTGAATGATCGTATGCTATTTTGGAAAGAAGATAGTCATATGGAGAAACGTAAAATTTTCAAAGCTTCAAGATTGCAACACAGCAAGAATAGTGGGGAAGATAAGGTAAAAGCAAATGAAAAAAATACTTGTTAAGATATTGTGAAACTTTTCACTAAAACCTCAACTTCAGATGCTTTATGTCCATTAAGACAACCTCTCTAATTAGATGGCATCATGATAAAGATAATGATGGATATTTAAAGCATCCAGCTAATGGGTTGGCATGGAAAAAACATGATGAGCTCAATCCGGATTTTGCTTCTAAACCTTGGAATGTTAGACTTGGGCTAGCTAGTGATGGTTTTCAACCGTTCAATAATTTGAGACCATCGTGTGGTATATGGCCTGTGACCCTTATTCCATACAACTTTCCTCCTTTGTTGTACATGAAGGAACCAAGTATGTTTTTGTCCATGCTCATTCTAGGTTTGTGATTAACTTTCAACTTTCACCAACCATTCTACATTATGATATCAAAAAATCACGTTTTGTGTTTGCTTCTCTTTGATATCCATGTCATCCAAATTTTTTTCTTTTATATTGATTTTAGGTTCTGATGGTCCTGGGGATGCTATTGATGTATATTTACAGCCTCTAATCAATGAATTAGAGGACTTGTGGAATAATGGTGTCCAAACATATGATGCATCAAAACATCAAAATTTCAATCTCCATGCATCTCTTATGTGGACTATCGATGATATTCCTACATATGGAATATTGTTTGGATGGAGCACAAAGGAAAAACTTGCTTTCCCTATTTGCAATAAGGATACTCACTCTTTGAGACTAGTTAATGGGGGAGAAGAATGCTTCATGGGTCACCGGTGCTACTTGCAAAATAATCATAGATGGAGAAGAGAGGAAATGTTATTTGATGGTACTATAGAAAAGTGAATAGATTCTTCACCAAGTGTAAGATCTTAAAGACATCATACTAAGCAAAGATCCGGCCTTCAAAGGGAAGGTCTTGCATAAGAACAGACAAGATAACTGGAACAAGGGTATATTTTTTAGGCTCCCATATTGGAAGCACCACTTGATACAGCATACCCTAGATATAATGCACATTGAAAAAAATATATTTGATAGCATACTTGGAACACTACTTAATGTACCAAATAAGACGAAGGATAACTATAAACCTCGTCTTGATTTGCAAGCAATGGGTATTAGGCCGAAGTTACATCCTATCACAAATGGTCATAAAATATTGCTGCCTGATCCTCGTTTCACCCTATCTCGAGAGGGAAAACATAAATTCTGCAAGTTTTTGAAACATTTGAAGGTTTAAAATGGTTTTGTTTCTAACATTTCACAATGTTTAAACTTAAAAGAGAATAAGATTTATGGATTAAAGAGCCATGACCATCATATTCTTTTGCATCATATTCTTCCCCTTGCATTGCGTGGCCTTCTTTCGGAGGATGTGTATGAATCACTTCTTGAGTTGTCTATATTTTTCAATGATTTAGGTTTGAAACATTTGAATATGGAAGACTTTAGGTGTCTTAAAGCCCAAATTCCAATAACGCTTTGTAAGTTAGACAAGATTTTTCCACCATCTTTCATTGATGTAATGTTACATTTGCCAGTTCATTTGGCATATGAGGCTATGTTATGTGGACCTATACATTCTCATTATATGTATCCGGTGGAAAGGAATTTGTATACTTTGAAGTCTTATATACGTAACATGGCTCGTCCATAGGGTTGTATTATAGAAGGGTATATAGCAGAAGAATGCATGAATTTTTGTTCAAGATATTTGTATAAAGTAGAGACTAAATTTAACCGCCTTGATCGAAATTATGATGATGATGTGAATGCCTCTGCAGAATTGTCTTCATTTTATTATAAGGGAAGAGGGTTAGGAAGTGGTAGAACTAGAGACTTAGATGTAGATGAATTAGAGCAAGCCCATATGTATGTTCTTAACAATTTTGAAGAAGTTCAATCATTTCTTGAGTAAGTCAACGTAAAAAATCTTTCCTTTCTATCTATTTTTTTTCAAAGGCATGTATTAGACATATTATGTATCTTTTTTTATTATAGAATGTATTATCAAAACCAAGAAGACAATCCACCACAAGTATCTTCCAATGAATGGAATAGAATGTTTATTGAGTGGTTTAACAAAAAAGTAAGTTTTCCATGCTATTTAATAATCAATATATATAGTAATGCAAGTTCATTTAGATCATTGGGTTTGTAAGAATAGGTTATAATAAACTTTATATTTATTAGGTTGCATATATATATAAAATAGATAAAAGTGAGAAGATAGAAGCCTTACTCTCATTGTCACGTGGTCCGTCAAAATATGTGACATGTTTTTATGGCTATGCAGTAAATGGATATCGATTCCACACTACATCTCACGAGGAAATAACAAGGTCACAATGTAGTGGAGTGGTTGTGGTTGGTGATGATGGCAGTGGATCCATCGATTACTATGGTCAATTGACCGGGATTATTGAATTGCAGTATTTGGGTAATAAATGCTTAGTCTTGTTTCGATGTGATTGGTATGATGTAGCTGATAAAGTTAAGGGAATGAAGGAAGATAAGTATGGGTTCACAAGTGTTGATTGTAGACATATTTGGAAAACTACATAACCTTTTGTTCTAGCAACTCAAGAATCACAAGCATTTTATGTTGAAGATAACATTAACAAGGGTTGGCATGTTGTGTTAAAAAATCTATTAGCAGTTCCTTGTGAAGACATTACAATTGAATGAAGACTTATGCATATAAACTTTAATCATCCTTGAGATTTATAATAGTGCTTAGTGATGTATTTTGTATACTTTCTACTAGTAGCTTGATTTTCTCAAAATGAGATGTATTTTTTGAACTTGTAACACAAGTGTTTATTGCACTGTCTTATGCACTCTATTTTGGTAATGTGTTATAATGCCGATGAAGATAGGGGACAATATCTTCTACCAAATTCTATTTTATAGAATCTAATTGCTTATATTAATAGTGTGGTTGTAGGTTTCAAGGAAATGTTGTCCCTAGTTAAATCAAAGATTAATTGACCTAAGTATATATCACCAAGTCAATTGAATGCTATTGGCAAGGGGTGTGGCCACGAACTAGGCTTGAAGACGTTTCGACTATCCCCTACAATCGGCGGTAACATTCAAGCCATTGATAAGATAAATGAAGTTCCCCCATTATCATCAGCTTCAAGAGCTTGCGCTAAATGCATGTCTAGCACTACTAATGTCCTTGTAGCTCAAAGGGACCCCTCCTCCCTTATTCAATGAGGATACTACTCCGCAAGGCAAAACAACTGCTACCCGAGGTGGAAACAATCATGCTAATGCTGAAAATGTGTTCCAATCTTCTCATGTGAAGCTTACAAGTGGAGGTATGACACAATAAGCTTTTTATTATTTTTTATTATACTTAATTCTTGGTCACTTTTTTTAATAGTTTTATGTAAGAGATAATTCTACTCAAAAGATTTGGAAGCCTCGAGGTAGAAATAGGTGTCAAAAAGTGGCAAGACTTAGCAGTGGAAACAAGCTACCTGTGAATTTTTTTTAATGGTCGTGTTGCTAGAGATAATAGCCATGAGTGGAGTAGGCACATATGTAAATTAGTCTGTGATCACAACATAATGCCTATTCAAATCCAATCTTGGGATGCAGTTGAATAAAGACACAAGGACCACCTATGGGCTGTAATGACAGTAATTAATTTCAAGTATTCATTTTGATATTTCATTTACTTTTACTTGTGCTACTGCAAACCTTTTCTCTTTTTCTGTATAATAGTTTCCTTTGACTTGTTAACTCTTAGTTCCTTTGGATTTGTTACTTTTGTGTTGCAGGAGAAGTTCTCCAATGATGACATGGAGAGTTACAAAAATTCTACTCTTCGTCACATGAAAGACTTGTGGAATGATTGGAGGGGAGACAATCACATAACTATTAAAGGCTTGGATATTCATGAAAAATTGAAGCTTAAACCAACAATTATTGAGGAGCAATCCGATTAGGAGTGGCTGGTGAAATGTTACTATCATAGTCCAAATTTTGTGGTAAATCACTAATGAATAATTGATTAGAAATATTTATATATTCGATTACCTTACTAATTATTCTTCTCTTATTTATCATATAATACAGTATATATGCACAGGAAATGAGCCAAAGAACTACAAACAACCACTTGATGATGGGAAACAAACGTCTTCATCGTAGTAGCAGCAAGCCTTATCGAGAGATCGCTTATGATATGGTATATATTATATGTATTTGCCTATGAAGAGCAAGATACAAAGTTTTCCAACACACTATTTTTGCCTTGTTTGTAATCCTTATAGATAAATGTTATATTATCTAGGGAGAAAAAAGATAGAAAACATCCAAATTATGGCACCATTTATTTTGAAAGCCATAAAAAGGGTGAAGAAATAGCTACAACCAAGGTTGCAGACATCTATGTACACCTTTTTTCATATATCATTCATTTTATTAGTTCTATATATATTTGGTTGTCTAACTACATTCTTTGTCTTGAAGGCTCAAATTATTGAGGTCCAAGCTATTGAACCCTCCCTTACTCATGTTGAGGTGGATGAACGTGTGTATGGGGTGACTTGAACAAGGGGCTATGCAACTGGATATGGTGGTGGAGTGAAGCCTAGAGATATTAGAGGCCCTTACAAAGGCAAGAATTTTTTTATAAGATCTCAAGGCAAAGGATGCTGCTCTTAAAAGAAAAGAAGAAGAGCTTGAGAAAAAGAATTAAAAAAATCAACTACTTAAAGAAATAATGGACAAATAGGAACCTGTCATGGAGAATATTTTGAAATGTGCACGATTTTGATACTTGATGCAAAATGAAGAGAATGTAGATGATGATGTAGATTACATGCTTGCTTCTCCATCTACATTAGAGGATGCTAGGTGCCCTTGAACATGAGGTTAGTTAAAATTGTTAAGTATGTTAATTATTATGAGTATGATTCTAACTAGTTGTCTAATCAGCTTAAGTAGTTAGTTTAGATCTAACTAAATTCAAATCAACTACATATGGTTCCTAGGGATGAATTTTCAAAATTAACAAGCATAGGGACCATCCTAAGACAACTAGATCTGACTTCTGAGAGATTATAAGTAATAAGATAATACTAGTGGTTAGGAAATTATAAATATGTAGAGTAGTAACAAAGAATTTAGAATGACTTAGAAATGACACATCCAATGTACACACTCAAATAATAATTAGGGGCAACATCTGTCATAAGAATGTTCTCAAACAAACCAAATACTACTTGCTTCAAAGAGTGCATATAAGAACAGGCATTGTGTACAAATATAATGACAAAAATATGGGTAGCTGAAGTAGCAATTAAACGCTACAAGCTAAGAACAATACAAGCAACTAAATTACCAATCAACATATAAAAAAATCAATAACCCAACCCTAACACCTATGGTAAATAAGGTTTACAAACAACACAAAATTAAATTAATGTCAAGTAGATTTGGGGCATATATTGGTTTCTCATAAAGGTTACATGTAGATTTCCATTAATGTTTCTCTTCTTCACTTGAATCATTGCTCATAAGGGTTGCATGTTTAGTTCTTTACATTACACTCTTTTAGATTGAGTTGTTCTTTCAATTTATAGTTTTTTTTATACTTTGTTTTAGCTCTAATGGCTAAATTATTAAAATGTGTATCTAGCAACATCCAAGTGGATATATTTTTGAACATGTTGTTGATTTTGAAAAGCTAACTGGTGGTGATAATATTCATTGTGTAGAGGTGAGATTTCTTCTTGTAATAATGTGCATTTAATTATGTATATTTTTATAATGACCTTTATTTTTTATTTCATACTTTATTTTAGCTCTAATGGTTGAATTATTAAAATGTATATCTAGCAGTATCCATAAGAAAGGACTTGTATGGTCTAGGTTGCATCTTAGTATTGTTAATATCATAGAATATACATTCTCATAAGGTTGACTATTTTCTTTGCAGTTTTCGATTATCTTTAATTCACAACGAATGCCACTAAGTCCAAGTGGATATATTTTTGTAAAGGGCGTTGATTTTGAAAAGCTAACTGGTGGTGGTAATATGCATTGTGTAGAGGTGAGTTTTTTTTATTGTAAATAATGAAAAGCTAATTTTTTGTTCTAATGCAAATTTGAACCTTATTCATTGATTTTTTTAGATTACTATATATCATTGACAATTGATTAGTTGCACCAAATATTGTTTGAGTCATTTATTACCCTGGGTATCTGAGAGGAATTGTTTGGATGTGATAGGGTTGGAGGGTAAGGTTTATGGTGCTTGTTGTGGATGCTGCCAACTTAGTTTGGAAGTAGTTTTTATCTTGGGTTGAAGAGTAACGATATACTCTTGTTTTTATTGTTCAATGTAATGTTTTTCTTTTCTTTTGATATCATAGGTCATTGTTTATTTGATACTTATATTAATTATTATTTTTATATTTTTATAATTGCAGATCCAGTTTATTTTTACAAACTTACCAAGTTTATTATATCCGATGAATAGAACGATTAATTCTTAAACGGCTACTAATCATGATATTTTTGTAATGCAACGACATTCTGTAGCTCTTTTATAATATATTTATATTTGATTATAGATAAAAAATTGTACCAAACATTTGATACAAATTATTTGTATGAATATTTAGTTAAATGTTTAATTATAAACAGATATTTAGAAAATTATATCCATGTGTTAGAATGGATATATATGCATATATGTATATATACTGTTTGAGAAGATTAAAATGGATATATATGCATGCGGGTACAGGGTTTGAGAAGATTGAAATGGATATATGCATGCATACAGGTACAGGTCTTGAGAAGATTGAAATGGATATATATATATATATATATATATATATATATATGCTTATAGGTGTAGGGTTATAGATGAATATTGAAATGTTAATTATATTATTGAATATATAATTACGCCATTTGCGACCAATAAATTATGTCGCTAATAATGAATGATTTTTAGTATTAACGAAAAAATTAGTCGTTATTGGTGTGATATTTTTTAATTACGATAAAAAAATTAGTCATTAATATTATTTACAACATTGTATTTTATTTGTCGTTATTGTTTTTATCGACCAACATCATACATTGTCGCTATTACTTTCATCGACCAACACTTTATGTCATTGTTATTACCTTTCGTGACCAACATCATATGTCGTCGCTATTGCGTTAGTGACCAACATAATATGTAGTCATTATTACTTTAGTGACCAAAAAATTTCAATTGGTCGTTAAAGCCATTAACGAGGGAGCAATAACGACCACTAACGACTAATAATTTTTTTAGTCATTATTAGCTTTAAAGACCAAAATTTAGCCATTAGCAACGAAAATTGTTAGTCGTTAATACCAAGATTTATTGTAGTGCTATCATCCTGAGTGAAATCTTATACCCTAAATATGTGCTATTTTAAAAAGAGTCAATCAATTTGAAAAATTGGAAATAAAGCCCAATCCCCATTTTATGGCATATATGCAACACTCTTGGGTCTTTTAATTGAATTTTTAGGTAAACTAAATTTATAAAATGGCTTATATCTTGTCTAATTGAAATATTTTATCATCAATTCAATATTTTTGACTGGATATAATGATTTTGATATTTTAGGTAAAGTTCTAATTTTTGAATCTCTAATATAGAATATTCTTATAGTTATTTCTCTAAATGAACATCACTCCAAATATTTATGAATATTATTATAGTTATAAGGTTAATTTTCAACCAAAATCAGTTTAAATAAATCTCCATTGGATAAAACTTCTATTAAAACTTTGAATGAATAATCATGTTATTAACAAATGATTTCCAATTCCATTGGTACATTGTTTAATTTATTTCCAAAATATATTGGTTTGGCTTAAAATATTGCTTAATTTTAAAAGGTTTGAACATTTGTAACAAAGTTCTTGAAAATTTTAATTTGACATTAATTACTTTGAGAAAAACCTTGATTTAGGATTAATACTATGATCTTATTAAATATCTGTGATGAAACATTCTTTCATGTTCACCTGAATCCTATTTTGTTTCTATCTTTCACTCCCTTATCCAAATTCATTCTCTTCTTTTCTTATTCATGGGGCCTAAGAAATCTAAGGTGGGTGCTTCCTCTCATCAGCAACATAGAGCATTTGATTTCCCTCATTGATCACACTCTACAACTCCTTCTGCTATGCCTCTTAAACTTCTTTCTATAGTCCCTTTAGAGATTTTAGATTCTTCTATCCCTCTACATGAGAACTATTTTTTTCTCTCTCCACTCAATCCCACTATATTGACATTTATTACTCTAGGGAGATGTATGTCCTTAAGTTTGATCGCATTTTAGATTTTATTAGAGAATACATGACATAGGGTTGATTCCCTTATTTGACATCTTCTTTAAATACCTCAATATAGTAAAACTATTCTATAGTAATACCTGATTTGATGAGGAATCTATTCATAACTACATGTGTGGTGTTCAGATTACTCTAGACCATTTCACTTTAGCATAAAGTATTGGTCTAGTTGACTATCATGACAAGGATAAGAACTTTCCTTTAAGGTTATAGATTCATTCTTCTCTGATTCCACTCTATGAGAATTATCTTGTTGGGGATTGGAGGGATTATACTATAAGCTCATCTTTTCTTTATGTTAATGAGTATGTGATTAATCATTTAATATTCATCTTAATCTTTTCAAAAAAAGGGTTTTGGTCAAGGTTTAGGGTAATCATTTGGTATTTTACTAAACCATTTTTTTCCAAAATAGTCATATGTGCTTTCCTTATGATACTGTCTTTTATGTGTATCATATGAGTGAGTATGGCTCTGTTCATCATCCCTATATGCATCTTCTAACCATTATGTTTATACACTATAATTTATCTATCAAGATTTTTGGACCCACATACCTTGAGATCACTAAGCAAGATTCAAACATCTATAATCCTTGTGATAATAAGAGGATGGGACTTACCTTGATTAAAGTCCAATAAATGATTTAGAGATAGTGATAGTAATACCCCATCCTAAAACCCTTCATATTATATTTAAAATTATTTTAATATAATATAAATTATCTTTGGTTTTATAAAGGGCTTCAAATTTGGATAAAAATGTGAATTTTAGGAGCACTAAATGATTGGTGTCCCTTGTCAATCAACTAGTATACGTAGCAACTAGCATTTTTATTTCTCAATGAACCATTCTATTAGTATGCATAAATTGATTCACTAATTGTCCTGCTATTTTACCTTTTCTAATTTTGATTTAAATCTCTTTCTAATATCTATTAACACTTCTAATTATAATATATTTGTTCTTATAAGCATATTTTTGTGTTTTAGGATTATTTTTACAATATTTAGATCATTTTATATTTTTATTAAACTAAAATTTCCCAGGAAATTTTTGAGGTATTTCTCACCTTCTTTATCTTGTCCATTACTTTCCTCTAATTTTGGCATCCATGGTTGCATGTTTGACTTTCTACACCTCTTTCCTAACTTACTAACCCTTTATTATACCTCTCTCAAGTTACACTTTATCTCCCTATGTGTTTCCTTTATACCTTGGTTTCCCATACTCAACCCAAGTCAAAATTTCCTCTCTCCCACTTGTGTATGTAAACCAACCCTCCTCTCTATACCCCCCATTCCTTATTCATTCTCACTCCCTAATATCTGCACTTACTAACTCTCTCCTTTGCATGTGAAAAAAATTCCGAAATAGTAGGCATTTCTCCATTTTTTTTTTTCACCCTTCTCTTTTCTACTGGAAAATAGAGGCTTACCTCTTGTTCTCTTCTATTCTTCATCAATTTTTATCTCTTTTCTCTTCTCATAATATTATCTTTAACTCTCCATTGTTTCTCTTAAGCAAATAAGGATTAAGGTTATAAGACATGTTGAAGATTATAGCTTCATTCTCCTAGAAATCCTATCTTGAGAAAAAGGTTAAGTTATGACATTTTTCTTATTCTATTTTTATTTTATTTTATTAAGTTTTGGGAATAGAGTTTTAATTATTTTAACTCTTTATTCTCTTAGGAATTGAAGTCTTGGTGGACAGATGTCAAGTCAAGAGTATTTTTGTGCTAGAAAAATTCCTTGGTGGTAAAGCATTCTTACCACTAATATTAATAAATTCTTTTTTTTTTATCTATTGTGGTTCATGATCTTGGTATAATCTATGATATGTATGAGTTAATTGAGTTATTGGATTTAAGCACATGGTAAAATTTTCATCTGTGATGTTTAAACATGTTTTGAGCTCTTTATTATTATGCATGATTTTGGTAGTTTTGAGCATGATTTTGTTAAATGCTAATTATACCATGTACCATATGATTCTATGTGTGTGGTATGTCTTATAATGTGTTGTATGACATAGAGGCAAGGTAGGGATTAATAAAGGGAAAGTTAGGTAAATTTTGTTAAGTGGATTGCAAGTCTGAGTATTATTTTGCCTACACTAGCCGATATGTTTGTTGGACGGATCACTTGCTTATGTGAACAATCACTCGATTTGGAATTAAGTGACTAGTTGAGAAAATAGTCAATTGGTTTGATGAACCAGCTAACTAGTTTCCATGAGTAGTCAATTGGTTTTCCAAGTCCATCGATCGGTTACCTTGTGACTATAGTGATCTAGTCTCTGCTTATACCCATCAACTAATTTATTCAAACCCATTAACTGGTTCATATGAACAATCAATTAGTAGGATAAACCTGTCAATTTGTTTGATAGTAATATTTTTAGCTCAAGTCTTATACGACTAGATGATTCAAATGGTCTTAGCGACCGATCGACTGGCCCACTTGAATTTACCATGCTTGTTTGACTAATTGATGATCTTTCTTTGTAACTTCTATCGTAATCTTGCCATATAATTTCAACATTTTAATCATGATTTCAACTATGCCTAACCAAATCTTAATGAGTATCAAAATAATATCATTATAATGCCTTATTTGGTTGAGTTTGGTGTTACCATAAAACACCCAATCTAGTGGCTTATATACTTTGGTTGGTGTTTGATGTCAACACTTAAAACACCCAACAAGATTGATATTTGAAATTAAATAATTAAAGCATAGAGGCATTTCCTCTTATGCATTCTTAGGGTTTAGTTTTATTTTTACCCTTCAACCTAAGCGCCCAAATGTGGTGGATGTTGAAAATCCCGTAGAAAAGCACCTTGGCACTAACGTTATTACCGTGGGTGTAGCATTCCTAGAATTGAGTGTATTCCCCCTTACCTAGGTTGATAGGTTTTATGGATGTTGAAGATATCATAGAAAATCCCCTAGCACAAGCATGATGTAGTGGTGGGAGTTGCAATCTAACACTAGTCTCCGTCATGGATAATGACATATCATGGCTTATTTTTTAAACTCATTTATGTGTATTCTATATGCCTTGCTATGTCACATGTGTATCTATGATTTAATTTTCCATGTTCCTTTTTCTAAGAATGATTATATATTATTATTTACCATGTTATTATGTGACCTCAATGTGCAATATGAGCCCTTACCGTACTAATACTACATTTTTGTGGTCACTGTGATGATTCAGACTATATTCCGGTGAGTAGAGGCGATTTGTAGGGGTATGATTCTTAGCTAAAGTACCAACATAGGCTAATAGTTGTTCGCTGCTTAGGGATTGCAATTTACATTTTTTTGGTTAAGAGTTAGGCTAAACAACAAGATGTATTTTTCCCATTATGTTGGAGTGTTTTTAATCTTCTAGTTATTTAAACTCTTGTCTTTGGTCCCTATATTTAAATCTTGTAACCTTTTCTGATTTATATTATCTCATCTTGTTGTTATCATTGTGGACTATCATTACATGTATATTTTTATCTATTGTTCTGTTTTACCTTCCATCAGGCATGAGTCAAGTGATGATCACAATTCTCTTATGGTTGATGTGGGGTAACATCCCTCGGTTTTTATTTTATAAACACTTCCTCATTGTCTTTAAAATGAATTTTTCTATTTTAAAAGCTGGGGGTGTTACAAGTTGGCATCAAAGCTTATGGTTTTAAAATCCTAATGTTGCTTTGCAAAAATGTTATTATGCGGCCTTGTCCAAGCATTTGGAATTCGGTTTAGTGTGTGAGTGAGTTTTGGTTTGGGTTAGGAGTTGGGCTTAAATTTTCTTAGCTAAACTAACTTATGGATTTATGTGTAATGTGATACCTCCATGTGTACTAAATGTGTATCTAGTAGTTGACCTATCCTAATATAGTTTAGTATTTTAGGATCTCAATGACCGTAAAAACGTAACTATCACATTTTATGAAGATTGTTGGGACCTACTTAGAGTAGCAAATGCAGCGTGAGGAGGCTCTACGGTCCCCGTCACCACCTCCTTTCCTAGTGTTGCCACAGAAGTATTGGTTTTGCAAGGTTGATCATCATTAGTCAATGATCTTTGAGGGCCAGGACGACCCTAATGTGTTGGAGCATTAGTTGAGGGACTTTGAGAATATATTTGGGGTTATTAGCTGCCTAAATGGTAAGTAAATGGGCTTTAGATTTTTCCACTTGTGGGATCATGCTAATGAGTAGTTGAGAGGAGCCACTACAAATCAATGGGAGACTTCTATCAAGATTCTTAGGGTATGTTTTTACCCTACTTTCATGAGGATGATAAAGTAAAATGAGTTCATAGCTTTGCTTTAGGGTACATCTATGGTGGAGGAGTACTACAACCGCTACTTAGATCTAGTCTATTTTTCTCTAAAGGTTGGCACTGATGAGTGGATAAAGGTTCTCCGATTTTAGTTGGGCCTAAGTCTAACACTTCATGAGATGCTAGTGGGGACTCGTGCACAACACCTACAGGCTATACATAATTATGCTTTGGAGGCATCATCAATTGCGCAGGCCTAAAGTGCCTAGCCAAGGGACAAACAAAGGTTTGAGGTGGTAAACTCCAAGGGTGAAAGAAGCAATTACAGGCATTAGACAGTCACTATTCAAGGTCTGCACCTTATTTTGGAGGATAGTTGATCCATGTAATACCCTCAAAATTTACTACTGAAATTTTTTCATTTTATTAAAGAATTAGCAAAAGAGAAATAACAAAACTGTGAATGCTGGGGATATTACTGCCACACTTAGTACCGGACCGGTTCACTCCTACCATTCCAGTACTAAGTGTTAAGGATGAAGAGGATTATCATCAAACACGATTCAATACTTAAAACAAGAATTCATAACAGAACTAGAAAGTTCACATTATGGAAATAAGAGTACGTGGAAAAGAGTTTACAAACTAAAGTACATAATTAAAATTCCTTGAAAGGAATAAATATTACAATACAATAAAAATCAATTCTAAGAAAATTGGTATAATTTAAAAGAACATGAAAAGTAAATCCAACCACCACACTCTCGAATCCCCAAGCCAAGTCCATGCTTAGCACTCAGCCTCGCCTGATGCCTCATAAGCATCAAAGGCATCAAAGACAACATTACCAAACTGCACAAACTTAGAGGGGCCTTCTGCTCGTAGGAATAAGCAACACTCATAAAAAAGGTGGTCAGTACACTACATACAAAGAAAGGTAACCATACAGCTATGACTGAGCATACAAAAACATGTAACACAAGTATGATCATATAAACGATATACAATCATTACAGATGAATAAAGGCTAAGTTCTAGTTTGGATAAATTGATTCTTTAAATCTTTGATCGATACTCATTTCACACCATGCTTATTATCATTCCATGCGAGTGCGGGAGCCCCACTATTATATTTAGTGGACTGAAAACATACAGGGCATAAAGCTCTTGACCACTATTATTGTCGGTGGATCGGTATATAGGGTAAGATGCTCATGGCCACTATTATTCGTAGATGGACTGGTCTGGCCCCGACTCTCGTAGTGTTTCACTCTAAGTATTTTGTATTTTTCCCATCTCTTAGCACAATTATGTTTGATTTGTTGAGAATGAAATCCCCCACTATTATAGTCGGTGAACCGAAAACATACAGGATATAATGCTCCTAACTGCTATTATTCGTCGATAGATCGATCTCCAGGGCACCCCGATTCCTTGCCACTATTATTAGCCGGTGGACCAGTCTAGGCACGACTCAACGGTCTTTCTCTTTAAATGATTAATATCTTACTATGTCTTATTCAACAAGTTTGCCATAGACATGCATGTCACACTCAATCTACATTTATCCTCCCAAGAGGGCTCGTCCCATATCTTGAGACTCTGCCCCTCCTAACAAACCCCACATCCTTTCCTTCCTCCACTTATTCACATTGGAGGCCCACTACCTTACACCTCCAAGTCCACACACTGCCTTACCCTAGGGTTTCCTCCAGAAACCCTAATTTGGGCTTATGTGGCCCATCCTTCTCTGTCTCCCTCAATTGAGGTCGTTTAACACCCCACACATCACATCCCTTAGATTCAACCCCCATCATTTCACTTTACTTCTCCAAATAAATGTGTGACCACGAAACCCTAGGTGGCCACACCAAACCCTAACTTCCTTCTTTCCACCTATCACCCCTCCATTTCTCACCTTCCACCTTTACTTCTCCCATGATATTCATACTCACCCTATACATGACATCCCTCCACTCTCATCTTATACTCCATTCACCCTCCATTTATTTTTACTTTCACCATCATCTTAAATTACGGTTTTCCTCACAAACCCTAGCTAGGTCTCCTATGCACCCTTATACTAACCCACACACTATTTTTCACCCAAAGCCTACAATCACCCAAAAAACTCTTTCCTTACCTTAATTACATCCCATTACAACTTTTCATATGTAAAGTTCATCCCCATGCGGACTCCATGCACCCCATGCAAACCCTCAAAGTTTTCATGCAAAAACCTAGAATTTCCATGCAAACCCTAGATTCTCCCATGCAAACCCTAGAATCTTCCCTACAATTTCACCAACTCTTTTATTTTATTTAAAGTCCCCTTTTATTCTTCCACTCATGGATCATGGGATATTTAGGTCAATCCCACATTCCTTGGTAAACTTACTTCCCCTTGGTCAACTTACTTTCCCATTTTTCTTTTTCATATTTCCACTCCATATTACCACATTAAATATCCTAGAATGCATGTCCTAAAGGGCCACATCACATCACATTACAATTCACAACATATACATATTAAACACATGTCATAAGAAAGCACATAAGCATACCTCAACTCCAAGTTGCGCTACACATAAAATAGTTATAATAATAAACATAAGATACATAACATATCATGATACATGGAATACAAGGCATATAAGGCACATAACACACATAGGGCCTTAGCTATATCCTTACCTAAAATGTCACTGGTCTTGGAGCATGCTCCTCTGTCTCCTTAGAGTTTTGACTGGTTTCACCTATAAGAGGGAAAACTAAGGATTAATTTCCCTCCTACCAAAAATACTTGTTATTTCTAACTTTATTCTCATATTAGGGTTACAATTATTAAAAGAAACTCTACAAGTGAGAATAGGGTTTTTAGTTCTCAAGTTAGCCTACTAGAGTATTACTAGTCAAAATAGGTTTGTATTAATATTTATAGCCATATTTATTTTATTAAAGCTAATGGCTATTTCTTCTAATAATAGTAATAACACTAGTTATATCAAAAATAGTGATAATAGTAGTAGTAGTAGTAGTAGTAGTAGTAGTAGTAGTAGTAGTAGTAGTAGTAGTAGTACTAATACTAGTTTTAGTAAAATAGCGATATTAATTATAATAGTAATAGAAACCCTAGTATTTTTAAGGCTAAGGATAATAATAGCGTTAGGGATAAAAATAAAAATATAATAATATAAATACTAACAAAGCACTAATGTTGCTAAGGATAATAATAATAATAATAATAATAATAATAATAATAATAATAATAATGATGATGATGATGATGATGATGATGATGATGATGATGATGATGATGATGATGATGATGAAATTTGAAATAATGATAATATAAGGGTTCAAATATTTTTACAATAATAGTAATAGTAATCATAATAATAATAATAATAATAATAATAATAATAATAATAATAATGATGATGATGATGATAACTATAGTGATAATAATAATAATAAAAGTGTTAAGAATAATATTACTAAGAGTAATATTTGAATAATAAATATTAGTAATAAGGTTTGAACATTTTTAATAGCAACCAAAAGATAATATGCCAAGGCTAGCATTGATGATAATAATAATAACAATAATAATGATGATGATGATGATGATGATGAAAATTGAAATAATAATAAAATAGGGTTTCGACCCCTTAATAATAATAATAATAATAATAATAATAATAATAATAATAATAATAATAATAATAATATTCTGAGGTTGTAAATAATAAAAAATGTGATAAATAATAATAATAAATATGAATAATAATAATACATGATAATAAAAATATAAATGCAAGTAAAATGGATAAGGCTTGCATAATTAGGGTTTAAGGGTTGAGAGGGGTTAGGATACCACCTAGGGTTGGTGGAGACAGGCGGAACCGGCGGCGGTGGTGGGGAGAGAGGGAGAGAAGGGGAAAAGTTAAGTGTTTAGTTTTGGAATGGTGGTGGTGGCGCAGCCAAAGGCGGCAGTATTGTGGTAGCCGGGGGTGGTGGAGAGGGAGGAAGGGAGGAGGAGAGGGAGGAAGGGAAAATGGATGTTAGGGAAAGGTAGGGGAAGGTCTGCGGATAATTTTGGAGGGTATAAGGGGTGGTGGTTGTGGTGGGAGTGGCGATGGACGACGGTGTAAGGGCGGCGGTGGCTAGGGTGTGGCTAATTGGGAAAGGGACTTTGCATGGCCAGGGTGAGCATATCTTTCTGCTTTGTGCGAGTCGTGATTCTAAGCCTTTTCGTCGTACAAAAGACCTGTACAGGGCAAATCAAGGGTGGTGGAGTGTGTTGTTTGGTGGGGGTGATGTAGGGAGTGGTTTGGGTGGTGGCTTGAGCGGTGACGCAACAGGTGGTTGAACAAGTGGTAGCGCACAATGGAGGGAATTTCTAGGTTGAGAGAAAAAAAATATTAAATGGGGGTGGATGAGGGTATTTATAGGCTAAGGTTGAGGGGAAAGGAGAGAGGGGAAGCGGGAAGGGGGAAGGTTGGTGGCAGGCGAAAAGGTCGCCAATCGACCGCCCAATGGCCGGAGAAGGCCTACAAAATTCTTTAGTATGGCTACTCGGAAAGGGGAAAAGGAGAGGAGAGAAAGTCACGCATGAAGAGAGAGAAAGGTTGTGCTTGGGTGGAGGAGAGAGGGGTGTTAGGGAATAGGATAGGGGAGACAGGCTAGCATGCGGCGGCGTAGAGGTCGTGTTCCTACACTAGGAAGTGGGAAGGTCGGGCACGGAGAGAGAGAGGGAGTTAGGGGAGAAGAGGGCACGGGGCATGCGGTGGATCGGGTAGTCTAGGGGAAGAAAGAAAAAGAGGGGGACCTGGACCAAGAGAGGGAGAAGGAAGGGGAGGGACCGTGCAGGCGTTAGGCCGCACAAGAGGAAAGAAGGGAAGGGGGTTTTTAGGGCATAAGGGGGCTGGGCTAGCCTAGGTCAGGGGAGGGAAGGAAAAAGAAAAGAAGAAAGAAGGGAAAAGGAGGAAAGAAAAGAGGGGAAAAGGAAAAAGGAAAAAAGAAAAAAGAAAAATAGGTGGGTTGGGGTATTTAAAATATTTTGGTGTTTTAGGATATTTAAAAATAATACTAATTTAATAAAATAATAATTAAATTCCCTTTTTAGGCTAATTTAGGACTTTTGAAAGATTTTTCCTAACTTCTATTTTAAGTAGTAAAACACCCTAATTTTATCCAATTAAATTATTTATAAATTTCCTATTTATTTTACGCTAATTACTCCCTATTATTTTAATAAAATAATTTAATTAATAAATTTCCATAATAAATCCTTAATTAACCATAATTCTCAAAATTAGGATTTTAGGGTATTTCAATCCATCTGTTGGAAAGGCATTTTTTATGTCGGTAGTGTGGTAAGAATCATTTGGGAGCCCATTACACTAGTTAGTTAGTCTAATGTCACAATTGTGGCAAGTTAGGGCACCACAAGTTTGAGTGTCAGGCTACTTGGGGCATAATTTAGCAGGGGTCGGCACATTCATAGAGTATTGTGGCTAAGATGCCTCCAGCTTTGAGAGCTCAACCGATAAATAGTGGAGCTAACAGAACTACTCTGCAACTAAAGGTTCAAAGGCCCTATGCTTTTTATCTAGGGAAAATTTCATGTGGTACTATAGGGCCACCTTTAAGAAGTCACCTAAATGTGATGATTCTATCATAGGTTGATCAATAGACATAAGCCATCACAGGTATGTTTACAGTTTCCTTTCCTACATGTGTATTGTTTGAATTAGGTGTTTCTCATTATTTTGTGTCTACCACTTTCATAGCTAGGGCAGATATGGTTCCTTCTAATAGGATAGAGACTTTTTTTGTACTCTTGTGTAGGGATAGGCTTCCATATACAAGGCTATATAGGGATATGGCCTTAGTCATTAGTGGATTTGAACTTCTAGTAGAACTCATAGAGATTTTTTTTATAACTTTGATGTGATTCTAGGCATGGATATGCTCTTAAGATATCAGGTGGTGATTGATTGCGCACAGGAGCGTGTATTTCTGAAGGGACCAAAGGGTTATAAGGTATCTTATAAGAAATGCAATTCTATGTCCTTAATGAGGATGGTGTCCCCAGTTATACATGGTACATTGGTACTAAAAGGATACTTGCTCTACATGTGTAGATTTATGAACTTGGGTGTTGAGGAGCCATTAATTGAGTATATATTAGTTTTAAAAGAGTTTCATGATGTGTTTTCTGATAAGATCCTAGGTATGCCACCAGTGCATGAGATAGACTTCACAATAGACCTTCTACTAGGGATGAATCATATGTCAAAGGAATCTTATTGCATGGAACCAATTAAGATGATAGAGTTGTGTATGTAATTAGAATAATTATTAGAGAAGGGATACATATAATTGAGTGTATCACCTTGGGGAGCACCTATACTTTTTGTTAGGAAGAAGGATCGTTGATTAAGGCTTTACATATATTACTAAGGATTGAACTAGGTTACAATGAAGAATTGTTATCATTGGGGTAATAAGTGCATCGAGACTTTTGAGGAGCTTAAAAGGAGGTTGACTTTATCTCTAGTCTTACCTTTTCATTGGGTAGAGAGGGTTTAACATGTATAGTGTCGTATCCAGGCATGGTCTATGGTGTGTACTTATGCCACATGGGAGGGTAGTGGCCTATGCTTCACGTCAACTAAAGGAGCATTAGTAGATTTATCTAATTCACAACCTTGAGCTAGTTGTGGTGGTTTTTCCCTTTAAGATTTGAAGATATTACCTGTATGGAGTGCGGTGTAAAATCTTCATGGACCATAAGAGCCTTGAGTACATCTTCACTCAATGAGAGCTGAATGTGAGACAGTGGAGATGGATAGAGTTGGTTAAGTATAACAATTTGGAGTTGACCTACCATGAAGGTAAGGCTAAATTCATAGCACATGCTTTCAATAGAAAGACTTTGCACTCCTTGGGTTCATTGGTTATTTCATATTAGATTTGGTGGGAGCTTCAAGATATGGGCATTGAGATCATTGGATTTGGAAATCTTGAATGAAGATGATCACTCTCACTATCACATCAACCATCTTCAATGAGATCCGAGTTAGTCGGCTTGGAGATGTCATGCTTGAAGGGATCAGGCAAGCTATAGCAAAGGGTAAAGAAACAATGTTTCAAGTGTTTGAGGACGGAAGTATTAGTTTATGAGGTAGGGGTGTGTTTTGTAAAGTTTTGGGGAACATAAGAAATAGATTCTAGAGGAGGGTCATCATACACCTTATTCCATCCATCCCAGAGAGGATAAGTTATACAAGGATCTAAAGTAGATCTACTAGTGTCCTTGTATGAAGAGAAGGTTGCAGACTTCATGGCTAGGTGCTTGACTTATCAAAAGGTCAAGATCAAGCAAAAGTGTCTAGGTGGTTTAATTCAGCCATTGAGGGTTCCTAAGTGGAAGTGGGAAATCATGTCAATGGAATTTGTGGTTGGTTTTCCGAGGAGTCTTAGTGTTTCAAATTCGATCTAGGTTATAGTTAACCAGTTGACCAAGGTGATGGTATTTATACCGAGGAAGTCAACATAGAGTATGGATCAGATGGCCAATACTTATAGGAAGCACATAGTACGGTATCCTGGGGTACTTAAGGTCATTGTGTCGGACTGAGATTCTAGATTCTTGTTTCACTTCTGGAAAAAGTTGGAAGCAGCTTTCTAACACAACTAAAGATGAGCACTGATTTCTATCTAGCTACAAACGGTCAAACTGAGTGCACTATTCATACTTTAGAGAATGTGCTTCAAGCATTCATACTCAATTTTTAGGACATTTAAAAGGATAGTATGGATTTGAAAGAGTGTTCCTACAACAACATTTAGCATGCGAGCACAGGAATGACACCTTTTAAGGCACTCTATGGAAGGAAGTGTCATAGTCCTTTGTGCTGGAGTGACTCAAGCGAAAGAGTAATGTTAGGACTAAATATGATTGAGGACACTTTCAAGCATCTTAGGCTGATTTGAGATAGGATGAAGACTTCCTAAGACATACAAAAGAGTTATTTATACCTATACAAGAGAATATATAGGTACGATATGGGTGACCAAGTTCTTTTGAAAGTCTCACCCACAAAGGGAGTAATATTTTTTGGTCGAAAGGGAAAGCTTATCTTGAGGTACATTGGATAGTACCAAATTTTGGATTGGTTTGGAGAAATTGATTACTAACACACCTTAGCTATTTCATTTTCATTCGTGCATAACATCTTCCACATCTTTCAATTAGCAAAGTACGTGGTAGATTCGTTGCACATCATTCACCAAGAGATGATTGATCTTAATGATGTGTTGTCAAATGAAGAGCGACCATTGAGGATCCCCAATACCAAGACTCATGAGATGTGTTTCAAGGTTGTCCCTCTAGTGAAGGTCTTGTGGTCATGCCATGGAGTTAAGGAAGCCACCTAGGAAGTCAAGGATGAAATCAAGATGAAGTATCTAGAGTTGTTTGTTTACATGCATTGTGCAGGTAACACGACCTCTTTAAAGGGTTTCCTTCTATCGTTTACTAATGTGTTTTTTTATTCTTTCTTGATCGCTTTGGGTTTTGTCATATTTTGGGATTTACAACAATGTTTTCGCTTGTGGAATTTGGGGATAAAGTCTCTTTTAAAGAGGTAGTATTGTAATACCATACCAAAAAATCTTTTAAATCATATTTAAAATTATTTTGAGATTCAATAATTTATTTTATTTTCAAAAAGAGCTTAAATTTTGAATAAAAATATGAATTTTAGGCACACCCAACCAATCGACTGATATGCTTAGAAACTAAAAATTTTATTTCCTGATGAACCAATCAGCTGGTTTACTCAAACTAATCAAATGGTTGTCATACAATTTCAGATAATTTTTTATTTTGATTTGAATATCTTTCTAATGTTTGTAGACACTTCTAATTAGAGTCTATTTTTGTAATTAAGCATATTTTGGTACTTTGGAATTAATTTTACATTATTTAGATCATTTTACAATTTTATTTAGCTAAAATTCCCCAAAAGAACTTTTGATTATCACCTTTTCTATCTTCTACTTCACTTTCCTCTCTCTTCTAGTAGCTATAGTTTCGTGTTTGACTTTCTACACCCCTTCCCTAATTTATCAACCCTCTATCATACTTCTCTCTTGTTACACTCTACCTCCCTTACCTTATCATGTGTTTCCCTTACACCTTGGTTGCTCACACTCAACCCAAGTCATACTTCTCTATCTCCCAATTGTGAATGTTGACAAAACCTCCTCTAAATACCCCCATTTTATTTATTTATTACCATTCCATACCATATGCACCTGCTCACTCTCTCCTTTCCTTGTGCAAAAATTTTCTAAGTAGTGGCCATTTCTACTTTTTTTTTCTCCCTTCTTTTTTATGCATAAAAACAAATGTTTGCCTCTCCATTTTTTCTCTTAATAAAGGAATGATTAAAGTTTTGAGAAAGGTTAAAGGTCTTAGCTCCAATATCCTTGAAATCCTATTTTGAGAAAAAGGTTGCATTTTTGGCATTCTTCTTATATTCTTCTAATTTTGTTTTATTAAGCTTTAGAAAAAGATTTTTAATTCTCTTACGAATTGAGATCTTGGTAGACACTCGTCAACTTAGGAGTATTTTTATACTAAAAGGATTGCTTGGTGGTAATGCATTCTTATCTCTAATATGAATAAGGACTTTTTATATTGGTTGTGGTTCATGTTCTTAGCATATTATATGTTGTATATAAGTTAAGTGAGTTCTTATATTTAATCATATGGTAAATTTTTCATCTATGAAGCTTAAGCATGTTTCGAGTTCTCTATAACTATGCATGATTTTGGTAGTTTTGAGCATGATTTTGTTATGTGTTGATTATACGATGTGCCCAAGTGATTTTATATGTGTAGTATGTATTTTATGACATAGAATCATGTTAAGATTAATATGAAAATTTTGGTTAAATTTTGTCAAGTACATCATAGGTCTCAGTGTTGTTTCACCCATAACAGTCAATCAATTTGTTGGACTAATCACTTGGTTGTGTGAACAGCCACTTGGTTTCAATTTTTTAATCGGCTACTTATGAGAACAACCAATTGATTTGATAAATCAGTCGATTGGTTTCCATGAGCAGCTTATCGCTTTACCAAACCCATCCACTTGTTGTCTTATAAACGAAGTAGTCTGGTCTCTACTTAGACCCATTGACCAATTCCTATGAAGACTTGATTAGTGGGTTTGACCTATCAATAGGTTTATTGGTTTTATATTTATCTCAAGTATGGTACAACCAGATCAATCAATCAGTCTTAGCAACCGATCAATTGGTCCACCTGAATTAGAAATGCTTGTTTAATTAATCGATGATCTTTCTTTTTAACTTATATATTAATCTTGTCATTTAATTTTAATATTTTAATCATGATTTCCACCATTCCTAACCATAAATTAATGAGTATAAAAATGATATCATTGTAGTTCCTTTTTTAGTTGACTTTAGTGTTCCCTTAAAGCACCCAATTTAGTAGCGTGTATGCTTTGGTTGGTGTTTGGAGTTAACACAAACACCCAACTAGATTTATATTTGGAATTTAATAATGGAATCATAGAGGCCATCCTGCATGCATACTTAGGGTTTGGTTTTATTTTGCACCTTTTAACCTATAAAACCAAGTGTGGTGGATGTTGAAGATCTCATAGAACAACTCCTTATCACTAGCGCTATTGAAGTGGGTGTAGCGGACCAAAAATTAAGCTTATTCCCCCTCACCTAGGTGTTCAGGTTCAGTAGATGTTGAAGATCCCATAGAAAATCCTCCTAGCACTAGTGTGATGTGATGGTGGGAATTATAATACTATGTTCATCCTAGTCTTAGATATAGAGATTGTTTTTATTCCAAAAAATTTGTTCTCATGTTCCCTTTAACTTAAACGCCCAAGTGTAATGGATGTTGAAAATCCCATAGAAAAGACCCTTGCCACTAGTGTTATTGTGGTAGGTACAACAGACCCAAAATTGAGCGTATGCCGCCTTACATAGGATGCTAGGTTCTGTGGATGTTGAAGATCCTATACAAAAGCTCTTTGGCACTAGCATAATGTGGTGGTGGGAGTTGCAATCCTATGCTACTCCTTGTCATGGATAATGTCATGTCGTGCATGTTCTCAAAACTCATTTATGGATATTTTATATGCCTTGATATGTCACTAGTGTATCTATGATTTAATGTGCTATGTTCCTTTTTATAAGCACAATTATATACCATGTTACTATATGACCTCAATGCGCAACATAACCCCTTACTATGTGTTTAGGTAGTATGTTTTACCAATACTTCACCATATTGATACTATATTTGTACGGTCACTATGATGATTCAAACTCTCTTCCAACGAATAGAGGATAATTTTTAAGTGTATGATTATCAGCTAAAGTACATTGAGGATGATTACATGGGATAGTAGATGGCTATTGTTTGGGAATCCATATTTATATTTTGTTGGTTAAGAATTAGGCTAACCGGTTAGATGTATTTTTCCCATTGTGTTGGAGTATTTTTATTCTCCCAGTTATTTACACTCTTTGCTTTGGTCCTTGTATTTAGATATTGTAACATTTTCTCATATATATATTATCTCATCTAATTATCGTTATTGTGAAATTATCGTTGCATGCATATTTTAGTTCGCCATTTCGTTTTGCTTGAAATCAAGCATAGGTTAGGTGATGATTACACATCTTGCATGGTTGATGTGGTAGAAACATCCCTCGGCTTTGATTATATGAATGCTTCTATATTATCTTTAAAATGAAATTTTATGGTTCAAAATTTAGGGGTGCTACAGCTACATGCTACCCCTTCAGCATTGGCACCTCCTACAACTCATCCAGTGGAACACCCTAAATTTTATAATTTAAAAACTTTATTTTGTGGAAGTGATAATTAAAAAATAATTGGTGTTACCAAAAATTTAGCATAAGTATGGTTTCCTCACATTTCTTATGCCATGTGCTAAGGCACAAAACAAGTTGGATCAAAGAAAATAGCTCAAGGAAAAGATAATACATAAATAAAGATTAATGGATAATACATTATTCATACAATATTAATATCTAAAATACATTAGGGATATAAGATTCCATAGAAAAATTGATCACAAAAGAGTACACAATGATGCGACACTAGTTTTCCTTTACATTCATTCATTCCATAAAAAATATTAAAAATAAGTGGTACAAGAGCAAGGACCTTCACTCCCTTAGTCTACCTTAATGTCTGAATGTTGCTCATCAAAATCCTTTAGCTACTACATGAAACACACATACTCTTCTAAAAAGTGATAGTATCAATATGACTTTCTCGTATAGAGTAAATCATAATACCTCCGAAGAGGTAGCATACCCACATTGTACGTAACATACAAAAAATAAGAGTTATACCCAAAAGCATACATCGACGTGAAATAACAACTTCTAAATAACAGGATCCCACAATTCAATCAACAATATTATTCCAATCAAAACCCTATAAAGGGCATAAGAAAAGGATGCTCCGAATTTACAACAATTATAAGATATCAACAAATCCTATTTCGTATGCAATATGGTATTTTTTGATGTCACCAAGCAATCCAACATGTATCAAGACAATCTTAATCTAATTCTTATAGATGTATTATGATGGGTGTATAATCTAATTTTATCAATCAATAATCAAATATGGAATGGAATGCAATCTCATATACAAGATAATAATAGACAAAGAGGTGTTAACACATCAAATCACTCAATTCTAGGGCTAAGCTTGCCAATGAATCCACACAATATATCATTTGTCTATACTAAACCTCATCACCCAATTTTTTAAGTATGTGTACCCTCTATATAGTATATGGTACCTATAGAGTAGAAGTGGACCCTTTGACTTGAAGGCCCAACTATGTACCCAAGGGCCTAATCCTAGGAATGAGATCCTTTTCCAACTCAAATATTTCTCTCAATAACACTTTCGCCATCAATTAATCAAATCAAAGGACCATGAAGGTCGTGATATCACCAAGCCATCACAGCATAGGGTTATGCATCATGCCATAGCCCAAACTAATTATTCAATTCCATTCAATTTAATCCTTCCATCTAATTAATTCTAAATTTATTTCAAGGCTAACTCTTAAGTCAACTAGTCAAATATTTCACCTTGGGACAAATTTTTATTATAATGACCAAAATGCCCTCCAAATCATATTTATGATATTTTTATAGGATATTTTCCATGAAAAAGTTAAAATATAATAATTAAAAATAACTTATCAAATAAGGCAATTCCATATTATGACAAAATATATTGTTAACCTTAAGCATGGACATAACATAATACACATATAAAACCCTAGTACGCATCACTAACAGATCATAACATACACACTAATTTCATATAATAATTTTATATATATGAATCATGATACGTAAAAATTGATATTTATACCCCTATATCAAGTAATACAGAATCATCACAATTTAATCTTATTTATGCTCTAAAAACATAACATATTATACATCCAAATCTATCTAAAATGTACAAGGAATATTTTAAACTCATTTGTATGTCCAATATAAGGCAAGATAAAAATTCCAATCAAACACTAACCCTAGACATGTGTATTGTTTCTAGCCATAATTTATATATTGATACAGGTATATTGCCTAACTTTTAAAATAATACTAAGGTATACATAAATTATTAATTATTATCATGGAAATATATATTATTTCATACGTCACAAAATTTACACAAAAATTTAATATTGCATGCTTTCATTTTCTGACAAATATACAAATTTTTTGATAACATCACCTTAATATGATTTTTATTCTAGAAAATTACCCAAATTTTTATCGTCTACAAAATTACCTCCAAGATACAAAAACTATACCCCAAAAATGTTTCTTTTAAGGCCAATTTAAGTAGGATTTTGATTACCTAAAATTAGGGCTGTGCAAAACCGGATATCCGTATCCGACCGGATTTTTTTTTCGGATATCCGATCCGACCGGATATTTAGTAACATATATCCGTATCCGTATCCATTAGTAGCGGATATCCGAAAAGTCAGATATCCGAAAAATCGGATACGGATATATCCGGTATATCCGATTATCCGAAAAATATTTATTTTTTAATATAAATGACCTGTTTATGATCGGATATCCGAAAATCCGATAATGTAAATTCGGATATCCGATATCCGATATCCATATATCCGCATTGAAATATCCAAATGTGGATATTTTAACCTGCTATAATTAAATTAAAATAAATTCTAAAAATTCAAAATCCATAACAAATACAACAAATCATTAATAATTCAAATATCCGCATTGAAATATCCAAATGTGGATATCTTAACCTGCTAGAATTTAATAAATCAATAATATTTCAATGCGGATATTTTAACCTGCTAGAATATAATAAATCAATAATAATCCAAATATCCGCATTGAAATATCCAAATATGGATATTGTAACCTACTAGAATTTAATAATAATCCAAATATCTGCATTATCCAATGTCCAATTGTCCATAACACAAATAGAACAATAATCTAAAATCCATAAATCCATAATTAAAACAAATACAACAATAATCCAAAGTCCAAAGTCCATAATACAAATAGTAAAATACAACAATAGTTCAAACTCCAAAGTCCATAAATCCATAATTAAAAGAAAAAAAATTTAACTAAATCATTTTCCAACTAAGAAAGACTTAGAAAGTCATCAATCATCATAATATCATGTCTTCAAACTCCGAAATATCCGACTCATCGATTTGCACAATAGGCGGTAAGCCTACAATATCTGAAAAAAGAAATAAGATAAAAATTAAAAAATAAAACACATGAAATACTTAAAAAAAAAGTATCGATAAAATAGAATAAAAGAATACCAGCTTCAATGTTTTCAATCTCCTCAATAATCTCTTCTACTTGAGGATGATCCGAAGATGACTTTATCCAATCTTGCGTACAAACCAATGCTTCTACCATTCTAGGAGTCAAAGAACTACGAAACGGATCAAGAACGCGGCCTCCCGTACTAAATGCAGACTCAGATGCAACTGTGGATACAGGCATAGCTAAAAGATCCTTAGCCATCAAAGCAAGAACTTCATAATTTATAGCATTATCCCTCCACCAACTAAGGATATCAAAACTTGCACCAACAACAAGCAAGTTATCCTCCAAATACTTGTCTAAATCATTCCTTCCATGAGCTAAAGTAATCTCAGCTGCCACTGTTTCTTCAAATTCTCTACCAACTGGATCACCATGCTCACAAATGACCTCACTTACATTCATAGTTGAAGATGGCTTAGGGGCTGAAGATGATGTAAGCTTAGAGGCATAGAAGGCATACAATTCTTTCAAAGTTGTATCAACCTTAGCATGTATGTCAATTGCAAGTTCAGATTCAAAATACTTATTTATTGCCCAACGCACAAATTTCATCTTTCTCCTAGGATCAAGAATCACAGCAATAAATAGCAACACATTGATATTTGTAGCACTTCCCCAATATTTATCATATTTTGATTTCATACCCAAAGCCATCATACTTATGTCAAAATCATCACCATCTCTAGCCACACTAATCATTTTCAATATACCACAAATCTCTTGCAAATACATGTTACCAGTGACATACAAGGAACCAGATATCCTCAAAGTTGTCTCATAAAAATATTTCAAAAAAGGAAGCAACACACGCACATGCTCCCAATCATCATCCATTGGCATGCCCTTTAATTTGTCCATTTCAAAACGATATTTCTTATCTCTTTTCATCAAATCAAAAGCTTTCTTAAACTTAAAGGCAGCATCCAACATAATATATGTAGAATTCCATCTAGTTTCAATGTCCAAACATAACATTCTCTTGGACTCCAACTTCTCTTGCTCAACACAAGTCTTGAATTTACTCAATCTAGAGAGAGATGATCTCACATATCTCACAGCATATCGAACTCTAAGAATATGATCGCTGGACTCTTTCAACCCCTCTTTCACAACAAGGCTCAATATATGAGCAATACATCTAATATGTAATAAAGATCCATTTAAAACCGACTCACCCCAACCATTGAGTCGTTCTCTCAAATACTCAATACACTTATCATTTGAACTTGCATTATCAACTGTTAAAGTTAACACCTTATCAATATTCCAATCAATTAAACATCTTTCAACAGATCTACCAATAATCTCACCAGAATGACCAGCAATTGGACAAAAATTAATAATCTTTTTATGCAATTTCCAACTCTTATCAATAAAATGAGCTGTGAGGACCATGTAACTCAAATTTTGACAAGAAGTCCATGTATCAGTGGTGAGACATATTCGACTTTTGCAATTCTTAAAAAATTCCTTCAACTTTGTTTTCTCTCCCATAAAAATTTGCAACGCATCTCTAGCAATAGTAGTTCTAGAAGGAATTATTGCTCTAGGTTGTGTCTTTGCCATATACCTTCTAAATCCCTCCCTTTCTACAAATCGAAAGGGTAATTCATCCAAAATGATCATTTCAACCAATGATTTTCTATGCTCTTCTTGGTTAAATTTCCAATTAGTAACACTAGTTATCGCGGATGATGGAAGACCGCCATCACAAAAAGAAGCATTCATTTTTAAAATGAATTGTTTCTCATCTATATTCACAGGGTACTTCTTACAACTCTTTAAATGGTTAATCAAATTAGAAGTGCCTTTAGAAGGAGAAGCCACATATTGATTGTTACAATAAATACAAACTGCCTTTTGATCATTTTTATTATCACATGGTATTTTTTCAAAATGATCCCAAACCCATGATCTAAATTTTTTTGTCGGTGGCCCACCCTCGTTCCTACTCTCTTTAGAACCTTCAGATATTTCATTTGAAACAGGTTCTAATGGGGGCACAAGAGGACATGGGAAAGGAGGAGTCATTTCTGGTGAGATACCTGGTGTCCCGCCGCTATCGGCAATTTCAATCTCATTCACTGATTCCATGCTGTTATTGCCTGCCAGATCCCTAGTGTTGGTGCTAGGCTGCTAGCTGTCACAATTACATTTTATGAACAAAAATAAAATAGAGTCAATACTTATGAAAAAATATTGATCATGATAAGCTGTATTTATTCATACTAATAAAAAAAATCAGAGATAGATATTATGTTGGAATAGGCAGCAACATATGATATTATGATATAAATTGAGAGAGAAACAGAGATATGTTTGTATGTTTATAATTTAAATGCAGATACTATCATACTGCTAGTAGGATTAGTGTAAACATGTTTATGTTTGTATATTTATAATTAATAACCTGTTTATGTTTGTATATTTATAAACATGTTTATTTTTACATAACAGAAATGGGAAAAAATCAAGGAAAGTATCTTTATATATAGAGAGAGATGTGTTTGTAATTGTAATATAACCTATCACATTGACATTACACAGTGTTTAATATATAGATATATGTAAACTAGTTTTAATCAATATTTTTGTTCATAAAAAATGTTCTAATGGGAAGATGAGACTATTAAAAAATGTAAACAATAGAGTTAATACTTATGAACAAATATTGATTATCATAATTCATAAGCTGTACTTATTATACTAATATAAAAAAATTCAGAGATAGATATTATGCTGGAATAGGCAGCTTAAATTTTATTCCTCTTCCATTATTTTGACTCATGAGCAGACTTAATCACAAGTTAGAGATCCTTAGGGTATCTATTAGGAAACCTGAATAAAACAATTGTCACCCATAGATCCCTGGTTAATTCTTGACAGAATTTTTTGATTTAAATGAATCAAACACAAAGAAATTAATCACAAATACCAGAGACACAAATGAATTATCACCTTTTACACTTCAAAGGGAGTTCGACAAGGAGATTATCACATCACAGAAAAATAGACTAAAGCATTACTCAAAAAAATCAGCATTACTCAAAAAATCAGAAACATTAAGAAATAATCAGCCCTCTTCTCGGTACAATATTGAGAAAATCAGAAAACAACCTTACATAACCCTAAAAAACCATTGGCAGAATCATCTACTCAACTATGCAAGCTATCTACAAACAAATTAGCATAACCGACCTCATCTTCCATAACCCTAAAATACAATCGACAATCGACTATATGACAGAAAAATAGACAAATTAACAAACAATTAGGGCATACCTTAAATGGCAAAACAAGCCTTGAAAGAAGAATCAGCAAACAAGAACAATGCCCTACAAAGAAAAATTAAAATCGATAGAGTTAGACAAAGGATTATGTAAGAATTACTGAATTAGAAATAGCCCCTCACGAATTGAAAACAATTGTACCTGGCGGTGGCTGCGTGGGAGGGAGTGGTTACCTGGTTGGTTCGAGAAGAAGAAGAACGAAGGGAGGGAAGGGAAGGCAGGAGAATCGAAAGGAAGAATGGAGGCGAACCTGCGAGGCTTGCTCTGTGTGGGAGGGAGTGGTTGCCTGGTTGGTTCGAGAAGAAGAAGAACGAAGGGAGGGAAGGGAAGGCAGGAGAATCGAAAGGAAGAATGGAGGCGAACCTGCGAGGCTTGCTCTGTGTGGGAGGGAGTGGTTGCCTGGTTGGTTCGAGAAGAAGAAGAACGAAGGGAGGGAAGGGAAGGCAGGAGAATCGAAAGGAAGAATGGAGGCGGGATTCGGGAAAAATAAAAGACAGGTTGACTTGTGGGCGACCGGGCGTGGAGGAGACTCGTGGGCGACGACGGGCGTGCCGGAACGGTCGCAGAAAAATTGGATTGGGCCGAATTCGTGAGTGGAGAGCCAAGCCATGCCCGTGCCGTGGCCGTGGGGGTGGGCTGTCGGCCTGTCGCCGGGTCGTAGAAGGAAAAAATTAGTTAGACCGGCGGCCAAACCGGAGTAGGTTAATAATTAGGTTAAATAATTATATATATATAATTTATTTAATAAAAAATATTTACATATTTTATTTAAAAAAATATATTTTCTTATACATCGGATATTTTAATCGGATCGGATAATCCGGACAAATATCGGATCGGATATCTGCTCCGAAAATTTTTAATTTTGACCGGATCGGATATCCGGTCCAGTTTTTAAAACCCGGATCGGATATCCTAAAACCCGGATCGGATATTTTAAAAGTCGGATCGGATTTTCGGATCCCGGATTTTTTGCACAGCCCTACCTAAAATCAATAACAAAAGCCACACAAAATATGTATATATATTAGTATCTATACTAGATAAATAATTAGATAATAGTTAATGAAAATTGATGTGGAAGATCACAAATAAATAATCTTCTATGATGCAAGACCTTTATTTGGAGATCATAAGTTGCAAAATTCTTTAGAAAACAATTATATGTTTCGACTTACGCATGTTGGTCTCAGTAGCTTTGATATAGTGTTATTGATATAATCTAAGATCAAGTATCTCCAATATAGAAATCTCTTATTTCTCTAGAGAATAATCTATAACTCCTCAATAAAATCACAATTAAAGAAGAATAAGAGGCTCGAAGATGCTCTCCCTTTGTCAATTTTAATCTTTCATTATTAATATTCATATGTTCTCTCAATGTATAATACCCTATATATATAAATACAAATGAAGGCGTTAGTTTACCTTTCATTAATTAAGCCCATATAACTAGCCTAATTAACAAAGCCTAACCACATGCACACTTATATTATGTATATAGTAATTACAATGACAAATTACCTGTAAACATATATAATACCTACACGATTTACTTAAAAAAAAACATTAGAAGTATTAGAATCTTCAAGAATAATTGGTATCATCTCTAAGTACGCTAATTATTTCTCTTCATCCTTAGAAGAGTAAAATTGAGATGCTTCTGCATCATTCTCCCCTTGTAAAGAAGATTTTTTCCTCAAATTAGCATCACTATACTAAGGAGATAAATCACCAATATTGAAAGTCCTATAAACTCCTCCATAGTATTTAGGCTATTCTAGTTCATATGAATTATTTTCAATTTTTTTAATATTTTAAATGGTTCATTAGCTTTTAGCATAAGTTTTTTTTCTCTTAAGTTTAGAAATTTTTAATTTTTTAAGTGTAACCCTACAAAATCTCCTAATAAAAACACTTGTTGAATTTTATTTTTGTTTGCTTGAGTTTGGTATTTGGTATCAGTTTTTAAAGAATTTGATTCTTTCTTTGACATCATAATTCTTAATATCACCTTTTCTTAATGATAAAATATCAATAGGTAAATAAGGATTAACTCAATAGATAACTTTAAAAGGACTCGAATGAGTTATATTATAAGGACTCTTATTATAAGCAAATTCAGCATGTGTCAGTTTTATATCCTAATCCTTAGTACTTTATTGACTAATTCTGGTAGTAAAGTTTCTAAAGTTATATTGGTCACTCTAGTTTGACCATCTGTTTGTGGATAATAAGAAGTACTAAACAACAACTTAGTACCTAAAAAATGTCAAAGTGTCTTCCAAAAGTAGCTCAAACATTTCACATCTCTATTGAACACTATAATTTTGGGAAATCCATGTAACCTTCCTATCTCTTGGAAATATAAATCTACTACATGAGTTGCATTATCGGTTTTGTTACAAGGTATGAAATGTACCATTTTAGATAACCTATCTACTACCACTAGAATAGAATCATTTTCCCTTTGTATCCTTGGCAAATGTAAGATAAAATCCATACTAACACTCTCCCACAATTGATTAGGAACTATTAAAGGAGTATACAAACCTTTATGGATGAAACTTTTACTCTTTTGACAAATTATACATCTTCTAATAATAGCTTGTACAAATTTTATCATTTGTGGCCAATATAAATTTTTGTGTAATATTTTCCGTGGTTTTATGAACACCCAAATGACCATCTATACCCCCTCATGTACTTCCTTAACAAGTAAATTACTCACACTAGAATGAGGTATATACAACTTATTAAGTTTGAAAATAAAGTAATATTATGGCACATAATTACCACAACTATTATTCTTTTTACATGCATTATAGATGTCAACAAAATCTTCACCTTTAGCATATAATTCCTTTAATATTTTAAAACCTAATAATTTAACATCCAATATACCTAGTATCATATATCTTCTAGATAAAGTATATGCCACGAGATTTTCCTTACCATTGAAATGTTTGACAGAAAACACAAAGAATTGTAAGAAACTAACCCATTTGGCATACCTATGACTAATCTTCTTTTACCCGTGTAAATATTTTAAACTTTTATGGTCCAAATGTAAAACAAATGGCTTAGGTCTCAACTAATGGCTCCATGTTTCTAGACTTCTTATGATGGCATAGAATTCTTTATCATATGTCAAATAATTCAATTTTAACCCATTTAATTTCTCACTAAAGAATACAATGGCTCATTTTCCTTGTGATAGTACACCTCCTATCCCTACCCCCACTTGCATCACATGTAACTTCAAAAAATTTAACAAAGTTAAGAAAAGATAATACATGTGTATTACATAGCTTGTCTTTTAAAGTTTGGAAGGCTTAAGTTGTATCCTCACTCCAATTGAATGCACCTTTCTTCATGAGTTGTGTTATTAGTACGGTAATAGTTGGAAAGTGCTTAATGAATCTTCTATTAAAACTTGCCAAACCATGAAAACTCCTCACCTCATGAATATCTTTGAGTATTAGCCAATATTTAATAGCTTAAATCTTTGTGAGATCAACTTTAATACCTTCACCACTCACAGTATATCCAAGGAAAATAATACTTGAAATCATAAAATCACAATTCTCCATTTTTCCATAGAATTTAGTTTCCCTTAGTTTATCAAATAACATCCTTAAATGAATAAGATGATCATGCTCATTTTAATGTACACAGGTATATCATCTAAGTATACTACAATGAAACTTCTAATAAAATGTCAAATAACTTCATTCATTAGTCTCATAAATGAACTATGTGCATTACTTAAACCAAAAGGCATCATAATCGATTCATAAAGACCATATTTTGTTTTAAATATAGATTTTCATTCATCACCTTCTCTTATTCTCATTTGATGATATTTGTTTCTTAGACCAATTTTAGAGAATACTTGTGCTCTACATAACTCATCTTACAAGTCATTTAATAATAGCATAGGAGATATATAGTTGATAGTTATATTGTTCACAATTCTTGAGTCAATACACATGCACCACGTAGCCTCTTTGTTAGGGACAAGTAATGCAGGCACACAACATGAACTCATGCTTTCTCTCACATACCCTTTTCCTATGAGTTTTTTTATTTGTCTCTCTAATTCCTTAGCCTCTTCCAAATTACATCGATATGCATGTTGATTAGGTAAAGACACACCAGACATTAAGTCTATAGGATGTTCTATTCCTCTTTTAAGTGGTAATCAAGGTGGTAAGTGACTAGGAAAAACATCATGGTACTCATTAATAAGTTTGTTTAATTGAGGATTATTGTTTTTTTTTCTTGTAGGTATTCCTTCATAATCATAGCATAGCAACCACCTTATTCTTTAATACATTTGACCATAGCCTTTTCATGAAGAAATAAACTCTTTTTACTCCTGACTATGTTCTCATTGTCACACTCAGAAGGTTTAAGTTTATGATTTTTTTCTTATCCTTCTCATCTAGATATTCATTATTAATATCATTATGAATTGCACTTCTATCATATCGCCATAGTCTACCTAATAAGATTCCACATGCTTCCATAGGCAAAACATCATAGAGCACATTATCATGATAATTTCCAATTTAAAATAAAATTAGGGTTTGTTTGGTTACCTTGACTCATTTGTCCTTATTTAACCATTGAAGAGAATGAGGCTTTGGATGTGGTGTAGTCTTCAATCCCAAATCCTTCACCATTCTCTTGTTAGCTACATTCGTACAAGATCCACTATCAATAATAACTCGATAAGCTATATCTCCCACTCCTCCTTTAGTCTTAAATATCTTTTCTTGTTGATTAGGTTACTCACTAGCTTGGACTTGAAGTACTCTTTCCAATACATAACAAGAATTTTCCTCCTCCTCGGACTCTCTAGAAATTTCTTCAATAGGCTCAAATTCAATGTCTTCTTCACAACTCTCCATAGCTCTGATTTCTTATATGGACAATACTATTTGATTGGTACACTCACGAGCAAAGTGTCAAAATCCTTGACATGTACCACATTATCTTATTGAGACTTCATTAACCTTATTCTTGCCTTTATTTTCTCGAGTAGATCCTTAATCTTATAATACTTATATAGTTTGAAGTACCCATTACATACTTTATAGCTTGAGTACTTGAGTAGTACTTTGCAGCTAAAGTACTTTGCTTGGCATGAGGCTTAATGGATTTGATTTGCTTTTAAAATCTTAAGGATAGCTTAATCATGTCATGAAGAGAAACATATAGACAATTTTCAACTTTATCTTGAATCATTATATTAAGGCCTCCTAGAAATCTAGCACATGTTTGTTCCTTTTTCTCATGGATATCACATATAAGTGCTAATCTTTCAAACTCCCTAACATATTCTTCAACACTTAGAAGTCCTTGTCTAGAAGTAGTCAATCTAATATATTTATCTTTCTCATACTCTTTAGGTATAAATTTCTTCCTTAAATGCTTCTTAAGTTTATCCCAAGATTTGATTTTTGACTTTCTTTCCCTTTCCTTAGTCCTTTTCAAACTATCATACCATATCCTAGCAAACTTCTTAAACTTAAGAGTATCTATTTTACATTTTTTTCATCATGATAATCTTTGAAATCAAATATATCCTATAACTCAAGTAACCACTCAATAAATAAATCAACATCAAATTTACCATCAAAATCAGGAAGATCAAGTTTTATACCTTTATCTTCTTTTTTATGATATTTTAGTTGATGGTCAAGGAACTTCTGGTTACTTCCTCTTCCTATTTACTCTTCATCATGGTCTACACATGAGTTTATATATCTTCTCTTTTCATGATTGGTTGGTTTTATTGCACTCCCCATTCAGTATTCATAGAACTCCCTTTATTCTTGGATATTTTGGACCAATTCTTATTCAGCAAATCTAGATTTCAATCTTTATAGTTGTGTTTGCATTATAGAAATTTTCCTAAGTTGAACATCGGTTGCATCTAGGTTGGTTGAGAGTTTTTAAATGGCCTCAAATTTTTTGTGAAAATTTGGTTTCCCTTCCATGGTTTTGACTATTAGCACACTTAACCATATGTTAGTATAACACTTAGGGTTTTGGTTAGGAAACCTTAGTCAACTTAATGTCACCTTCTATTCTTTGGTCAATTCTTGCATAAAATGTTGATTCTAATGAATCAAACACTCAAAAAGCAATCAAATATACCAATTACACAACTAAATGAACACACTTAACACTTATCTTGTTAAGTTCTTGATATAGAATTCAACAAGTTTACTAACATTCAATTTGACAAACCTTACCAAATATTATGAATGCTTTGAAGGTTTCATGAGTAAATTGTTGAAATTCAATATAACATGCTGATATATACTTATTATACTCAGTTAATAAAAAAACATTCGACCAAAATAATTCAAAACACACGAATCAAAGATAAGTAAAAATACATAATCATTTGAATATAGTATACACCAACTAAGCAATGTTACAAACAAAATTTCACTTAGTCAATTCTACCACCATATTTTGATCACCAGATGTGATCATATAGCAATAAATGCACAAGAAACACATAATATTTCATGTAAAAATGAATTTCATTAATGCTAGAAGAATACACACACTACACACACACACGATTCTTTAACTAGTTCGACCAAAAACATTTTCAATCTTGTGTTGATTCTTTAAAAGTGTTCCTTCAAGTTTTTTTTTTCAAGATTCAGGCAGCAACTACTCTACAACATGTATAGAATACTTAAGAACATTCAAATACTATATCAATATTCACAAGACATTCATAAAGATTCAAAGAATTCTATCAAGAAGAAACAAAAATCTTACTAAGACCTTTGATGGTGGCACTTGTTGATGTCAAAACTTGGTGTTGGTTTTGCAATTATGATGTCGACTCCAAAATAAGATTTGATACCAAGTTTAATGTGGAAGATTGTATATGAATAATCTTATACAATGTAGGACCTTTATGTAGGGATCATAAGTTACAAAATTCTTCACAAAAAATTGTATGTTTTGACTTATGTATGTTGATCTTGATAGCTTTGATAAAGTGGTATTGCTCTAATCCAAGATCAAGTCCTTTCAATAGATAAATATATTATTTCTCTAGAGAATAATCTACGACTTGTCAAGAAACTCATACTTGAAGAAGAAAAGAAAAAGAAGAGACTAAAAGAAGCTCTCTCTTTATCGATTTTAATTTTTCATTCTTATTATTCATATATTCTCTCAATATATATATATAGACACACACACACTCACACATGCAAGCCTTATTTTACCTTTCATTAATTAAGCCCATATAACTGGCCTGATCAACAAAGGCTAACCACATGCATGGTTATATTATAAATATAGTAACTACAATGAAAAATTACAAACATTAAAAAGTATACAATAAAATAACAAAGCTACACAAAAATCCAAATATGTAATACATTGAATTAACACATGTTATTAAGCTGTGTGTCTTGTAGCATTATCTTCCATACAACTTTGTAATCGTTGTAATGCCATTTTCTTATGCATCAAATGTCTTTAATGGTTTTATCTTCTTACAAACATATATAATACCTATAAGAGTTAGTTAACAAAGCATTAGAAGTATTATAATCTTTAAGTACAATCGGTATCATCTCTAAGTATGCTAATCCTTGTTCTTCATCCTTAGAAGAGTAAGATTAAGATGCTTCTGCATAAGAAATTAAGGATAAAATAAATTTGGGGAATTGAAGCTAAGGATCATGGGTTTATGGCACAACCATACACCACACATGTAAAGGAAAATAAATTATTTTCACTTTCAACACAAGTAATGGCTAGTTGTTAAATTATAGTTCGTGGGATGGTGTTTAACAAGGAGATCAGTCGAGGTGGTTGGTAGCATGTGGTAGTACATGATGTAGGGAAAGGAAAATAAATGGATAGAAGAGGCCAACAGTGGCAGAACGCTAACTTAGTGATGTTGGCAATGATCAATAAAAGAGATTGGCAAGGCAACATGGGGTGATAGGTATGGTGGTTGGGAGTTGTGAGGGAGATTGATAGGGAAGATTTGGTGATCAAATGTTGGCTCATTGGGATACTAGAGAGAAAAAATAAGGTAACGGTGAATGGTGTTTGTTGCTCGATGAAGAGGATCGGCTAGCTGGGCGGTTGCTTGAGGTGGTCTTTAATATTGGGAAAGGAGAAGAATCAAGGAGCGAGGCACAATGGTTAACGAAAGGGTAAGTATTTAGGATGCACTAAATTAGAGGAAGGGAAATAGAATAATGATCGAGATGGCCGACAAAAGAAGGGGAAACTATGAAGGAATTGATTAGGCCGAAAAGGAAAGGAAGAAAGAAAGAAAAATAGGAGATAATTATTGTGGTGGTGCAAATGGAACAGGGGGTTGGGATGAGGAAGAATAGAAAGAAAAGAAAAGATAATGAGAACAAAGTAGTAAAGAGAAGAAGGAAAAGAAAGGAAGGAAAGGTGTTTGGGTTGAGTAGAAAGGACAAGGCAGGTTGCACGATGAGAAAAAGGAAGCAAGAATAAAAAGAAGAAGAATGAGAATAAAAAATTTGGTTGAGCATATGAGATGAGGCAGGGGGTTTTATGGATGAGTCAAGTGATGTGGGCAGGGAAATAGGTAGGTAGAGGCTAGAAGGTTAGGTCATACCTAGCAGGGGCTGCAAGGTCAATACATGAGGAAGAGAGGAGATGTCGGGGTTGTTTGGTTAAGGAATGGGAATTAGTTAAGTTTAATTTGGGTTTTAAAATAAAATAATGGAAAAATGTTTAGGTTAAAATTAATTAATTAACTAATAAATAAATAATATTATTAAATTTAAAATTTTTTTTAAATACTAAAAAGAAAAATCCTACCCAATTAATAATTTATTATTACTAGTATTATCACCATCTCTACTACTATTACTACTAGTATTATTATTATTATTATTATTATTATTATTATTATTATTAGTAGTAGTAGTAGTAGTAGTAGTAGTAGTAGTAGTAGTATAAGTATTAGTATTAGTATTTTTGTTGTTGTCATTATGTTCTCTTTCCCCCAAATATTAATCTACTAGTCAAGATTATTAATACAAATTTAATAAATATAGTAATACACATAATAACAGGACATCTAACCATAAAATAATTCTATAATGAATTCCACTTAATAATCAAATTTTAAATTTGGGTATCAAATTTAGGAATTATATAAATAGGTTATTACATCCGGATCCAGCTGCTGCTTCATCAACTCCTCCTTCTTATTTAGATCTTCATGATCCCTATTCATCCACTCATCCTCCTCATCCTAAAATTGACATAACTTTTTTTATATGCTCGTGCATTTTCACATGTGTCACCTTTCAAGCAGATGGTAGTTTAGATAATCAGTTGCATAGAGAGGCAAGAAATACTTTCATTAGGATTGTGGATGAGCATTTATCGTAGATTTGCTATACCCTTGACATTCGGGAGAGGAAGATGGAAGTTATTCTTTGAGTATATAACACTGATTCTTATGATCATTGTGACTCTTCTAGGTTATCTCATCATAATAATCACCTCGAGGATGGTGACTCGGCATAGAGGACTAAGCTAATTAACTCTAATGCATTCATGGAGGACATTAATTAAGGTCAGTCTCACCTTAAATGAGAGCATGTTGAGGTCTCCACTCCTGTGATGGATGATGTTCATGATGGACATACTAAGGTCCTTGGCTTAGATGAAAATGACAACTTAATCATGGTTGCATCTTAGCACCTTGTCACATCATATCCACATCCTTTTGATTTATGATTATAACTCTTCATTTTGGACTAACTTAGGCTTTTAGCACTAATATGATGATAGTTTGTTATGAATATACACCGATTTATGTATCTCAAGCATGCCTTCCTTTTTTTTATTATCTTTGGTCGAGATATTATACTTATACTTATGATGAGTTCTCTTGTTACTTGATGTATCAGTCATGAAAATCTATATTTTGGATCATTATGGATCATTGCACAATTTATTATTTATCTTTGTTATGTACCAATAGATGAGATAGGTGATTGATTGAATTAGATCATTACTATCTTATCTTAATAAGGTATCCTTGCCAAGTTAATATGATAAGGAATGCCATTTCCCATTGATGTTGGCATATTCTCTGATTAAGTGAATGGATTACTCTTATTACCTTAATGAATGACGATTACATGATTTATGCTATATTGGTCCTATTCATTTTTCATAGTCTCATGTCCTTTACTGATATGTATGTGACATAGTGACATTAGCCACTCAAAATGTATTATAGACTTTACATGTATAGTCATCATGGACTTTGTATTCTTTTGGATAGTTTGTCCAGACACATTCTAACCAAAATAGAAGAAAAGATTCTCCATTTATGAGATATCCCCATGATTATTGAGCAAGAAAGGAATTATAGAAAACTTCAACAAAAAGTATTCTCCTACTTTCAAAGATCAATTTGTCTATGGTAAACCCTAACCAAAATGTCTAACTCACGTGAGAGTTACAATTCATTTATATTTTTCTCCCTAATGAGTAATGACTAAACTAGCATGCTATAGACATTTTAACGAAATATTTAGTATCTATTATATTTGAATCCATATATGCATTTGCATTACGACTAGGTATACCCGCCTATGCACGTGGTATAATTTTAGAATTCTATGGATTTGATACATTGTTTCAAAATCGATTCATCTATATCTAAATTCTTACTAGTTATAGCTACCTCTATGTGTGGTATAATTATTGGATTATGAGATTGTTTGAAAATGCTGGAAACACCTTTTTCATGCCAAATTTAAGTTTCACTTGGTTTCATCTTGCTGAGTACACTTATATCTTATCACGAGATGAACATGTGCAAGTGTATAACAACTTGAGAATACAAGATATTGGTGTTCTTGATCATTATATCATGCTTGTTATATAAATTTCTCTCAATATAAGTGGTATGACATAAATCGTCATAAGACTTACATTTATTCTTTCTTGTGCTAATATAAAATACAAAGCATGATAAATATTTGATATGAGTAGTTTACTCTACATGTTGAGTTATTATATGCATGCTCATCCATGCATTCATTCTCATTCCTACTTAAGTAAACGTGCTTGTTTATGATCACATATGATTATAGAATTTTATATTCTCCATGAACATACATGATACTCTTACTAAAAACTGATATCATTTGACAACTTTCACGTTTTCATTAAAAATTAAAATCTTTCAAGTTCCATTTGTTAGGAAATTACTTTCTTAATGAGCACATCTTCTCCCTCTGTCTCTTTCTCAATTACACACTGAGTAGCACTTTATGAATGGTTTTGTGATCAATACGTATATATATTAATCATCCTTGAAGTGTGAATGCCAATACTTGATTCCAATAACTTGCAATCACATTGCTACATTTAAAAGTTGTCTCCTTTTGATGATTAAATGCATATTATTAATTCATAGGTGCACCTAGAATGATAATTAGGTTGTTGATATCTATCTCAAAAGTTTGAGTGGCAAGAAATGAAGAGATCAAATAGGTTTTGTTTCATGGTACCAAATGCGCCAATGGGTTTATCCTTTCACTCACCACTTTGTGGTTCTCACAAAATAACTTGGCGAGTGAATTTAACTAAAAGTTATTGTTGAAAGTGATGGTTTCCAGGCAAGACCACAAAGTATTTGAAGAACTCATTGATGTATATAAAGAGTACAATGTTCTTTGATGGATCTACATTAAGATGATGGCCTACAGCTCAATTTGGTTGGAAACAATTTGACCATAACAAGAAAAAGATATATGAAATTTCAACAATAATTGCACTTCCAAGTTGCATGATATTCATCTCAATAGAACTAATCCGTTGATGCCATTCTTAACTACATATTTTGCACGATATGTTATCATTCGGGATACATTCAACATCACTTTCATCTTTTTATATTTACTTTAATAGAAATAAATAGGAGAAATAATTGTTAGTGTGGCCTTGTGCTGAATAGTCCAATCTTATCAATGAATTTGGTTCGATCATGAATTTTTTTTTTCTTTTCTCTATATACTTTGTAAATATATGAAACCTTAAATGTAAGCTTTTTATTCTATATGTACCTTATCTTTTATCTAATTAGTTTATTTATTTTTTCTATCCATTTCTTCTTGATTATTATTTTTGGGTCACCGTATCCATACAACAAATCCATGCACACTATAGCTCTAGGAGCTAATAACATTGGATACTATAGATTGAAGTAAACACAGCGCATGCATTTTGCTTTCTATAATGAGCTTTTTAACAAGCTTTAGAAAGGAAGAATTTCCACGGAGGTCCTTCAATGACTATGAAGAATTGACACGAGTATTATTAGGTGCCCTCAATAGTCAATAGTGCCATACTAGAAAGAGAGTAGATGGCTAATATAATGATAATCTTCTTATAAAACTTATTGAGGGATCCCAACATAGTGAGTTAGCATCGGGGGGAAGCATTTTGAATATAACTTTTTTAAGCCAACCGAAATATGCATTAGAAAGGCATTGAAAAAGCTAGATGTGGAGCTCTTAGGCATTGAAAAAACTTAAACAAATACCTCTAACTGTATAGGTTTCTGGATTAAGTAGAGTAGGAAGGATTTTCCATACGGAAGTGATGAGGTAGTTCATAACGTGAAAGCCATTTTGGATGTCGGAGCGAGTTAGACTCCATGTTTTCTTGCGGTTGCTCGTCCTTTTTTTTCTGATTTTATCTTTTTCGGGTATCTGTACCAACTATAAAAAAAAAGGTCCTCTAACTTCTTGAATGATTCTGAATATTGTTCAACGTACCTTCTCGAGAGGTATCTGCAAGTGATTATCCAATTGAATTTGAAAGCAATCACTATACCGCTATCAGAGTCGGCCAGGTATTAGAGTAACCGTTTTGTGTTCCCGATGCAATCAGGAAAGGAGCAATTATCACACAGAAACTGCTATCCTGGCCCTTTCCTCTCCTACATGTATTCTTAGTGGAGCTGGAGTTGTACATTGCTTATGTTAAAGGGAAAAATAGATGGTGGTCCATTTGGACCAAAATAATTAAAGTTGGTCAATCTATTTAGTGTTTAGTCCATTTTTTTGGTATTCCAATTTACATGTACATATAGAAAATATTACTTGTATATTTATATATAATTAGGTGTATATATTAGTATAATTATATGTACATAATATTTTGTACTTGTAACTAAATACTTTTAAACCATTTTGACTTTTATCCAATTATTTTTACCTAATTAGACTATAAAGAAATTTTCCGTATGTTAAACATTGGTTCATACGTTTCGATTATTGATTTAACATCTTTGTGGTGCAACGTATTTGTCCTTATTTGAATTTTTTCCCCCTCCCCAGGTTTATGTGATATTCAAATCCTTATTACGTCATTTAATTCATACTTCCAATTATAAATTAATAGGGAGTTATAACTGATGGTTTTTCCTCCTTCAATTTATCTACATTTTATCAATATTGTCCATTAATCATTTATGGAATTTCAATCATCATATTGCATCTACACTTAAGAACTCACTTCATATGTAGACTAATCATTACGCTTCGCATCTCAATTCCTAGGCTCCTGGCCATTCTGTATTCCATTAATTATTGATTAAATTCCTCAAATCACACAGGTGCACTACTATAGATTATAGATGAGGTTCACTTTAATTGTACCTCTGAAATTGAGCTCATCTGAACGACACCCATAAGAAAGTTGTTGATCGATGAAAGGGAGGATGGCACTGTAGCAGAAAAAACACAAATCCTCTATACTTGCTCCCAACTGAATATTAACGCTACCCTGCTGCTTCGCCACTTAAGGCTTTAGGGCAGACTTGTTTCACGAGCAATCCCCCCCCCCAACACACACACAAACACAGAAAAAAAAAATACAACACACCAAAAAAATAAATAAAAAGAACATAAATATAAAAAAATAATAAAGGGAGAGAGAAGAGAAAAAGAAGATAGCTTATACATCCCAGAGAAACACGGCCACTTTTTAAACGGTACGTCACCTAAAGTAATTAGGAGCTTTGGAGCCTGTTTCCTCATCCATATCAGGAAGCAGGCCGATGAAACACTTCGACAAGCTCGAGAGACCCAGAGAGAGAGAGAGAGAGAGAGAGAAGAAGGAACACAATGCCTCATCTTTTCAGTTGCCTACATGATGACTTTCCGACAAATGAGTTTGCTAACCCTAGTAGATAGTATCAACCATGGTATAATCCCTACCTGCAGTGATGTTAGACATCAGATAATGAACATTCTTCAGTCATCTGAATAAAAAAAACAACGGATGGGGTACAGGGAATGCGGTTGCCAATACGAAACCCCAAACTATTTAATTTGGGATCTCAGACATGATAATAAATACCACATGAGACACATACTGCATTTGTCCAAATCTAGCGTAAGTGATTTTTTTTTCCTGTCCTTTTTGGTTAATAAGGAGCCTTGAAGTATACTACAGTAGACCTAGAAGCACAATAGTAAGCAGGTCAATACAATAATGCATAGCTTATGAGAGGAGATTCGAACCTAGGATCCAAAATAATGTCTCTAATTTTAAGCAATAGACATCTTTTGAACAACCCAACTGATAGCATTAGGGACTGTTACAATTCAGAAACCAACCAAAGGAGAGGAAACATGAAAGAACAGAGTAGTAATCATGGCTCAGATCAAATATGCGACTGCCCGGATGCGATCCCCTACATTAATTTACTACTAATTCATATTGATGGGAATGGATATCTGGAAACAAAGCCCAAGTTCAAAGACATACCCTTCAGTTCTGTAAGACTCCATTTGGGTTTTGGCAAAAAAAAAAAAACACAAAACACAACACACACACACACAACTTCCAGTCAAATAATCTGAGGAAAATCAAGCAGCTTATCGTTAACGTTTTTATTCCTACTTATTTTTCCATAAGAAAATATTTTCCTCTATTTTTTCCCTTCCCTCAGAATATACCAAGAACCGAATGCAGTTTATAGTAATGGTATTATTGTAGCAAGTGTCTCTGAATATTTTTTATTAGACTGTGACTCATGGTTAAAACTGACAAGACATAAAAATTGATCCAATCCACCCAAAACCTTACTCAATATCCAGAAGCATATCCGAATAATATTAGCTAAAACCAACCCAGTCAAACGTGAGAAAATGTGTCATGCAATTACATGAAAAACTACATCCGAATTCATCAAACTGAGAAAACCCAATAATACCCTAAACCAAAACATACTTGAAACCCATGTAACCCAGTTAAATGCAACTTTAAAACCCGTGTGTGCTTCCATACTAACCCAAATCCAATCAAAGCCAATTTATTATGTATACAGATATATGGTCACAATTTTCGTACAATATAATGAATTAACATATATTAATTGACTAAGAAGTTTAGCAAATTAACATTTCGTTTCGTATTGTTTCAAAAGTATAGGAAGGAACATCTTGAATTATATAGATTGAACCCATTCAACCATTCAATTCACCTTAAACATAACCAAATCAGAAACCACCAGACCTATTAAAAAAAAGTATATTGTTACAGGGTGACTCTTTTCACTTAAGTTTTTCCCTTACGGCACTTAGAAACATAACTCCTTTAGTACTCACTAAATCAGTCATTCCGACGCTTAGGCTATTACCAAGCCTTTGAGGAAGAGTAAGAACACCAACACTTGAATAACTTCAGAAAACTTAGGGAGTATGCGTGAGAGAGTGTGTATATGTGTGTATAAAGAGAACTCTTTATTAATGAGAAAAGAGAGAGCTTACAACTTTGAAGATGGTGGGAGAAAATGAGATGGTCCTCTATTTATAGTTGAGCCCCCCCCTCCCTTTTACCCTTTTAGTGGAAGGTTTTAGATCTTCTACAACCTTCTACATTTACATGAGAATTCTAGAGACCTCCTTGTAGGATTTTCCTACACTCTACTAGATTTAAGAGATCTAGAGATTTCTTATATCATCTAAAATGTCTCTAGAATATTACACAATCTTCCACATAATTCTACTAGAGTCTACAAAAATCGAAAAAATAAGTGATCCATGACAATGTGTCCAAATCCCCTGCCAAAACAAAACCTGACTAAAGATGACACGAAACCTGCATCAACCAAACACTAGATGACTCTAATCCAGCCCAAATCAAGATGATCCGGCCAAAGCCCATCCTAACCCCTTTAATAGACTTGATCCACTCAACCTGAATTTGATGCAACTTGATAAACTTTATAACTGGATATGATTCCAATCTAAAAGCACTCAACTTGAAACCAATCCCGCCCAACTACTTGCCACATTTAGATATGATGCCTTTGCTAACAAAACTATAGTTAAATAAAGAGATACCATATTATGGTATTAGTAGGATTTGTAAAGTCTTTTTACAACTTCAAATAGAGGTATGCCCAAGCAATGAAACAGAAATCACAGTTGCAGACCATAAATAAAATGCTGCTAACATAATAATACAATTCAAACCGTAAATCAAGTTGAATCAAGCCACAATTTTATGGTTTGGTTTGATTTGGTCTGTGGTTTAAACACTTACAATTTAGTTTATAATTTTTTTGAACAGTTTGGTTATAGCTTTAAAAATTAAATGACGGTTTATGAACTGCCAACTGTATGTATGTGTATATATATATATACATACATACATACATAAATACATGCATGTATATTTTATTAGTAATATCCCCCATCAAGTGCGTATTATTCAGTGTAATTCTATCTAATAGGTACCTTGTAAGTATGTGCATTCATCATGTATAGATTATCCTCTACAAGTACTCATGCTTTTTCTTTTTATTTTTTTCGTTTACATACAAACAGTAGTTAGAATGTTGCTTAAAAAATATTATATAATTTGTACATTATGTAAATTGTGTTTCTATTCTATTTTCTTACACTTGTAAATATGGCTTATTTATAAACAATATTTTTCATATGCATTAAGTATTACTATAAAAATGATATTTTTAAATTACAATTTTGTATTGATTGTTCATTAGTTCTGATTTTCGTAAGAATAATGAAGTGATTTCAAGTTGAGTAATTACTTTTTTATATTTAAGATACAAAAACCGCAAACTACTAATATGATTTGGTTTGGATCATTCAAAAATAATTTGGTCTAGTTTGAAATTTTTTCAAACCACAAAAATATGGTTTGGTTTGAATTTTTTTTCAAACCAAAAAAGTATGGTTTGGTTTGAGGCCAAATTAGACCAAAGCAAACTGTGTACACCCCTAAGTAACGTTATCACAAATATTTTTTTCAAAAAATATTCTTTCAACGCAAAAATCTAGTGCAAATATTTTATGGTATATTAGATTCATTTAAATAATTATTGATTAGTTATAAGATAAAGCTTGGAAATTATATATCTTTGAAAGAAAAATAAAGCTACCTCTTTTCTCATGTATGTTAATTACATATATAACATTAGACGTAATATCCCCTCCATCCCACAAAGATAGCCTTGGATTTATTCCTCCCCCCTCCAAACAAACCCTTTAAGAATAATAATTGATGTAACCGGAAAAGAAAACTTTAGACTTACTTTTCCTATTATGCCATTAATAAATGATACAATAATTACACCAATTGGATTATGAGAATTGGAGTAATTGATTTGAACATATTAAATAGGACATCTTAGGAAAACAACCTATTGGCTTTACTATTAACAAGACAATTATATTATTATCTAGGATAGAGAAAAAAGGAAAACAAGCTTATTAGTGCGAGGTGGAGGGAGTAATATATTTTTAAATAAATCTATGAAGGAAAATTAATATACTTTTAGGAAGAAATTAGTTTAATAATATAACTAGCAGCTTCATATTGGATGCAATATCATTGGATATCTAATATATCGCCAATATATTAGTGGTATAGGTGTGAAATAGTTTATATGTCTTGTATCACCAATATTGGTTATCAACTAGCCTACAACCCAATACATATAGCCAATATCAGCATATCAGTGAATATTTGTTTCAATGGGTATGTGTCTTATTGATATGATGTCATGTGATTGAGAATTGATAAACTTCTTCCTATCTGTCTTTCCCTACTTCTCTTCTTGTCCCATGTCAATGGCCTCCAATAATATATGGTGTTTTGAATCCCTCTATAGCCATTTTAACTCCAAGTTTAAATCTAATCTTCTCAATTTATTCCAATATTTACCAAGTATTTCACAAATTCAGATGCAAAATAGTGAAATTGTTCATTACATACCATAACTTTGCCCTCTGCAGCAGCTCCTGCTTTCCAAGATAGGACTTTCCCTGCAACAAGGTAAACTTTAACAAACGAAGCAGTTTTGCATCAACATGGAGTATCCATAGCATCTACTTTGCAAAAGGTGATTAGAGGATGCCAACAAGGTGATTTTATGAAATTGGATCTAATCAGAGACAAGAAAGAACACTACTAGGTTGGAGAGACCACCAAACACAAGGCTTGAGTTTTATCAACTGTATATTATAATGACAAGAGTCTCACCAATGGGTTGCACAAGCTCCTTAGATATTGTTGCTACAGGAGACGCCCAGAACCAAACTATCAGCAAAACATATGCCAACACCTGTGACAGATAACTAGATTATTGAAAAGTTCGATTCAAAGAACCATAGGTTATATTTCTAAACAAGCATGAAATGCACCTTCAACGGTGTCAGAACCTTCAGATATGGATCATAGGATGTTTTCTTCTCCATGATATGTTGCTCTTGATCTACAAAAAAGAACTGAAATGCTTACAGATCATAGCCAATGGAATAGAATACCAAATGTGAAACATTTACAAAACGCACAATGCTCATCATCATATCCCACCCCCTCTTTGTCAGGTTCATGAACCACCAAATTTGCCTATACAATCTAGACAGCCATGGAAAACGAGACAAAGGCCATGAACCATCAAACATTAAAACCTTCAAAAGGAATCAACAAACCTTCTGCACTTAAAACACAAATATATAATGGCTTTGCATCACCAAACCACCAACAATGACAGCATGCAATGTATTAGAGAGACACCGATGGGAAAATACAATATATACATATTATGAGGTAAAGGTTTATAGCACCACTTGTAAGAGTGTGATATGCACGCAATAAAATTGCAGTCACAGTCGCAATTACTGTTTCAGAGTTGCAGAATCTGATAAATTATGTGTCGCAATTGTCGCGGTGTTAATTTTTAGTTTATTTACAATATATTCTAATTCTTGTTTATTGATCATTCCAATATATTTATACAATAAACTAATGTTTTACAATATAATAGAAGCATCTAATTGAGATATTATATGTTCAATTGTCATAATAACACCACGTGTCCTGGAATAAAGTACAAGAAGTAATGTTTATTTAGTAGTACATGTGAATTCAATGAATATCAATAATTTATTACAATCCAAGAGACATTTGGTCCAAATATATATAGTAAATGAATAACAAAAAATTATTGTGCGTGTTTTTTTTTAATAGATTGTGGGTTTCCAATAAATCGTCAAATTTATCAGCTATAAATTTTGCTAAAACACTCTTTTCTTGAATATCATTCAAGAAAGTTTTGGTTTGTTTAGTATTCCACCAATTAGTAACCCAAGATTAAATTTATTTATGAAATGAGAGAAATACTGATATCTGCAATAAATTTGTGAATTTTTTATTATCCATCATGTTTCAAACATTTCATGTATGGTGAAATGCCAAAAACTTGCCTATTGAAAGAAACATTACCAACAACCAATAAGTCTATTCCAGTATAAAACTCCACCCCTTAACATTTTCCATTAGAAAATAGTGTAAGTTTACCTCTAATATTTAAAATATAATTATTAGGCAAATCAGGGATAAATCTGTCAACATTTTAGGACATTTTGGTCAATTTACACGATTCTTTATGGAAAGCATTAAAGGGTTACAATTTGATAGTAGAATAAACACTTATGGGTGTTCTGCAAATTTTTCAATGGGTGGTTTTCTTGACATTTCACGTATTTGCAGATGGTTTTATATATTACTTAAACTTCGAGACGACATGGAAAACCTTTTAAAATCAGGCCTGATTGGAGCAAAGATATAACTCTCACAACCAGGCCAGAAAGCAATATACATATCAAAATGTGAATTTACAGCATACAGACACAAAAGGGACACACAAACATGATGATTACAATGATTAAAAACAGAATGATGAGTATGAGATTCGAATATTAAAATGCCAAATTCAGAATATGCAAACTCAATAATAAAATATGACCAGCCAAAACTAATAATAGCTAACAGAGCACAGTGCACAGGACTCATCAAACCATGGATCCAAGAGCAAGGGTTTCCCATAAGTTGTACACATAAGTGAACTTCAGTTTCATGCTGTTCATGTCACAGGAACCTTCCAGTCAAAGCTTTTCAGGCAGCAAACTTTAGTCAGGGCCATCGATCGGCAGGTTCAGGCAGAGCACCTGCACAGGGCCCCCAAACTACAAGGGACCCCTAGTTAGAATATATTCTATTAGACACACTATTATATCAAACAACTGTTGTAGCCTGGTGGTTAGTGAAGCAGATATGTGGTAAAATCGCTTATGACACAGATTCAAGCTTTGTCGGTGTCAATTGGTTTTTTATTTGGCAGTACAACAGGCTCTGGATAGGGTTCCTATGTTTTCCATTTATGAAAGTCCCCTGTTAGAGTTCCTATGTTTTTGTTTTTGTTTTTGTTTTAAATTTTTCCTTTTAACTATTATTTTGTTTTTCTTCAATCTTCCTTTCCACGTGCTTATTTTATAATGTCTTCTATTTTTATTTTATTTTTATCTTTATTCATATGATTATTTTAAATGTCTTCTAATTTTCAACCACTTTTTGGGAAAAAAAATCAACTACTGTTGTTTGTATTTTTACATATATTTTCATAGGCTTATTCTTAAATGTCTTCTAGTTTTCTATTCAGTTTTTATATGTTCTAGTTTTAGATTGATTTGGTATTTTAATGTTATTCATGAGAATTCCAAGGAAAAAAATATATATATTATATTGAATGTATTTTCTGCTGTATACAAAGTTACCTATATGTGTGTGTGTGTACCATCCAATTAAATAGCGGTCCAGCTATAGCGTAGCGGCCGCTATTTAGCGGTTTTTCGGTCAACTGCGACGCAAAATTACCGATACGCTATGGTTTTAAATTTTCACATAAATCGATATCGCCGATAAATCCCGATAAATCGGAAAATATCACCGATAAATCGAGGTAAATCGCCGATTTACTGAGAATTCTTAATTCTACTGAAAAAAGTATGCATGATACTTTTTATTTATTTATTTACTATATATATCTTAGATCAAGTTACTATTAAATTATAATAAAGTATTACTATTTATTATCTTCACATTTACTATTAAATAATATGCATTTTTTCATTCTAAGGTAAATTTAGGGTTATTAGAAAAATTTAGCATATAATGACTCACTCTAATACTTCTTATATGATATAAAATACTAGTTTATTGAATATTTATATTCAAATGATCAATAAATGATAATTAGTATATATGGTGAAATAAAAATAAAAATTCACGCTGCGACGACCGCGACGCATAATTTATCGTTCGCGATGCTCCGATACCGCGACCGCTATTTAATTGCCTGGTGTGTACGTACAACTTCTCCATAAACAGTAGGAGATAAATCAGGCTTTTAATAAGCCTCAAATAAAATATAATAAGCAGTCCCCTTTCTTTAAGTTGTACAATTACAAAAAAGGCTAATGAATGGTAATTCAAAATGTTGATTCAAATTCTAATTCAAATGTTGGCTATTAAGAGCTGGCTAAGTGTTGGTTCAAAAGCATGCTAATTCAAATGTTGATTCAAATTCTAATTCAACTGCTGGTTATTATGTACTGATTAATTATTGATTTAAAAAATAATTCCTTGCCAATTCATTGTTTATGTGTTGTTTGGTTTTAAATATACAAATTAATTTCGATAAATATTTAACTATTTTATACTTGAGGCTACATACACATACCACTCCAAATAAATACAGAAGATATCATACTGGATTTTATTTTATTTTTTTGTTATACGTGTGTGTCTCACAATTATAGTTTTCAAATACAATATTTATCTTCAAAATAAATATCCATAAATAAATAAATTTTCAAACATAGTCATACTTCATCTGTAAATTACATTGTTTGATAAATAACATAGTTTATCATACTTTTGAAGAAATTGAAACCTAAAAGTTTGGAATTATATGTTATTGAAACTTGAAGAAATTTTCAGTAATTTACTTATAAAAGAAACAACAATCGTAATATGACTGTCATAAACAATATATTTATTATTTTTGAAATTTTTTGGGGCCTATTTTTTGTTTTAGAATAGAGCCCCACAAATGTTTGAGACAACCCTGCTCCTGACTCTAGTCACACAGTAACTGAGACTGCCAACTATCCCAATAACTTCATATCTCGTCACATCACAGCTCCATCTTCTCCGTTTTAACAGCTTAAAAAAAGGTTGACTGCATAGAGATAAAGTGTTGGTGACATGCCATTGCCTAGTACATTAAAGGTTGAGGCATCCTCAAGCAAAAGGCCTTAAATTACCCCAAACAAGCGTTAGCATATGGAAGGCAAGTTCTCATGCAGAACTTTGGCAAACCGAATAATGAGCGAATCATAGATGATGTCAGAATGTCTCTTTGACATACATTTCGCAAGTTCTTTCTCCTTTGCCGCTGCATTCCTCCTCAGTTTTGCAGCTTGAGCAAATGTTGATGGCCTACAACCAAACAAAGAAGCAAAGTAAGCAGCCTAAAATAAAAACCATCTGCCAAATCAATTTTGAGGGGGGGTTGTCAGTAAGTCCAGCATTTTAGATTGGTCAGGCTATGAATCATGCAATAGCAGGTGCCTAAGTTTATTTACAAAATTACATATTGAGTCACATACGACTAATAATATCCAAAAAAAAATTCTGCAGATTAGATCACCTAAACACAGGAGTATTTCTATGGACATAAGATAGTTGAACCTGTGTGGTAGTTGTTTTGGGCCAGCTAAGCTTGGCCCACAAGGCTCCACTGCAGCCACCTTGATCAGCAAGGTTCCATCACAGCAATCCTTGTCCAGCAAGGCACAGGAGCAGAACAGCAAAGGGCAAAGACATACGCGCAGTCATCATGAGCTTATCCAATGAGTCAGATGTGTACTTGGGGTCAAGGAAAAAGTATGTGCATGGGTTATTACTCTTAGGAAAGAACAAGTATATCCTATTATTTAAAATACTATTTAGTAGCATTTTTAGTTAAGATATTATTGAGGTTATTATTATTGTAATACCTCACTTTTTGGGCTTTTAAAGTGTGTTAATAAGTGTCTGATTGTAACATGAGTTTGTTTAATTTTGGGTTGGATATGTGTTTTAAGTTTGGCTTCTTGAGGTTTGAGTTTTAAGAGGAGAGACTTAGCTTCTGCAGAAACTAGTAGACTGGTTTGGATGTATACCAGTTGCGTCTAGAGTCTAGAAGAAACAACCAACTAGTTTCGTCATACAAATCAACTAATTTGTTCAACTTGGAAGTTTTCACACCCAATTTGCTTTGAGTCTTTATCATATGATCTTATAACTTGATAATTAAGTCTTGGGAGTGATTCTAGATCACTTTCTAAGACTTTTGTAGCCATCAATTCAAACATTGTTTGACTTGAATCGTTTGGGGGGATAGATTTGCCAAAAAGTAGCTATCTGAACTCATTCCTCCATATCTTCTTCTTCCTCTCTCCTTTCCTCAGCGAACAGCCGATCATCCGTGAAATTTGCTTGCAGAATCATCTGCAAAACTTTTGATTTTGTCTCAACTTCCCTTTTTTTTCACTTTTCTTCATTCTTAATAACCAAAGCATCAAAGCATTTCCTCTACGCACCATTTTAGGTCATCTCAGTTTCCATTTGAAAATTTCCCTCCAATTGTGCCACTACCAATCTATTTAGGGTTTTGGGGAAGGAATTTTTGTAGCTATTAATTCCCTGAAGCCATCATCTCAAAACCCTAGTCCCATTTTCTCTTTTCTCCCACTTTTCTTTTCTAAGTACCGAAAACCTCCTATCTAACTCACCTCCTCTCATCTGCACCAAGTTTCTTCACTCTTTTGCTCTCCATTTTCTGACTCTTCTCTCCTTCTCCAATCCTTCTCCTAACTTATATCTATATCTATCTATATGTGTGTGTGTGTGTGTGTGTGTGTGTGTGTGTGTATTCCTTTAAACAAGAGAGTCTTAAACTAAGAAAAGGTTGAAGATTTGAGCTTTGCTTTTGGCTTTATGATTTTAAGAATGCTAGAATATTTTTCTTGTATTCTCTGATCCTTAACACATTTTTAAGTTTGTTTTTAAGAAAGTTTCAAAGTTTTAATTGATTGTTAGTAGTTAGAAGTTTTGGACCTCCTAGTTGAAGAAAAACGTTTTTTGCTCTTCTTTTTTGTGATTTCTTGCTAATGGTAAAGGTAAATCGTTCTTTGAATGAAGTGAAAATAATGTGTGTAATTTCTATTTATCCATGAATATTGGTGAAGAAATGTGATATTTATAATGCTTTTGGTGAAAGTGTACAACCATGAGTAGATGAGAATGAAAACAGGATCTTTTTATGCATGTTTAGAAAGAATTTACCTTTAGGGCTTCATGATCTAAGTTGTATGCAAAACATCATGATAATTCCAACAAGTTTCTAGCATAAATTACGTATGCATGAAGCATCTTGCATAAAGTTTGGAGCATGTTATAAGGTCCTTAGTTTGTTTTAATGTCTAACATGATTAAAGCATGATTCTTGATGCTTGTGTAAATCTGAACATGACTATAGCATGTTAGATGTAAGATCTAGGATTCTAGAACAGTTTCTATGCATGAGATGGATGCCTAGAATGAATTAGAAAAACAAGTCTTAACCTCGACTTGTGTTGTGTTGTGTTCCTAAGGAACCAACCAATTGGTTCAAGTGAAAACCAATTAAATAGTTTACTAGCCAGCTGAGTCAGCCGGTTCAGGAACGCTGAGTGCAGCAACCAGTCAACTAATTTTGGCAAGAACCGGTCAATACCAATCATCTGGTTTAAGCAGCCAGTTAGAGAATTTTTTGTGCTTTGTTCTATAGGTCACCAATCAACTAGTTTGAAATGGGACCAGTCAATTAGTTCTAAAACTAGTCAACTGGTTATTCTGCCTGAGATGCTATATATTTCAGTTGTGGTCCCAAACCAGTCCACTGGTTCTATGGACCCATCAGCTGGTTCAGAGGGATATTATATGATATTTTTGTGATCTATTCTTGAGTGTTTGACCAATGTTCAACCTTATTCTTAGGCATTAACCTAAACTTCTAATTATGGATGAATGGTGCATAAATGGATTACGTAATGATTTGACTTGATTGGTTAAATAATTGAGATATCACCTTGGATACTATAAATTGACAAATAATGGAAATGTGAGGTCCTCAAATGTGGAAAACGATGGACATGATGTATGTTGGCCTATGATGTAAGTATATCTCTTTCATAAAATACTAATAATTTAAAAGGAAAGAGTTTGTTTGAGCCTTTATTTCTCTGACTCTAGGAGTATATTGTATTGGGGCTCATATATGGGCAAGGGAACTATCACTGGTTCTAGTACCTATCTTAATCTATATTGCACCTAAGGACGTACTTAAGGGATGTCGACACTTAAAGGTTACGATACCTAGCAATGCGATGGTTAGAACTATGCTTCCTATTATTATTGGTTGGGCCTTTGTTTCCTAGCACTATGACTAGTTTCATAGTTGAGAACTTAGCATGGTCTTTCGATATTCTTAAACAATTATTGAATATGTGGCCACATTCACTTAAGATGATAATTACAGGCCCTAAAACAGTTTTATATTCTCTACATGCCACCTATTATGCTAGGCATTGCTAATAAGATTAATAATAACCCCTTAAAGTGTATGGCATGTATAATATTAGTGAGATACAATCTAATTACTCATGAACATTGTCTATATGACCAGCATATGCATCTAGTTTTAACACGTACATGAGTAGATAGTTGTTACACGACATGTCTATAGATTGCCTTGGTGTAAGCATGAGAACATACTCTAATTTGTAATGTGTACCTGTCCTATAGTGTTGCATATCCTTAAATGCCAAAAATTACATGCTAGGGCATCTTAGTCTACTCGGTACATAGCATACTAACGTACTTGTCTGCTCTGTCACATATTTAATCCCATGAACAGAAGACCCTATGCATGTAGGAATAGCTAACTAGTAACGGCCCTTGTTGTGAGAGCTTATGGGTGATCAAAGAGAGTTAGGTTATCCGGCGAAAGACCTACTTTTGTATCATGTTTTGGATTCCCCTTAGATATTTAAACTCTCTTTGTCTATTTCCGCTTTTGGCTAACTTGTACTTATCCATTATGCTTGTGGATATGTAAAATAAACTTGATTTTGGTTGATATCACAGCCGTGTATCTAGCCTAAGACAAACGACAGATCGTCAATCTTATGCTAGACACAATGGTAACCGATTTTTCTAATTGTTTGTATTTTGCTTCCGCAAGACATAAATTAAAATGAAATATTTTGGTAGTAAAAATTTAGGGTGTTACAATTATCTTTTAGGCTACCATAATAAGATATGTTAACTATAGGCATGTAAGCCCTATTTATAGGCCCTCCAGTTACTAAATAAATCAAGATCGGAGATTAGCAAGAATTAATTCCCTAGCTGCCTGCCTGGCCTCTTCTCCCTCGACTCAATATCTCAATTCCCACACTTATCCATTATATTAATTCATTCGCTCCCATACTCTCAACTCCATTCAACCTTAGATCCCGTGATGTGGATGTGATCTAAATCCGCAACTTCTATGTCATAATCGGTTGATCGATAGGTTTTTTGAGATTACCCAATTATAATCACCACACTTCACCTAAACACCTTCCACGCCATCAACTTCTTTGAGCCAACAACACCTACAACCCCCACCATCTACCAACCTGCCACCACTAATAGACCACCATTGACACCCTCTCACCCACCACTAATGCCACAATCATGAATCATTGCGCCAACCATGGTAACCATTACACCATCAATTTCCTACCTCAATATCATGCCACCACCCTAAATTACCACCACAAACCCCCCCCCCAACCACCATTACAACACCTCCCATGCACCAAATTATCCACCACAACCCCCCCTTAAAAAATACCCGTCATCGATCACCCTATCACCAATAACTGCCTAGTCACCACCATCACTCCCAAACACCTTCGCAAAACCATAGCTGCCTCACCCCTCAATACAACCCAAACAACCCTTCAATCGCCTAGCCCTTCGTATTCCCCACTTTACCACCCATCCTCTTTCCCACCAACCACTTCCACTACCACTCCAGCACACCGCTTGCAACCTATTGCATACCCTAGTAGAACTTTACTTGCCTTGCCCAACATTCAAAAACCCTAATGAAACTTGAGCCAACCACATACCCCTCCTACTTCACCACACCACCATCCACCCTATAGATAATCGACAACAAAATTGCGGTTGCAATCAATCGTTATTATAGTTGCAATGTCATAACATCACAAATGATAAATTGTCATTGCATGATTTTTTATAGTGAATATCATTCCGCAGTCCATACTGCATTTCTCAAGTGCATGTCAATGATAGATCAAAGTCAATATAATCGCCAATATATTAGCATATTGGTCGATGTTTATTTCCATGTCATCTGACCACTAGCCTCATCCACAAAAGCCTAGCCATTGGCAAAAAAATTACCAACCCCATCTGCACCACCAAAACCTAAACCACAACCTCCATATCCCTACCAACATAACCTCCAAGGAGAATTGAACTTTCAATTGATCCATGTACTTAGGATCCTATGGTAAGTGTTCCAGTCGGTGGAGCAACTCTCAAATGAATTTTTAACGTACTTGGAGAGCCTGTTGATAACTTAGGTCCTATAGATACTCACACAACATCTCCTATTCATAAATTTGCACCGCCTTTATCCAATTAGATACAAAGTTGTCTATTTTTGAAACAGAAATTAAAGTGGCAAATCTTTTAGCCCCTTGTTGTTTCGTGTTGCGGTTTGAGCAACAAAAGATGTCCCTCTTTTGTACCTCTAAATCCACAAGTACCAACAGTGTGTGGTGAAAAAGGAAAGAAAGAGAGGGATGGGGTTTCTCTTGATTTTGACATAGCAGGCTCCCACTAGGGGCCCACACAACAAGCTATTAGCTCAATGGTAGAGCGCGCCCCTAATAATTTCATAGTTATGCCTGGGCTATGAACACCTAGCCCTTACTGCTACGTGAGGGCATAGTCTGAAACAACAACACCACCCTATTGATGCATTCCGAACAACAACATCGCTTGCTAATGACCTAGCAAAATTCCAGCCTTCTAGGATCTACTTCAACAGAACATTGACAAGAGTTTGGTCGATGTTCAAGCGCTCTAAGCACCTTACTATCATCTGGACATCAACAACCTCAAGAAAGGCTTTAAGCAACCATATCGATTGAGCCCAACTCAAACTGGGTCTTCTAAGGAGATAAAAATAACATTTTTGCCAATATGTCAACATCCCTAGGTGCGGGTAAGGACCAATATCGAAGAAAAGTTACCCACTCGGACATTAGGTGCATCAACAAATTCACAAGATTAGATAAACTAGCTCGATGATATACTTTGGATCCCCTTGTTAGAGTTTGGCATTTATACCAAACATTTTCGCAAAAAGCAATGGACAAATTGTACATAAATTTACTGCTACCAAGTCCCAATGACATTCATGTAATATCCATACCACAATAATTTATAAAAATTTATAGAAGGTTTACTAATGATCATATGAAGGATTGTTATGGAACATTAGGGTGTCCTTTTTATATTTAGGAACATAGTAAAAAAACTAGATGTCCATGATGGCGTAGTGGCTAAATTTCTTATCATGATGGGATTCTATGAGGCCATTGGTGAGATATTGTGGCATGCGCCCACAAAAAAAGGCAGCTATTATTAGGGATGGCAACGGATCGAATACCCCTATCCATTATCCAAACCCGATAAGAAAAACTATATCTATATTCGTATCAAACCTGGCAAGTATTTTATTTCCTCATTCGTATCCATATCCGTTTACATATCCATCGGGTAAAACCCATCAACTTTAAAATAAAAATTATTCAATGTTAGAATTATATACTTAGATTGTTAGAATTTAATTACATCTTCACTTTTATCCTTAGAAAATATATTCAAAGTTATATAAATAAGGGTAAAAATACAATTTCTTATCGGTTAAATGGATGCAGATATAGATATGGATATGAAGGCGGGTACGAATTTGAGAATCCCTTACCCATAACTATATCTAAATCAGGCGGATATTTCTCCCCTTCCTCCATATCCTTATCTGTATTCGTATCTATATCCGTTTATCCATATCTATTTACACATCCAACGAATAAAATCCGTCGGCTTTCGAATAAAACCCATCCGATTGTCATCCCTAGCTCCTATTTAGTATAATAGCTAAATATTCATATTAGGAACAATATTTAAATTTTGGTATCCTTTAATATTTAGATTTTATGTTTAAGTTAGATAGGTTGATTTTCTCTAGATATTATTACTTTAGATTTAGGAAGTCATTCAACAGGGGTTGGAAATGAGAAGGAAACTTGTTGGAATACACACAGTCAATTTGGCACAAATTCCAAGAACAAAAGCCGGATAACCCCCCCACACGGCCTCATGTCATCCACCCCCTGCACCGCCGACCAAGCCACTTGCAACCCCAGGGGCCGAGCATCCTCTCAATTGCCAACCTTCGCCTAATCCTCTCAATTGTCGTCAAGCACTCGGCGGCTCTGTCAACCGTCACTACCACCATCCAGACCACCACTACCACTCCCATGCAAGCACCTCATTTGATTTGACCATCAACACTAGGGTCAGCCACAGCAAGGGCCCTAATACCTTCACCAACCCTACCTGTTCTTTGCTACCTTGGACCACCTCTTCTCAACCCTCCGCTCTCATGATTTCCCAAAACCCTCACCACAAAACCATATACCTAAACTACCCCAACTAGCCCAAACACCACAGCACCGCTGCCTCCCCCTCTTGAACATCACCACCATACTCCCCAACCACAAAAACCTTGCCCGAGCCTTTACTAACCCAACCGACCACCACCACCACCACTTGGCTAACCGTGCTGAGTCCTCATCACCCTTCTTAGCCACCCTCATTACTACTAGCGTTCCCTTCTCAAATCCTACCGCTACTCCACCATTATTACCACCACTGCTGATTACTGCTACACCACCATTATTACCACCACTACTGCCCATACAATTAAAAAGCGATTCCGCTATAGCATAATAGCCGCTATTTCGCAATTTTTAGGTTAGGCACAATGCAAAATTATCAATACACTAAAATTTTAAATTTTCATATTTCATCGGCCAATAAATCATAGTAAATCACCGATAAGTCGGTATTGCCAAAAAATAAAAATATCACCAATAAATCGGGATATATATCACTGATAAATCGGCAATTTATTGAGAATTTCTAAAACTACTAAAAAAAGAACGTATGATAGTAAATATCTTGTACCAAATTACTATTAAATTACAATAAAGTATTGTTATTTTTTATATTCTCATCTACCACTAAATAACATGTATTTTTTTCATTCCAAGGCAAATTTAAGGTTATTAAGACAATTTAACATATAATAATACATTTAAATACTTCTAATATAATATAAAATACTACTTATTGAATATTTATATTTAAATGATCAACAAATAATACTTATGATGAGACATAATAGTAGTATCTTCCAAGTGACCTAATTAAGGATAAAATATTAGATTAACCTAAACTTATGTAACTGGCCTAATATGCAATTGTCCTAATATTTATGTAGCTTCATTATCTAGAAAAAGATGAAGTATGTTCTACTATGCTACAGCATTCTTAATGAGAAATGATTAAAATTTTACTCTACAACAGACTATCACGCTTAAGTTGTCCTAATATTTATGTAACGCTTAATCTTCGATGTATCCAAAAAATCACATGCTCTGTTATAGAAAAGGCTATTAAATTATAAATCTCAATTTCTTGTTTTGCCATGTTTATGGTGAATGGCTCAACTAAACAAAACGGGAAACCTCTTATCCTTATCTAGGTCCTCCAGGCCACAAGGAACTCATAATGAAGCACGTAAAATTCAAACAAGGGAATAATGGATAAAAAAGTCAAATATTTCACCAATGAATCAATAGATAGAAGCATGTGACAAAGCAAACATTTTTAAGAAGAGAAGACAAGTTAAAGGGCTTGAGTTTTACATATGCAAGATGAAACAAAATATATCCTCAATATCTATCGGTTTTTAGCCTGGAGGTAAATGCAATGTCTAATATGAAATAAAAAAATGAATTTTACATACGTATAGGATGATACAATATGTTTAGCCAATATTTACCAATTATTACCAAAAACTTTATTGATATTTGAACGTACTCAACGATATTCACCGATTTATTGATATTTATTAATAGTAAAATATCACAACATAGCAACCGCGACAAAATTGTGACAGAGACTATGATTTGATTGCCTGATATGCAACCAAGAAAGTAAGCTATGAAAATTCCAATAAGATGAAATACACATCCTTTTAGACAATGAAGATTGTAATAAGTAAAAGTTAGAAACAACTTCACAAAGTAAAATACTCCAAGTAATTTTATTTAAGTATCTAACCATTGCAGATGATTGCATATGACACCCTGCCATCCCCAGAAAGAAAGAAGGAAAGAAAAGTAACAAATCTTAAAAACAAAATCACCATGGAACACATCTCAACAAGACTTATGAAATGAATAACAAGAACCACTCACTGCGACAAAGCACTTGCTTCTTTCAAGAGTTGTCTGATTTGCGCACGCAACTGATTTTCTGTTTCACTCATAGCTCCTTTCTAACAGAATATGTAAAGAAAATGATCAGAAGTTAAAACACAGCAATTGACAATGATATGGGCATCGTCGATTGAAAAAGAGATTTTGAAATAACATCTTCAATTGTCGGCTCTTAATATGTCATCTCGAATGAGAATTACTAAACATTTTAAATTTAATTCTGATATGCAATTTAGTTCTTAATGGTCTTAATGTTACTAATGGAAAATTTGATTCCGGCATGCAATTTGATTTTGATGCTTTCTATGAAGTTTTCACTATGCTGATGAAAATCAACTTTATGACAGCAGCAAAACAAAATCAGCCACCAAGCAAAAAGTAAGTAGGAGAACTTCAAGAAACCCACATTGCAAAGACTTCCATTTATATGTTCACCATGGATCAGTGGTCCTAATATTCATCCTCCAAGCAACCAATTAAAAGTAAAAGAATGGCGCCATGAAAGCAAACTATGAAAACTTCCCACTCCTCACCATGAATAGTTAGTCTAAACTGTCATTTTTAGGCACACATTTAATAGTAGAGCTCCAAATAAACCACATCTTCATAGAATCTTTGGTCTCCTCAGTATGCATAATTAGTTCTAATAAGCTTCCAGCATGAATGTTGAAAGCATGCAGATCTTTTAACTTACTTTCACAAGCCAATCAAAGACTAAAAGCTTTTGAAAATGTAAGCTTGTATTGAGATAGGAAAAATCAATATATAACTTAAGGCAAAGTAGCAAGGCATCAAAAGACCTTAATACATTTCTAACAAGAGGAGCTGATAAATTAAAAAACAAGTCAATGTCGAGCTGATGCAATTGCCTATTGTAAATAAAATATGATTCAACAGGATGATTTGATGTTTGGACTTGAATTTCCAATGCAACCACATTTCTAGAAGCCAACATAACTCGTTTACATTCTACATATCCATAATTGCAATCTCCATATAATTCATGCCTTAAAAAAATTAAAATATTATTCATGCTCACAGTAATACATGATGGCCCATACACATCAGAGGTTATTCTAGACCATCTTAAGGATTCCATGATAATGATTACAGTCAGAAGGCTCCAGAACATCAAGGGTAATATTTTAGAGTTTCTGATTCATTACACTAAAAAGATTGAGCATATGAAACTTGCACGATAACAAATTGAAAAGATTTACTTGAACGCTTAGTAAATGATCAATTAAACACATTATAAAATCTCACACTACAAGATCAATCAAAGATAGAATTATTTTGTTAAAAATAAAATTAGGTCACCTTGATCTTGTTCTCAATATATCTGGGTACGAAATGAATGATAACGATGACGATGAAGATAAAGGGAGCAGTCAAAGAATTTCCATGTTCCGTAACGTCTTCCATTTTTCTCAGTGCAAAACAAGTTCGGACCTCGGCGCACAGCAGGAATGGAAACTTCTTGCTATCAAATTTAGCTTCTTTTTCGTTGTTCTGTTTCTGCCTCACAAGGAAGACAAACGGATCGAACCGCTCCTAATTTTTTATCTCGAGGAAGAAGTTCGGTACGGTAATTCCTTAGCAGGGAAGCCTGGGATTAGCAATTTCTGGTGCTAGCGGCGGATGCACGAGGCAGACAATAATGACCCGGCGGCTTAAGTTGATCCAAGGTTTGGTAGAAACGGGAGTGCGACAATTAAAGAGCGGAAACGAAAATACAAATTAAAAAGTAAAAATTGATTTATTTAGTCTTATTTTTATATTTAGTATTTGATGGAGTTAATTTAGGAATAAAAATTTTATGTGTTTGATATGTGGAAATAGGATTGAAAATATAATTATAAATTTATAAAAATATCATTCTTATATTTATAATATTTATAGTTTTATATATATATATATATATATATATAACCAATTATTATTATATTTTTTTTATTATTCGACCTTGTTTTTCTCATAATAGATCATATAATATCAGATTAGATCCGATCAGGTTAGATCCGATCCGATCAAATTAGATAATAGTAATAATTATTATTATCATTATTATAATTATGATTATCTTTATTATAATTATAATTATTATTATTATTATATTTTTAATTATAATGAATTATAATAATAATTATAATTATAATATAGTTATAACTGTCCGTTTGGTAAATGGAAATAGGAGTTTGAAAATTAAAATTGTTATAAAGATAACCATCATCATCATCATTATTATAATTAATATTATTAATATAATTTTATATATAATAATATAAGGTCATTTTGGTAATTTTATCTTCTATTCTCATTCTCATCCTTTTAATACCACATCCCCTCTAGGAATAAATTGATGGGAATTGGCACCTCTAAATTCCATTCCCAATCCCATTTTAATTTCCACTCCCTCAAAACAAACAATAGAATATTTAAATTCCTCTTCAAATTTTCATTCCCATAATTTTATTCCCTCCAACCAAATAAGCTGTATAAGTCAGATTACGAGGATTTATAAAATTTACTACCGGATCCGTACCTTTCTATTAACATCATAAACTTTAATTTTAATTTCATAATATAAGATATGTAATTTATTTACATGCATATAAAGAATTATTAAGTTGTCGAGAAAAAATTATCTCTTTTACCGCTATATATTTATATTAGTGTCTCATATTATTTCAATTACTTGAGAAGAAAATAATATTAAGGTTAAAATTAAAAACATAATAACTACTTTTTAATACGTTTCCTAAAATACTTTATATTATGAAATAAAATTTAAACTATCATAAGTCTTATATTATAAAATATATGGAGTATATAAAATAATATTATTAGAAAAATTAATATAAATCTAATATATTATATTTTTAAAAAGTTTAAAAGTCAAAGATGATGTTGTGATCACTTGTTTTTGCAAACCAAGATAATATGTCTTAATTATTACTATATCCTTTTTATTATCTCTATCATCATTAATTAATAATCAAATAAATTAATATCATAGTATACTTATTTTTTTAAATAATATTTTTTTTAAAAGATATTATTTCTTGGTTTGGGTGTCGATATATTATGTGTGTGTATAGGTTTACCTAATTGTAAAAACTAAGTCATTTTCGACCAAATTATTTTGCAAAATCAATTATTAATTTTAATTTTTATTGTTATTTTTCTCTTTCAGTATCTATGCAATAATTGTTCTACTCTTTTCCAATAAAAAAATATAAGTATAATATTAAGATTAGTTTCGTTAGCTTTTTAAAAATCAATCATTAAATTAAATGACTTTATTTAGGTAACAAGTGGAATATTATTATATTTATATTGTTCGAATGTATTACAATGTCCTATGATCCAAATGTTACAAAATGATCTCTTATCTTAGGTACAATATTAAGTAATTAAAGTGCAATAAAATCTTATAAACTTGTGTAAAATCGTCTATATAATAACAAATATATATATATATATATATATATATATATATATATATATGTATATGTATTATCTTTAAATCTATTTTTCTTCTTATATTTACTATGCTTGTTTCGGAACCATCTAATTCTTGGTCATATGTTATTTTGTGACCTATCTTGAATACGTATCAATACGAAGAAAGTAGATTTAAATGCCATTAAAACAATAAAGATCATTGTTGGAGTAAAATGTCAATAAATAAAACAAACTCTATTTAAATAGTAAAATAAATATCTAAAATTTTATAACTTTATTAATTATTAAGTTCTATTTAATGCATAATTATAGTTATTATGATGTCATTAAGTGATGTTAATTTTTATCATCTCATTTTAATTTTTTTCTTTCATTTTGTTGACTTATTGTAGCATCTTATGCATTAAGTAGCTAGAACTTAATTATTGATTATATCAGAGCTTAACCATGTGCTTGTTTTTCATATTTTAGGAGAATTGGATTTCTAATTTCTTTTTTTATACACAAATATATGTTATTTGGTATTAAAAGAGTTTGTGGAAATAATATTTTGTTTCCTAAACAGTACAATATTAGGAATATTGTGCTTAAATGTGTGATTTAGTACATGTTTAGAGCTACTTATTAAAATTAATTTTCTATAATAATTACTTATTTTATAAATTTTTTAGTCTAAAAGTTTTATAATAAGTAATTAGAATAGATAACTACTTTTAATAATTAACTCTAAATAAGCCACTAGAAATCTCGCTTCTTTTTCCTCCTTTCATATTAAGTACAAAAGTACTAGGGGCTTCACAGTGAACCTTCTTCTTTCTCTCTTCTTTTCTTTTATCCCACTCATCCTCAATAGTTTCATCCCAATTTGTCCTTCTCTCTTTACATATTGTGTGATTGTGCTCTTGTTGTCCATAATTGTGTTCTTCTTTCTAATAATCAAAATTTGAATGGAAAAAAAGGTTATTTACAAGATGAATTCAATTTTTTGGGACCATGGATGGAAATTAATTTCCATTTCTATGGAGTTGATTCCAAACAAGTTATAAAAATATGATTTTAGTGTCATTTTGACTTCAAGTATGGTACTTTATGGCATATTAATTCACAAGACTCATAAATTTATAATTTTTTATGGGATTTTATGATCCTAAGATCTTATTATACATTACAATTATTGCACCCCCAATTGATCATAATGAAAACCCAATCCCAACAACCTTATCTTATACATTTATCCTTAACTTTTCTTGTTTTCTATAATATTTTATAGTTTAATAATTATTCTTTAATATTTTATTTCCTTAAAATAAAAAATAAGGTTTATTTTTAATTAAATTTATTTTAAACACTTAATTTCAAAATTATATATTCATTTTAAATCATTGTCATAATGACTACAATAACATCCCGTCAACTATGTATCGGAACTAATAGACGATTAATGTTGTATTTTAGTTTATATGACTCATTAGTTTCCTAAAATTTGAAATGATGGCTATCATTCATCATAAACCATTATAATGTATTCCTAAATTAATGAAACAAATGAAACACATATACTATAAATGCCAATATAACTCAAATCATTTCATCTTTAATTTAGTAATTAATTTTTCAAATGAAACCAATGTTATATAATGATATGTTTGGTTATTAACTTTTTTATAGGCTAAAAATTATAAATTTCCTTTTAGCAACGTAGTAATAAGCTCTTAAAAAATCCTTTATGTTAAACAAATTTTCACCAGTAGAAAAACTATATTTAGGTAACAAAAATATGTTGGCTCTTGCTTATCATAAGTTAACTTCTCGTTACTATTTTTTCTTCATTTTTAGCCTTCATAATTTTAGTTTATTTTTAAAAATTATATAAATGTTTCTTATAATGTCATATAGCATTTTTTTTAGTTGAACAACTACATTTGCTAAACAATTAGCGTGAAATAAGCTAATTTATCAACTTTTAACTATCAAATATAAGCTTTTAACTAATAACCAAAATTGTAGCTATGTTATCATTAATAAGCTAGTTTATAGTTGATTGAATCAAATAGTACTAAACTATATGTTTGTTTATTTTACCCTTAGAAAGCTCATGTGACAAAAATAAGTTTCATTAACATGTGATAAATAGAACAATCAAAATCTAAACTACATGTTTGTTTATTTTACCCTAAGAAAGCACATGTGACAAAAAACAAGGTTCGCTTAACAAGGTGATAAATAGAACAATCAAAATGATGAATAAAACATATTTTGATCCTAAACATACCTAACCCTTCACTTTATTTTTCAATATTTATTTAATTCCTTTGAGCATTTCCTCTAGAAGGTTGAAAAAACTCTCTCTCTCTCTCTCTCCCCCCCCCTTATTCCTGTTTTATTTTTTCAAATTCATTTCCTTAATTTGTGTTTTAATCAAGTTAGTTGAATACATCAATCAAATAAAAATTCACTTGACATTAGTCTTTATCACCATCGTAAAAGAGATTGGTAGAAAAATGATGTCATGCAGCTAGAAGTTTTACTTTAATCTTTAGAAATCCATCAATTAACTTATCTTAAGTTAAAATGTCATATTATTGCTAAAGTTGGCAACAAGTTCTAGTCCCATCATTTTTATATTATTTTTTCGCTTGAACTTTGATTTTGTTATGAGAAATAAAGGGCATCACTAGGTAAAATACCCCAAAACTTTGATTTAGGAAATTATGAAAAAATAAGGATTTATTAAGATAATTAAGTAAATAAATTATTTTATTAAAATAAAGGGTAATTAATTAAGTCAAATCAAGGAGAAAATAATAAATAAATTATTTAGAAAAAGTTTGGCATTTTACTAATTAACATGGAAGTTACAGAAAATTTATTCAAAATAGCCAAATTAAGCTAAAAAGGAATTTAATTATTGTTATTAATTAAATATTATTAATTTTGAATATTCAAGAATACAAAAATACCCTAAATACCCCCAAACAACCCATTTTCTCTCTTTTCTTTTTCTTTTCTTTTCTTTTCTTTTTCTCCTTCTTTCCCCTTTTTCTTTCTTTCTCTCCTTTCTCCTTTTCCTTTTTTTCCTTCTTCCCCAGAAACGAGCCAGCCGCACAACCTAACCCCCTTTTCCCCTTCTCCTTCTACTCAGCCCAAAGCCCACGTTTAAGGCTGTAAACGAGCCGAGCCGAGCCGAATACCAGCTCGTTTAACTAAACGAGCCTACTCGGCTCGTTTAACTAAACGAACGAGCCGAACCGAGCTTTTAACGAGCTTGAACCGAGCCCTTTTTCGAGTTTGAGCTTCGTTTTTAAACGAGCCGAGCCTGAGCCTCACTTTGAGGCTCGTTTAATTTGAACGAGCCGAACCGAGCTTTTAACGAGAGCCGAGCCGAATACCGAACTGGCTCAGCTCATTTACAGCCCTACCCACGTTATTCCCCTCGACTTCCTTTCTTTTTTTCTTTTCTTTCACCGCCTGGTCCAAGCCAACCTGCAACCATTTTTTTGCCGGTAACCAACCATCGCCGACCATCCCATCCTCTCCCTCTCTCCCTCGTCGTTTTCTTTCCATTTTCAACCCAACTAAACCGTCCTTCCTCCTCACGCATGCCTGCCCCTTTCCCTTCTCTCCCCCGACCACCAACCCTCCTGCCATGGCAGGACTGCACCGCCTACCTCACCTGCCCCCATTTTTCATCTTCCTCCTTCGTCGTTTTTCCTCTACATTGGCATAGAAATACCCCATTGGCAGCCTAGATTGAGTTTCTATTTTTGTAGCCCAAAAATTCTGACCTTGCACCACCGCCCAGTCAGACGCCCGTTCTGTCACCGTCGACCATCTCCGCTGTTAATGCTTCCCACCTAAGTGTTCCCTGCATCACCCTCTACCCAACTGTGCCTCCCTCCTCCCTTGGTTTGCCCTACACAAGCCACCCCAATCGTGCAAAGTTTCCCTCCCGATCAGCCCACTTTGAACCCCCGCCTCCCTTTGCATCACCATCCTCCACCAATTCCGCCACAACCAACACCCTCTTTACCCTCCGAAACAACCAGGGGACCTTCCTCTACCTCCCCATACCTCCATCTCTCCCTTCCTCCCTTGTCCTCCCTCCACAACCTTCGGCCACCACACCCATTGTCGTGCACCGTCACATTTGGCTGCACCACCACCTTCATTCTGCCCTTCTCCACCTGAGGCGCCCTCCACCACCTCAAACACCCCCTCATTCCCTCTCCTATAGCATATACCCCCATCTCTCCACCTCTCTTCCTCCTCCACCACCGTCGTTGCTGCTGGTTCCGCCACCAACCTTAGGTGGTATTCTAACTCTTCCAACCCCTAAACCTTTTTATATAAGTGTTAGTAATTTTTAGTAATATTAATAGTATTACTCTTAATATTATTATTATTATTATTATTATTATTAATTATTGTTGTTGTTGTTGTTTTTGTTGTTATTATTATGTTATCATTCTTAACCTAACTTCAGAAATATTTCTAACTAATGTTATTATTATTAAAGGGCTACAACTTTAGTATTATTATGATTATCTTTATTATTATTATTATTATTATTATTATCATCATCATCATCATCATTATTTTCTTACTAATACTATTAATAATAACTTTGGTCATTATCACTTTTATTATTAGTGTAAATATTGGGACCCTTATATTACTATTACCCTTTTCGATTATTATTATTATTATGCTTAACATTATTATTACTATCATTACTACTACTACTACTACTACTACTACTACTACTACTACTACTACTATACTCGGCCATATTATCACCAAGGCTACTATTATTATGATTTCTAAGACCTTTATTAGCATTATTCTTAAGATGGGAACTATTATTCATTTTAGTACTATTACTACTACTACTACTACTACTATGAACATTATTATTATTACCTTGTCATTATTGTTAATATTTCATTATCACTAACCTATTATCACCACTAGCATTATCAATATAAGTATCATTATAGTCATTACTTTTATATCATTAATATCACTATTATTATTATCACTAGGGTTTGAGTCGGTATTAGTATTATCACTAAAACTGATATTATTATTATTATTAGTAATATTGAAACTATTATATTTAATACTATGAATATCATTATGATTACTTTAACATAAACCATTATGGCTACTAAGACTTATTTTGGTTAGTAGTATCATGATTAATTATTTTGAGAATAAGAACCCTAATTTTACTTATAAAACTACTATTATCATTATTATCCCTAATAGTAGATTATAATATGGGTAGGGTAGGAATAATGGTAATTTTGGTAAGAAGGAGATTAACCTATAGTATTTCCCTCTTATAGGTGAATCAAGTCAAAACCTTAAGGAGGCGTAGGAACGTGCTCCAAGCCCCGCGTCGGTTTAGGTAAGGATGTAGCTAAGGCCTATGTGTATTGTGTGACTTGTACGCCTTGGATGTTATATATCATGCTATGTTGTGTATCGTATGGCTATCATTAACTTGTCTTATGTGTAGCGCATCTTGGGGTTGAGGTATGTTTGTATGTGTTTTCTTATGATATGTGTATGATATGTATATATGGTGATTATGATGTGATATAATATGATGTGACCCTCTAGGACATGCATGCTAGGATGATTGATAATATGATATGGGGATGAAAGGATAAAAAGGAAGGAAACGGGAGGTGAGTTCACTAAAGGGGACATGAGTTTGACCAAACTACCTCATAATCCATGAGAGGAAAATAAAGAGGAGGAGGTGATCAAAATGAATGAGAGATGGGAACCATACATGGGAATTCTAGGGTTTGCATGGGAACTTCGAGGGTTTGCATGGGGTGGATGGAGTTTGTATGGGGATGATCTTTACGTGAGAAAAGTTGTTTTAGGATGTAAGTAAGGTAAGGGGAGTGTTGTGGGGGTGATTGGAGTCTTGGGATGAAAAATAGTTTATAGGCTGATGTAAGGGTGTATGGGGGACCTGATTAGGGTTTTGGGAGGAAACCCTAATCTTTCCCAAAACCCTAATCTAGGGAAATGTGGAAGTAAAAACAATTAAGGAAGGGTAGAGTATGGGTTAAGAGTGGAAATTTATTTTATGAGGGATGAGTATGGACGCCATGGGAAGGAAGAAATATTAGGTGAAAAATAGAGAGATTACTTATGGGGGAAGAAAGGTGCTAGGGTTTGGAGAGGCCAACTAGGGCTTTTCGGTCACCTATGAAATCAATGGATAAAGTAAAATGATTTGGGGTTGAATATAAATGAGATAAGGTAATGGGCAATAAATGAAATAATGGTAGTGCACGTAAGAGGAAGTTGGGCCACATAGGTCCAATTAGGATTTCAAGAAAAACCTCTAGAGGGTGATAGTAGGTAGAGTTGGATGTCATGAGTTGATGGCCCTTAACCCACACCCTTAGGAGTTGGGTTTTCATTATGTAACACCCCCAAATTTACTACTGAAAAATTTCTTTTAATTTAAAAGAGTTTAGCGGAAACAAACAGATAAAACTGTAAATTCGGGGGCATTACCGCCACACTTAGTATCAGATCGGTTCACTCCTACCGACCCGATACTAAGTGCTAAAGCTAAATAAGAATAACATCAAATACGAGTCACTAATAAAGCACAAGTCATATGGAATCAGAGTACGAAAGTTGAAAGTTACAATCTAAAGTATAGTTATAAGGTACCAAATGTTAGAGGACGTAATACAGCGGAATAAAACGAAATATGATAATATAGGGAAACAAAATGGAGGATGAACTCTGGCCCCATCACTCTCAACCCCCAAGCTAGGTCCGGGCTCAATTCTCATCCCTACCCAATGCCTCATAAGCATCGTAGGCATCGAAGACATCGCCCCTACCTGCACAAACTCAGACGGGTCTTCTGCTTGTGGGAATGAGTAGCACCCATGAAACGGGTGATCAGCATGCTACGTATTGAGTAAGGTAATAGATGCACTAAGGCCAATATACACAGAGATACATGACATAACAGACATGACATAATTACGTAGATAGCGTGCAATAACACAGATAAACAATACCGGTTATGAACCAGATAACTTTTTCATTAGATCTCTGATAATTATAATCGATTCACATCATAGTATTTATCAACCCATGTGATTGTGGGAACCCCACTATTATAGCCGGTGGAACGGTCACGAGAGTCATGTCCTACCACTATTTTAGCCGGTGGACCGGTCACGAGGGTAACATACTATAACACCCCCAAAATTCACTACTGAAAATTTTCGTTAATTAAAAAGGAAATTAGCGGAAGCAAATAAATAAAATGTGAACTTTGGGAGTATTAGCGCAAGTGCTAAGGCTAAGAAAAATGAAATACAATTGAAAGACATTCAACATGCATAAATCAGAGTAACGCATCAAATCGTTTACAAGAATAAAACCCACCGATGGTGGTTATAGTAATAACATATACATTTAAAACCAAGGATTTAAATGAGAAGGAGAAAAGACCTAATGGTACCGGATAATTCCTTACTCTCTTTCCCCGTAGCCCACTTGAGTAGCACCTGAAAAGACCTGCAAGGACACTGCCCATTGAATAGGCAGAGGCCCCAAAAGGGAATCCCTTAGTACTACGGTACTAAGTAACCCTTTAATACCACACTTAAAGACAGGCCCGTGATGTAACACATAATGCAAGCTATGTACATATGAAAACAGGGTGCATACATAATAATCACACATAAAACAAGTTATGATTCACGATCGATACTTTTGGGGCTTAAGCCATGCCATAGCGTAAAATCAATACATTCGGGCCTTAAGCCATTATTCCATCATCATTCAATCAATATCATATTTTATATCCATGTGAGTGCGAGAACCCCACTATTATAGCCGGTGGACCGGAAGGTAAACGCACAGGGCAGAACGCCTTTGACCACTATTATTTGCCGGTGGACCGGTCTAGCCCCGACTCACATGGTGTTCCACTATAAGTGATTAGTATTTTTTCATAACTTTATTCACATACAATACTGGTTTTATTGAGCTCGGGACCCCCACTATTATTATCGGTGGACCGGAATATATATAAAATCATCATCCAGGGCACAACGCTCCTGGCCACTATTATATCCGGTGGACCGGAATATATAAATAATCACCATCCAGGGCACAACGCTCCTGGCCACTATTATAACCGGCGGACCGGTACTCAATATCATAATCATCTGGGCCCGAATCATTAATATTCCACTTTCAATAATAGTATCTTTCCTTTCTTTAATCAGCACATCAATTATATTTATTTACCTCGAACGGGAGATCAATAACCCAGGACACAAAGGTACACCGATCGTATCGGTGCATATCAGCTACTCAGTACCCTTCAACCATGAACCCAAGGACACAAAGGTACCCTGGTCGTACTGGTACATAAAGCTAACTCAGTACCCTACCGACAAGGACATCTAATCCATAAGTATGCATACCCCCTAACTAGGTCCATAGAGCTAGAAAGAGTAAGATATAGGACCTGGCTGGGGCACAAAGGCACACCAACAAATACCAGAATAATCGTGGACTAAACCACGTCCTTAGGGTAGCAACCCCTAAGGAGTCACCATTCTCGATCTCGAGGTCTTTCACTTTAAGTATTAGTGTCTTAATTAAAGTAATCACGAAAAGCACGATAATCATATACTTATTCACTTTCAATCGTTCCGATATCATTAGTCATCTCTTATTTAGATGATTATCCAAGATATCATAGAGAAATCATTAAGGCCCTACTAATTATCAAATACTCTTACTTGGCTAATCAACATCATTTAAATCATATTATAAAGATCCACGATCACAACGACATGTTGATACAGGAGCATCCATTAAACATAATGATTGTCCTATTCATTCTAATCCTCAAGGTAAGGAAGATGATTTAGCTTTTATAATATTTGAGCCTATCATGTTAAATATTCTTGATAATTCTAATATGCTTGACATTAAAAACCATTCAAGTTATTCTTGTAGGTATGTTATATTTTTGCAAGAAGATGATGTTCATACACATTGATGTGTACAAGTATTCCAAGGCATGCAAGACTATGACATACATGGGATGATACATTACGACAAGAGATAGAGTGATGATATTCATTATTTTTATAAACTTGTTGTAAACCCTAACCCTAAGTATATTTTATGTAAGTTAGGGTATGGCTATTATTTCATGTATGTATCTTAGTCTATTGTATAGCTTTGTAATATTAATCCTTAGTATCATTTAACCAATGATATTATTCTATGGATTAAGGTTAATATGGGCTTAATTCAACCATGATTAATGGGCTGGATTAGGTGGGTAAACTTGGCTGGTTAAGGAAGCTCACCACCAAGCTTATTCTTTCCTATATATACCTTTTGTGCACAACATTTGTATAGAGAATTGAATAGAATGAATAATAAGAATTTTGATAAAACTTTGAGCAAGAGAGCTAAAGTCTAATCCTCCCTTTTGGGTCTGTATTGAGCAAGGATAATCCGGGATTAATCCTTCCTCAAATCTATCTTCACACGACACATTTGAACACCTTCAAATCTGCTGAAACACCTTCATCTTGTAACATCAATTTCTTCGTCTATAATCCACCAAATCACTTCATTATTTTTGCATTAGATCATGGGTGACAGATTCTAATACAAATTTCGATCCAACCTTCCGTTACTTTGATAAAAACCACATCATTTTTGGTATCAAAGCTTCATTTGTTCGAAGCTGATTTCTGTCAACTTGAAATCGTGGTGTGTTCTTTCACCAAGAACTCCACGGATACTCCACCATTTCTTGCAAATCTTGATTCTTGATGAACTTCTTTAAGTTTTCTTGAAGTTCTTGCTTCAATTTCTTGCAATCTTGCAACGATCTTGTTGCATTTTCCCTCAACTTTTCACATAAAATACCAACAGAGTTCGAATTTCAGCAGCACCAGTTTGGTTGGTCTGGTTGCAACAATCGTGTGTGCCTCTTAAGCACTTGATTTATATTTTATTCTACTCTCTATTAGTGTGTGATCAAGTGTATGAAAATCCCATTCAATTTCTCTTCATGCAAGTAAGAAGAAAAGCTTCAAAGTGTTCAACATCCCTGGACAGTTCTCAATCGCCCGAAACAGACCTGGAACTTGTAGGCCGTGTATTCGATTCATTTCTCATCAATTTCTATCAATAAATTAATCCATCTTCTACCTCTGGATGTCCTCTACATTTCCTATGAAGACTTAAACACGAATATCCCACTGGAAGACAAGTTTTTGTTGAAAATACAGAAACATGTTCTATGATTTTATGTGAAGCCCGAAACTGATCTAGAACTTTCAAGCCGTGTATTCGACTCATCTCTCATCAATTTCTCTCAAGAAAATAGTCCATCATCTACCTCTGGATCTCCTCTACATTTTCTATGAAGACTTCAACACGAAACTCCCACTGGAAGACACGATTTTATTGACAACACAGAAACATGTTCTATGATTTTATGTGAATCATTTTCACACCTATTATTACTAATCTTTCATTGTTTGTGTGTACCTGCGTGCAGTGGCTATTCTTGGGGCTTAAAGATATCCTTGTACCTAGATAAAGATTGCAGGTAGTGTTTGATATTTTCTTTAGAATTAGAAATTGGTTTGTGCTTTGTTTGGTTGTAGGTAAAACAAATCCAGTACCTATATTTGTGGAAGATATATTGTGTGCATCAAGAAAGGTTGTGTGTCAATCTTCACCATGGCTAGTGAAGAGGTGTGTGCCCTGGTTGAGTCCATCAAAAGCCTCACCACATGCATGGATGCCCAACTACAGAATCAAAACACACTGCAACATCAACTCCAAAGTGTAGAAGCAAAGTTGGCCGACCAAGAGAAGTATAAACCATGGCAACCTCGAATGGAAACCACACATGATAGTGTGGAAGGGAGAATGAAGCCGATTTACCATGCCAAGAATGGAGGACATTTCAATATTTCTCATCATGAAGATGGAGAAGAGGAGACAAATTCTTTTGGCTCAAGCAACCAAAGAAGAGCACCTACATTCCATGTAAGAAATCCACACCATGAAGATCAATGTATTAAACTTGAACTTCCTGAATTTTATGGTGATTTGAATGTGGAGTCATTTTTTGAATGGTTGCATGAGATTGAAGCTATTTTTGAGTTTAGAGAATATGATGATGATAGAAAGTGCAAATTAGCTACTCTAAAGTTTAAAAAGTTTGCTCGAATTTGGTATGATAACTTAAAGCGAACTAGGGAAAGACAAGAGAAGTCTAAAATCAAATCTTGGGAAAAACTTAAAAAGCACTTAAGAAAGAAATTTGTGCCTAGAGACTATGAACAAGATATGTATGTTAAGATGACTACTCTAAGGCAAGGCTTATTTAGTGTAGAAGAATACACTAGAGAGTTTGAAAGACTAGCCCTTGTTTGTGATGTTCATGAAAGAAAGGAACAAAGATGTGCTAGATACTTAGGTGGCTTGAATAACTTAATAAGAGACGAGGTTGATATGTACTCTTATGACTCTCTTGATGACTTGATAAAATTGGCTATGAAGATTGAAAGACAAACCAAGACAACTAAAGCCTATGTTAAGTCTAATGCTTCTACTTCGACTGAACCCTATTCTAATACCTTTACACCTAAATCAACATTTTCATATGATAAAAATAATATATCATGCTAAGCACACAAATTACCATTAGATAGATATATATCATGCTAAGCACACAAACCATGCATAAAATCATACTAAAATCCCTAATGTGCTAGCATACGTTTTTCCATGTATTTAAGGGAGGATTAACGGTTACTTTAATCCCGCAAAATATCAAATCTTACTGGTATCCCAGTTAAAGATTTAAGCTTTAATTAGCAACTCAACACCTAAAATAATATCAACCATTATTATGTTAGAAATAAGATATTAAAAGGATAAAACTTTATAAAAATTTATTTAATAATAAAACACTTTAAGTAATTATTAATATACCTCAAAAAATTTCCAAATTAAATCCAAAACAAGGGGAGCTCACGCTGCATGAGCAGCGTGAGTCTCATGCAAAAATGAGAGGGAAAAAGGGTCGAATGGGGTAAGGTAGAAGGGAGGAGGAGATGGCTCGGTTTAGTGTCTTTAGGCTAGAAAAGAAGGTGGGTGGGGGAGGTTTCAAGGTAAGGGAATGGTGCAGGAGTGAAGAGGGGGTGTAGGTGGTGGCTGGGGATGTAATACCCCAAATTGAGCGGAGTGTTATAAGGATTGATTTGGCTACTTATATCAACATGGTATACTATCCTTTTGGTGATTCCATCCTAAGAACTCCACAGTTAAGCGTGCTGGCTGTGGAACAATTTTAGGATGGGTGACCTCTTGGGAAGTTTCGGAAATTTTCTGAAAGTTTCTCGGGAAGCACGTGAGTGAGGACAAAGCGTGCTAAAAGGACTCGTGTTGATTTGTGGGGCCAGCCGATCAATCCGAAAGCACTCCAAGGTAGCCCCCGTGTGGATGAACTGTATTGAGACAGTCATTGGTTGAGGCGCAACGAGGACGTTGAGTTCTTTGAGTGGGGGTGAATGTAATACCCCAAATTGAGCGGAGTGTTATAAGGATTGATTTGGCTACTTATATCAACATGGTATACCATCCTTTTGGTGATTCCATCCTAAGAACTCCACAGTTAAGCATGCTGGCCGTGGAGCAATTTTAGGATGGGTGACCTCCTGGGAAGTTTCGGAAATTTTCTGAAAGTTTCTCAGGAAGCACGTGAGTGAGGACAAAGCGTGCTAAAAGGACTCGTATTGATTTGTGGGGCCAGCCGATCAATCCGAAAGCACTCCAAGGTAGCCCCCGCGTGGTCGTGTCGACTCGGGGTGTTACAGGGGATGGTTTCACGGTGACAGAAGGTGGCGGAGACGGCGGTGGCAAGGCGGAAAAGTTGGCTGCCGAGATGGGTCGAGGTGGAGGGGTTGAGAAGGAAGGAAAAGGAGAGGGAAAAATGGAGGGGTGCATCTATAAATTCCAACATACACACCCATAGATTTTCATATAACTAACTATAAATTTGCTACTATTCAACCAACCTCTAAATTCTTATGTTTGGCCTTTTTTTTTTATTAAGGCCTCTCATATTCCATACACTAGTCATGTATTTATATCAAGATAATATTTGGATTTACCCATCCCTTCACAACCATCCAAGTATAGGACAATACCTCCCTTTGATTAACACTTAAAAGAATTATCTATATATCATGTGAATCTACTATTTCATTGAGCCAAGAGCACTATAGATAAATACCTCACTACAACAACATAGACTTTGAGCCTACATGTAACTCTATACTAAGACACTTTTACATTTTCCTTAGTTGGAGTCTCAAAGTTTTCAATACCATTAGCTTGAGTAGTAACTCAACTAGAGAATGGATCATCATTCACCAAAAGATTTTCCACGACCTATGGGCAAAGTGGAGGTAACCCTAGGATCTATATTTCAAATTTGATGTACAAGAAGATCAATTGAAGATGAAGGTTTAACTTGATTAGTAGCCTTTAAAGATTGATTAGCACCTTGGCTAGTAGAAGAAGCTCCAATAGTAGTCATCATAAGCTCTTCCTTAGTACCATCCATGTATCTTAGCTAGGCAAAGGCTTTTCCATATATATACCTAAGTGGAACACCCCATAACATCTTTGAAAGTATATTTCCTCTATTTATCCGTCATAACAATCCATTCACCTCTAGCTTGTTGGTTTTTTTTCTTTTTTGGAGCATAATTGGAAAAGAGTGTTACCCAACACATGTTAAAGTTGGGAACTAATCAAAAAATGTCAAAATAAGGGTTTATAATCAAACTCACTCTTTAGGAAAAGTAAAATCTTCATGTTCTACAATTTAAATTTTCTCTACCAAGGAATTTTCATGTCCGCCTTAATTAAGATCATTATATAAGGAAGGTGATCTTTGGCCATAGTGGGCCCATATGTATACATGAGAATACCTACTCAACTAGCAATCCTGTAAGAGAGAATGATGTGAAATCATGTAAAAAATACTCAAGAAGGGGTGAGTGTTTGAAATTTTTTCATATGTTTTAAAATTTCAAGAAAACTACATGAATGCATACTAATTTATTAATAAACTTTAAGTGTTAAATTTATTAAATTTTTTATATCAGTGTTAGTTTTCAAAACTCCTTATTTTGTTTATGGTTGACCGAGTTCCTTATTTAGTTCCTTATGGATAGGCAACAAAAAACTAAAACATATAAACGTTCATATGTAGTTCTTTTATTCATGGGATACTCTTATAAATAGATTGCATCCACAATCCTAATCCTAATCATATTACTTTCTTTTATTACTCATAATATTATGAAATAGATAAGTACACGTGTGTTTTAACTCTCAAACAACCTCAACAACTCAACTATGAGTTTCTCACACACTTCTAACTCTAGAAGCCTAAAATGATTACCATCTTAACATTAAGGCCCACATAAACTTAATATTTTTAACTTGCCTAGCAATCTCAACTGCGTGATTGATAATAACCCTACAACTAAACTAAGTTATTTAAAAACATGAAACTTAAGAACAAACTAAACAACACCATTATAAATACCTATATTTTCCAAACAAAAAAACATTAAAGCACTTTGAAAACCCTATTAAATTCTCTTATGCTCATGATCAAAGTAAAATTCATTAATTTGTTAGATGGGAAAAGTATTACCGGTTCACCTAAGTCATCACCAAGGTAAATAAGTAACAAATCCATTTTTTAGCATAAACCAATTTTTACTCAAATAAAAAGCAATTTTATCTCCAAAGGATTTTAGGTAATATAAATTGTCAAAAACATATTATGAGGTTAAATATTTTTTTTTTAATTTTTATCTTATAAAATATGTGGTTGTAATGTTTAAGGTCTTATCTTCCAGGGAAAAAAATATCTAACAAAATATCTGTAACACCCAAAAATTTGCAACTAATTTTGTTTTCATTTAATAAGAAGCATAAAAAAACCCTAGCTAGGTGTTAATGCCATACTAAACATAAGTCTAACTTACGATATCATCCTTAGATCGAATTCAAGGCAGAACAAGTAAATACTTAAAACATGGTATAATAGAGAAAAATATATGTTTAATAAAGTTAAACAATTGTTATGAGGGTTACTCTAAGTAAAAAGTGACAAAGTATATAAAAGAGATGCATTGGGAACTAAGATCACCCAAAGGCATCTAGACAAGAAGCATTGACTAGACAATCCAACTCTACGAACCAAGTATTAATGATAAAATCATTACTCTTTCCCAATAAGCACATCATATGTAGCATAATTATCTAAAGGGTCCTCAAAGACTTGCATAAACTCAACTAGCCCCTTCACTCATAGGAATAAACAGCACCCATGAAAAGAATGATTCGTACACTACATATTGAGTAAGCTAATAATACGATCATAGTAAGGCCACCCAAGGGATATGCATACATATAGGTTAACATATGGTGGTACCAACTTATTTATTGATTTCAGGTCTTACAATAAAAATGGCACAATCAATATCCATAATATTCTTTATGTTGAGTTCAGGAACCCTATTATTCTCAACCTGTGGAATAATATCAATAATATACAACCTCAGGGCATGAAGCTCCTGGCCAATAGACTCGTCTGATGGTATTGATAGGTACAACCCGTCCTAGTTCACATGGTCTTTCACTTTAAGTAATTAGTGTCTTATCAATTATTACGATCATTCTAATGATTTATTTTAATTGAAGTTTAAGGATCCCATTATTCTCAACAGTATTAATAATATACAACCCCAAGGAATAAAGCTCCTAGAAACTATTATCTAATGGTTTAAGGGTATTAATAATATACAACATCAAGATATAAACACCTTGGTCACTATTCTCGTTTAGTGGAACGGATAGGTACAAACATTCCTGACTTATATAATATTTCACTTTAAATGATTAATATCTTATTTATGGTTATTTATCTCAACATCATCATGAAAACAAAAATGTATATATACAAGTCACAAAATCCATCTTAACATAATCATTTTAACACATAAAAAACACCGGCATGAATATTGATATATTTTCCCAAGGATAAAAATCACATTCCCCCTCAAAAACCCTAATTCCACAAATTAAGCATAACTCCTCCATTGATACTTATTTATCACCAAATTCAATACTCATCCTTAAAATATTATTATTAACAATATACCTAAAAATAAATGTCTAACTTCAATATCTTACACATGAGATAAAAGCCTACCCTAATACCCTATTTTTAGAAAATCTAATTACAAACTGGTAATTATGTATAATTTTTTATAATAAATATTTTAGGGTATTTGTAATAAAATTATTATTAATATGTGTATTATTATGAAATATTAGATAAAAATTTAATTAGGTTAAAAATTGATAGATTTTATGTTATTAGATTTAACCCTAGTTTGGACCGATAACCATTATGTCGAATAACCCTAATTAAGTAATCATATAATTTTACTCGAATATTTTATGCTTTTTATTTACCTAAATAATTACCCCTACCCTATGCTATTTTTTTACCTCACTCTACCCCCTCTACCTCGGTGTAAATACCCTTATGCCACCTATAAACCACATATCTTCATCTATTATGCATAATTCCCTCCCCTTGTTTTGCTTCATACTCTCCCTCACACCACATTCCATTTAAATCCTCCATACCCTCATTTTGTGTCATGTATTTAACCCCCCAAACATCCCACACTTCCTCTCCTCTCCCCCGAGCTCCCTCAAGCAAGAAGAAGCTAGTTGTTTGCCATTATCATTGTTATGTCTTTCACCATTTTACCCACCTTCAGCAAATTCCTCTAAACACTACCTCTCTGCTGCATAATCCACCAGCAAAACCCCTACCAAAGCTGCACCCAAAACTATTGAAACCTCCACCTCTTTTTTGGTAAAAAAACACTGAATCCCTTCCCCTTGCCTTCAACCATTTGTGCTGAAACCATCCACTTGTTGCATCCTTCTTCTCCGAAGCCCCTTCCTTGGATTAGCCTATTTTATCCATTCCTACCCCCTATAAATGCTCAACTTCACCATTTCCCCCTCCATCATTTGGCAACTTCTAGCGGTTCCTCCTCCCTTTGGTCTGTGAGTTCCATTATTGTGTTGTTGCTCTTTGTTTTACCGATTAGTTATTTTTTAGTTGATTTAATTAATTTTAGGTTTTTTGTGATATTATAAATACTAATATGTGTTATTGGGTGTTAAATTATTAGTAAATCTTTAAGGATCTCAGAGAAGGTGGTATTTTGTATTTTTGTATAAGCTTGGATTTAGGCAAATTTAAGAACTCATAATATGATAGAAATTATATTCGAGCATGATATAAAATTTCAAACCTAGAATAATTATAGGTTTTATTCTTTTCAAGTATTTTAGCATACATGATAAAATGATAATATGTTAAAGGGATGATATGTATAATTATTGATAGTTGAGTTGTATGCATGGTAATATGTCAAATGTTTTATGTCTGCATGTCTAGGATTTTCTTAAGTCTTACATTCTCATCATGTTATTATTCAAATCCCATGATATATATCTCCTCATGAATGGAAGTGGGGTTATGATAGTTTACATGGATGCATATGCACATAATTAGGGTTAACTTATGATAAATTCTATTTTACATAGTCTAAATTTAGATATATTCTCCTGCATGTACTATGATGATAATATTCCTATTTGAATGATAAATTCTATTTCACATGGCCTTATGATAAATTATATTTTACATGGCCTAAGGTTAGAGATATTTTCCCACATGTACTATGATGATAATATTTCTATTTGAATGATGTTTTATGCTTTAAATGTGTATGCATATGCTGCATGAAAGATGTGATACATGCTAGTTGCATGATTTGGGTTTTGGTGGGTGCAACCCACTAAATGCATGAAAAGTAAAAAAAATATAGTTAATCGCCAAAATGCAGATATTACCTAAGTGCTAAAGTAATGTGGAATATTTTCGTGTTACCTTATCATGAAAAATCTCTTATAATTATAATGGTTAATACGAAAAATGAATAAAATGAGGAAATTAGGGTTTTAAAGGGTATTTTGGTAATTATAACCTAATGTATCATTTATGAATAAATGAAAGCTAGGATGGCCATAGCCTTTTGATAGGTTGATCTTAATTATGACTTGACTTGACATAGACCTATGACCTTAGGGTTTATCTAAATAATTGGAAATAAAATGGAAAATGATTAAGTATGAAAAATGGAAATTTATGTGTTGTACGTGACTTATGTGATCACCTCATAAAATATTAATATTTAAATTAAAAGACCTCGAGTTGAAAATGGTTGCTCTCTAGGGGTTTCTACCTTATATGTGAGGTGTTAGCCCTCATTTTTAGTTTATTGATGTGTCGTTGTGCCTCAATTTTAACGCCTTACTCTACTCTATAGGTGACCTAAGGGACCTAGAGGAGGTATTGATACTTAAGGACTAGGTGAATAATTTTGGGAGGATACTGTGTTACTTTTGAGTGCCAATATGACTAGGTATAATGTTGTGTCATTGGGTTCGAGGTAAGGGGTATTATGTTGCTTTTGGACGCTAATATGACTAGGTGTACCACTGTGTCCCTAGGTTGATTTGTATCCCTCTTAAGTAAGGAGGTAAAAATGGAAAAAAAATTGTGTAATAAAAGAAATGGATTGTTGGTTCAGTAGTTGCTTTAGTGTCTTACCTTGGTATTATGATGGATTGGTAGTTTGCTAGTTGCTTTAGTACCCTACCTTAGTTTGTGTTGGATTTGTTGGTTCGGTAGACACCTTGGAACCCTACCCTGGTATTGTTTTGGATTTTTGTTTTCGTAGTTACCTTAGTGCTCTTCCGCTATGATTAAAATGTATTTAACTAATCAAATATAACTTTTCACCTTGAAATGATGAGAAGTGGTTTGGTATGTTTTACTATTGAGTTGAAATTTAAACATTGATATATGTTTCTACATGAATATTATTTATATGGTTGATGCCTTGTACTCAAGTATGTTTTTAGTTTTTGAGTGACTATGAAATGTAAGTATGCTACCTCTTATGAGGTATTATGATTTACTCAGTTTGCTGAAGTCATACTGATACTACTTTTATAGATGACTATGTGAGGGCCATGGAATTACATGAAGCTTATAATCGCAGGCAAAACAAATGGAGTCCTAGGAAAGAGGTTCCTTTTTTAGAATGGGCCTTTGGTTCTAAGAGTTAGTAAAAGCTTGAGTTGTACTTTTGGGTGCTCATTTTTATTACAATTGGTTTTCCTTTAGACTCTTATGTCTCATATTGTACTTTGGTTATACTCTTGTACTACAACGTTTATTCATAGCTCAATTATTTATTATATCTATTTCTGATGATTTGATTTGGTTAAGTTTTGTTTTAACCTTATCACTTAGCTTAATAAAGGCAAGGATTCAGACTTATGCTAATTATGGTGGTAGCACCCAATAATTTAGTAATTAATACTTTTACAAAAATAAAAAAATAAGCTAGTAAATTTAGGGTGTTACACCTACCCTTAGGGTCACTACTCACAAATCCCTATAAAACACTAATTTCATAAATTAGGTATAAATATTATCATAAGACTCATATAACCACCAAGTTTAATACACATTCCTAAATCTCCAACATGAAAAATATTTCTAAAAATGAATTTCTAAATCTAATGTTTTACACATGCGATAACAACCTCGCCTTTTGGATTTCTTTTCCTAATTTTAGTCATTTTCTCATTTTATTAAACTTAAGCCATTCACTATAATTATTAGATATAATGTATTTAGCATATTTTGAACAAATTAACACATTAAAACATTAACCATTTCATGTTTATTCCATATTGACCGAATTGCTTCTAAGATAGCCAAAAATACCAATTTTTACAAAAAGTTATGAGTTCCAATATGAATGGTTTCCAACTTCCAATATATATCATCATGAAACTATTTGCCCACATTCCTTAACTGCTTTCCATACCCCATTTAAACAACATTAAAATTCCATAGCTCATACTTCACATTTAGGGTTACAAAATGAGATTTATTGCAACAATAGCATATAAGCTCATGATCTTCACATGTTCCCACTTCCCATAGATTCAATACTGCATCATCATATTATAGCATTTTCAAGATAACATTATAATCATAATAATAACAACCATGATCTTTCATACACAATGCTCACAAAACCTAAGTTATGACGTGTATCTTTATCGAAGCGTCTTCGATCTCTAAGCACATAATACCTACGACTCCTCCTCCTATACCTTGAGAATATCATATAGAAGTTAAAATAAAATAATATTAGACTTTAAACAATTAAATAAGGAAACTAAGGTGAAGGAGAGGGAGGAAAAATGGAGATAACTGAAATGGAAGGCTCATAAGGGTAATGCATGATGGAGGGAACAAGGGTGATCCAAGGAGAAGGTAAGGTGGCATGGTAGGTGGGTGAGTGTGCAAGGGCTGAGAGAAAATGGTGCACCACTAGAAGTGAGGTGTATGAAGGAGGGCACGGATAAGACATGCACTGTTCGAAGGAGAAAATGGTGCATTGGTGGCACACCAAGGAGTAAGGCATAGGTTGGGCATATGAGGGTGCACAATCGTTCTAGGTGCACATAGGTTGGGTGTGCCTCAGCAAAACATAATAAGGTAGCTTGGGAAGAGGAAAAACAACATGGATTAGGGTGGAAATGGATAGGTAATGACCAAGTAGGTTGGGTGAGAAAGTGGTGGTGTTTGGTGGTTAGTGGTGATGAATGGCAATGATAATGACAAATAGAGTAAGAAATGAGAAAGAAGGGATCAAATTATGGGTTCTCAAAAGAGGAAGAATAATAAGAGAAATGGAGTAGATAGATAAGAGGGAGGGTATGCATGTAGGTGTGTGTGTGTGTATATATATATAAGTTCATGGGATTCAGGTGAGGGAGATGGATCCCGAAGGGTGAGGGTAAGGACATTGTTGGTTTTGTCATGCGTGGTGTGGGAGATGTGTGTGCAGGTGGTGTAAATGTTGGTGCAATGCAAGGGTCCTAGTGTAGTGTAGGGGGCTAGTGAAAAATATGGGTGGTGTAATGGGGTTGCATAGCTAGGAAGGGGAAGAGAAAGGGAAATGTGTTCATTGAGGAGGGATGTGTTTGGTTTGAAAAGGAAACGGAGAAATGAGGATAGGGTTTGCACAGAATGGATATGAGAAGAAAGAAAAGAAAAATAAAGAAAAGGGGAAAAAGGGGAAAAAAGGAAAAGGAGGGAAGAAAGTTTAGGAGTTAGGACGATAACTATGTTTAAGTTGAAAATTAGGGAATTGGTTAAAACTTCAATATATCAATTATTTGGGTAAGGGTTAGGCTAAACAATATAAATGAATCAAAAATTAAAATTTAGATTAGGTTAAAATATTAATTAGTTGGGTTAGATAATTTGGGGGGGGGTATTATGATGCAGAAGCATTTCAAGATCACTCTCAATCTTATTCTTCAAGGGACCAAGAACAAGAAAAATTAGCATACTTAGAGATAGAACCCATTGTGCTTGAAGATTCTTATGCTTCTAATGTTTGGCTAAGTAATTCTTACAGCTATTGTATATGTTTACAAGAATTTCAAGCTATTGAAGATGTTTGATGTACAAGAAAATAGCATTATAAGAATTACAAGTGCATTGAATAACAAGGCTATAAGACACAAAGTTGGATTGCATATGTTAAATCTATGTATTACATTATTATAGTTTGTGTAGCTTTTTTATTTTGTTGTATATTTTTAATTATGTAAAATGTTATTGTAACTCTTTTATATATACTTATACCGTGCATTAGGAGGTTGATTTCATTAATAAGAGCCAGATGATGGGCTTATTAATGAAAGGGATTTGCATGTGTGCATGTATATATAAACCCTTGTACACTTGATATCGGTAGAATGAATGAATCATGTGCACATTGATGTAATTTGAATAGAGAGAACAACACAACGTCGTGTGTGTTTCTTCTTCTTCTCTTCTCCTTCTTTAATTGAGATCTTTGGAGAGTAGTGTAGTATATTCTATTGAAAAATAGAAGATTTCTCTTTAGAAGGACAAATATCTTTTGATAGATATTTGCCACCTTCCAAGTACATTTCAACATCAACATTTTCCACCATTCCTTCAATCGAAGCTTTGAAGATTTTGCTAGACTTGAGGCCATAGAAAAGTTCCTGGAATGTTGAAGATTTTTTGTTGATGATCTTTCACATCATATTACATCACTATCCCCTTAAAATAGAAATTGTCCCTAAAGTATAAAGACCAATGTTAGGGAAGAAGAAAAAGAAAGATGTAAGGAAAGGTGATCATCGTGATTAATTTTAATGGATTTGACACTACACTACCAGGTATTACTCCCTAAAAGAGAGAAAACCCCAAAACCTAATACATCTGTGCCTAAGAGCTTAGGATGCATCTCGCTCATGTCCTCTCTATCTCCTAGCTGGCCTCTTCTACTCCATGGTGACTCTAGAGAATATTCATGAATGGAACTGATCTAGTCTGGTTCGGTGTACCTTAGTGTCAAGAATATTCAAGGGACTCACATCATATGATGATAAATTATCAAACTCGATCTAATAGTTTTTTGATCATGTAGGACGGATCTACAACATATTTCTTTAGTTGTGAGATGTGGAAGGTGTTATGAACTCGGGCTAACTCTGGTCAAAGTGCCAAGTGGTATGTAAGCTTGCCAACTTTGTCAAGAATATCATGAGGACCAAAATACCTTGGGCTCAACTTTCCCTTTCTACCAAATCTATGCACCCCTTTGGTGGGTGAGACCCTCAACACCACTCTATATCTTACCTCAAAACCATTACTATGATACCTTTGATCCACATAGCTCTTTTATAGACTATGATTTGTCTACATCTTGTCTTGAATCAACCGAATAAATTGAGTTGTATCTTCCATCATCTATGATCCAAGTACAATGATCATACTAATATCACTCTAACATAAAGGTGTCTAGCACCTACATCCATACAATGACTCAAAAATTGTCATCCCTATACTAACATGATAACTATTTTTGTATAAGAACTCCACTAAATGTAGATAATCCTCCCAACTTCATCAAAAGTCCATAATACAAGCTCATAGCATGTTTTGAATATTTAAATCATCCTCTTAGTCTACCTATAGTTAGGTGAAAGATGATACTCATCCTCAACTCAGTGCCCATAGCATTCTATAAATTCCCCAAGAAGTGTGAAAGGAATCTCAAATGCCTGTTAGAGACTATTTCAGTAGGTGTACCATGCTTTATCATCATAAACCTCATTTAAGCATCGAGCAACTGACCTATGCTCTGTGTTAATTTCATCGGTATAAGTACTAAGGATTTAGTCTACCTATAAATGATGAACAAAACCTTGTTGCACTTGTTGCGAATTCTTGATAGCCTTTTCCCAAAACCTATGGAGATGGAATCCCACTTCCATTATGACATATCCAAAGGTTAGACTAACCCTACAAGTATATGGCACTCTATATTGAATTTTTCATAGGTCAAACATCTTGATACAAACTCTACTACCTCTTTCTTCATGTAATGCCATCAATAAATGTAACACCCCAAAATTCACTAAATTTTTTTTTAAAGCGGAAGCAAATAAAAATAGAATCACTTAAAACTTGTGAATTCTGGGAATGTTACCGCCACACTTAGTACCAAACCGGTTCTCTCCGACCGTTTCAGTACCAAGTGCTAAGGCTAAGGAAAATATTTACATTAAATTCAAATCAACAGTTCATAAAAGAACTCGAAAGATCATACCTAAAAATCAAAGTACGCATAAACTTTTATAAACGTATTAAAATAGAAATCAGAGTGCGAAATCAAAGAGAATAAATACTCCAATACAAAGAAATAATAGCAGGAAATAAAATTACATAAAGATTGAAATACGGCCACAACTCTCTCGAACTTGAGCCAAACATGCTCAACACTCAGCCCCGACTGATGTCTCGCCCACCTGCACAAACCAGAAGGGCATACTACTCGTGGGAATGAGCAGCACCCATAAAAAGGGTGATCAGTACGCTACGTACTGAGTAAGGTAACCGAGCACTAAGGCCAACACATAAGCACATAAAATCATGCATAATAATAAAAGGACATAAAGATCATCATCATGTCATAATATCGACCAATCATTCGGGTACATACATAAAGGCCCAATCATAGTCCAGATTAATTATTTAATTAATCTTTTTATCGAAAGTTGATACATACCAAGCTTTATATCAAATCCATGCGAGTACAGAAGCCCCCACTATTATAGCCGGTGGATCGGAGGCACATAGGGTATCATACCCTAACCACTATTATAGCCGGTGGATCGGAAACACATAGGACTACGCGTCCTAACCACTATTCCTAACCGGTGGATCGGTTGGCCCTGGCACGCATGGTGTTCCACTGTAAGTAATTAGTATCTTTTAGGCATTTTAGCAAAATTTTGGTTTGCAGTTGTTGAGCTCGGGAACCCCCACTATTATAACCAGTGGATCGGTTTACGCATAGAGCATCCTGCTCTAACCACTATTATAGCCGGTGGATCGGTCACACATAGGGTAAACACCCTAGCCACTATTATTACCGGTGGATCGGTTGCACATAGGGTAAGAACCCTAACCACTATTCCGAACCGGTGGATCGGTTGGTCCCATCTCAACGATCTTCCACTTTAAATGATTAGTGTCTTAAGTATCTTATTCAACGGCTTTCACCCTAGACATGCATGAATCACTCCTTTAACACTTCACACATTGTAACTCATAAATTCCATCCTCATGACTCCACTTTAATCACCAAAAACACTTGATACTGCAAAAACCCTAAGTAGTTGCACCAAACCCTAATTATCCACACGAACCCTACACTTACATTACTTTCCTCAAATCCCAAATCAGCGTTCCAGACGTAAACTTCACTCTCATACAAACTTTACACATCCCATGCAATTATTAACTTCCATGCAAACCCTAATACCACAACCATTAACCATTATGCAAAACCCAAAATCTCATCATACAAAACCCTAATTTCAATCCACATAACCCAAAGATTCATTCATACCAAACCCTAGATTCAAACCATATAAAACCCAAAGATTCATCCATACCAAACCCTAGATTTGAACCATATCAAATAAGAGATTCATCCATATAAAGCCTTACATTAGATCCTTCCACGCAAAACCATAAATTAACTTCTTCCATACAAACCATAGATTAAATTCTCTCACATAAAATCATACCAAACCATAAATTAAACTTCCCCATATAAAACCATAAATTGGAATTCACCAGACAAATCATAAATTAGATTCTCCCAATTTAAAATCATAAACTAGATTCTCCCAAACAAACAATAATTTGATTCTCCCATATAACATCATAAATTACATTTTTCCAAATAAAACCATGCATTAGATTATTCCTTATAAATTCATAAAATTAGGTCAACTCACTTCCCTTAATCAACTTCTTTCCCCATCCTCCTTTTTCATCCTTTCTCCCACATAAAATCATATCAACTTCCTCACATGCGTGTCTTACAGGGTCACAACACATATCATCATACATAAATAATACACATGCCATGCAAAACATTCTTCAACTCCACATCATATCATCCACGTTATATCACATACAGAATGATCATAATAATACATAGGATACATAGCATGCGAAGCACATAATGCATATAAGCACACAAAAGGCCTTAGCACCCCTTACCTGAAACGACATCGGTCTTAGAGTACGTTCCTACGCCTCCTTAGGGCTTTGACCAATTAATAACATACTAATAAAATAACCTTAACAAAATTCTAACTTTACTAAAGACATAAAAATAATAGAGATATTATAAACCTTGATAATATAGGGTTAAAGACTTTACCCTAATGATAATAATGATACTAATATAATAATATCAAAATTAATAAAACTACTATCAATGAGAATATAAATAATAATAACAATAGTAATAATAATAATAATAATAATAATAATAATAATAATAATAATAATAATAATAACAATAACAATAACATATAAGTTTTCAAATAAATAATGACTTACCATTTATGTAATATTAATAATAAAATTAATAACCTATATAATAACATTAAAATAATAAAGATAATGATACTATTATTATTAATGGTTATAAGAACAGTAGAAATAATAATACTCAAATAAATAAGTGTAAATGTTAATACAAAGTTAGGGCCTAATATTTTCCAGAGTAAATAATAAAACGTTAATAATACTTATTCTAATAATTATAATATTAATAATAATAATAAGAAGAAGAAGAATGATCATAATCCTATAATAATTCAATTAATAACTTAAAATTCGAAACTAACAATAAAATTATTTTATTATCACTCTCCACCCTGCAAGTACAATTCAACATAAATTTTACATCAAATGATAATAAAACATATTAAGAATATAAATATTAAGAATAATAATAATGGTATTTATATGTAAATAATTGAAACAAATTAAATAAAGGCTTATAATAATATGGATAATGGTTGAGAGGGTCTAGGGTTCAACTTTAAGCTAGTGGGGATAGGCGGCACCGGCGGTGGTTCACGGCGGTGGCGGCGGTGGCCGGAAAAATAGAAGAACATGAGGTGATATAAGAGGTTTTTATTGTTTCCCATGAGGAGAGGGACAAAATGATGGTGGTGGTGCAGCCAAAGGTGGCGGCGCACGGCGGAGGACGGTGGTTTAAGATTTCGGGGTCAAAATTCCGGCGAAACGAGCATCCAACTTGGCATGTTTATGGAGGCTCGTGCAAGAAGAATCGAGAGGTTAAAATGGTTTATTTAATTAGAGGAACTTTCAGGGAAGAAAATGGCATGTGTTAGATGGTGCTGAGGTTGGCTAACGACGGTGAAATCTGCGTATAAAGTCTCGGTGATGAAGAGCTCTCACCGAGGGTTTTCGGGGAAGAAAATCTCCAAAACTCCTACAACTAGGCTATTTATAGATGTTGGAATGGATAATGAGGAGCTGGAGGTCGACATGGAAGTTTTAAATGCAATAATTTGGGCAGTCGGCGGCGGAAAACGGTCAGGTATCGTTTGGGTTGGTTCGACGGTTCGCGACGTTGGGGAGAAGAAACGGGCGAGATTTAACGCACGAAAATTATGCCAATTTATTCCTGGAGTTAATGGGAAGACAATGAGACAAGAAACGGCCGGTATTATTCACCGTAACCAGAGATGCCATTGATGGGGAGGGAGTTGCAGCGGCGTCGACGGAGGAGGTCGGAGGAAGAAGGAAGAAGAAGAGGAGGGGGACCGGTAGGCCAGGAAAAGAAAAGAAAAGAAAAGAACCGGGCCGGTTCGCGCGCGGTGAGGCGTCATTAAACCGAACGACGCGTTTCGGTGTAAACAGAGCCAAAACGCGGCGCGGCGGAGTCGAACGAAGGATGCCGCGCGGGCGCGGGCTGGGCCAAGGGAAAGAGGAGAAAGGAGAAGAAGAACTAGGCCGCGGCTGGCCCAGTCGACGAAAAGAAGAGGAAAAAGAAAAAGAAAGAAAAAGGAAAGGAAAAAGAAAAGGAAAAAGGAAGAAAGAAAAAGAAAAAGGGAAAAAGGAAAGGAGAAAAATAATTAGATTATGGCCAATTAAATTAATCTGAATATTTAGGATATTTAAAAATAATAATATTTAAATAAAATAATATTTAAATCCCTTTTTAGGCTAAATTAGGATTTTTAAAAGATTTTCCATAAATTCCATTTTAATTAGTAAAACACCCAAATTTTCTTCCATTAAATTATTTATAAAACTAATATTAATTTGGAACCATTTTCTCCTCCTTATTTTAAATAAAATAATTTATTTAAATAAATTCCCAAATTAAAATCTTTAATTAGCTCAAATACCCAAATTCCTCCTAATTAAAATACTTATAAATTTATTCTTGATTTGTCCTAATTAATTTTCTTTTATTTTAAATAAAGTATTATGCTTAATTAAATTTTATAATAAAACCTCATTTAAATATACTATTTAAATTTAGGAATTTTCGGGGTATTTCAATAAATCTGCTTTATGTCATTATATAGGTTACCCTCTCCTAGGTGAATAGAATAAGAGATACAATGACCTTCCTCTAAAATCTAGAGCTTCAAATCAGCGCAACTCTAAGGTACACACTAGGGACCCTTGTAGCAAATGCTACCATCCTCGTGAATATGAAAGCCCTTTGATCAACCATCATGCATCTTCTCCTAAATCCTCTTGAGCTTAATATCTCTGGGTTTCCCAACTCAAATCTCATCGAACACTGTCGATGTAATTGTCAAAGCACTCATCCAAACCTCTAAATCATCACACTAGAGTAACTCTATCCCCAACTCACTAAGATCCTCTAGCAATAGATTAGCCAACTCATAAGAACTCAAAGAGTGTGATGTCTTCCTACTCAAGACATTTGCACCAATGTCGGCTTTACCTTCATAGTAGGTCAATTTAATATCATAGTTCTTTACCAAATCTATCAATCTCCTCCGCTTCATATTAAACTCCTTTTGAGTAAATATATACTTGAGACTCTTATGGTCAATGAAGAATCTACACTAGGTCCCGTATAAATAGTGCCTCCAGATCTTTAATGCGAATGCGACTATTGCCAACTCCAAATCACGTGTCGGGTATTTTTTCTCATGTTGTTTCAATTGATGAGAAGCATAATCTATGACATTGCCATGATACATCATCATACAACCCAGTCCATGCTTCAACGCATCACTGTTTACCTCAAACTTATTTGATCTTACTAGTAGAGTCAAAACCGGTGTTACAGTCAAACACTGCTTCAACTCATGAAATGCAACCTCATAAGTATCATCCCACTAAAACCTAGTAGTCTTCTTTAAAAGTCTGGTTAAGGGATGAGCTACCTTTGAGAAGTCCTTAAAATATCTGTAGTACCCCACCAAACCTAAGAAACTACGAGCCTTGGGAATGCTAGTGGGTGTCTTCGACTCTATAAGTACAATAATCTTTACCGAATCCATTACTCCTCCTATTGACACTACATTTCCCAAAAAGGCAACCTCTTGAAGCTATAATTCACACTTAGAGAGTTTAGTATATAGCATGTGCTCTCTAAGGAGTGACAAAATAGTGCAAAAATGCTTCTCGTGCTCCTCTCTATTCCAAGAATACACCAAAATATTGTCAATAAATACTACCACAAACTAATTGAGGAATAGTAAAAAAAAAACCTCATCATCAAGTTCATGAATATAGCAGGCACATTAGTGAGACCAAAAGGCATCACCATCATTAATATTAGATAAGGAAAAATTAGGATATTACAATATCTCGCATTCAATCCAACAAATCTATTAGAAATGTATTCGGAGAATAATATAAAAAATATGTAAAGATAAATATATCTCAAAATAAGCCATATAAATTCAATAAAAATGTTATTTATGCATGAGAAAATAGTTTCCTAATATTTCTTGATACACATGCGATGAGGAAACTCAATAGGGAACTATACTAAGTTTCCTTTAGAAAACACTTTGACAATATCTTAGAAAAATTATAAACCATGTTGCATATAGTATCCCATAAATTTTGTAACACCCCAAATTTTATGAATTGAAAATTTTCATTTTAATTGTTGTAAGTAAATACAAATATATGGGTGTTACCACCGCATCAAGTATAAGTCTAGTTTCCTCACTATTCACATACAATATGCAAGGCTAAAATATTTAACTTAAATTAGTAGAAATAAAATGGATCAATAGAAACAAGGAAAGATATATACAATAGACAAGATATACACACCACTACTAAGAGAGAGAGAGAGAGAGAGAGAGAGAGAGAGACTCCAAAATAGTCAACTACTAAATAAGGAGGAGAATGTACAAAATTAAATAAAAAATTATATTTATATCCAAATAAAAAATAAACACCACATGGTGTGCTTGATAAATTTATTCTAAACCCACCCTACTCAAGTTGTGCAAAGTCCATGCCCTTTGTAAGGACGTCATCCTCTACAACTTGTACACTAGCATGTAAGAAAAACATATTATTACTATAATAAACGTACTAAGTAAAAATAACCTACTAAAAATAATAGCATGCTCACACATAAATACATACAAGGACATGTTGATCACGGTGAAAGTAAGATAAAGTAAAACATGCTAGCACATGAATCACATATAAATAGCCTAGTTCAAATAATGCACATATAGTTATAGGTGTTAGTATAGTAATACAAGTAAGAGTAGATACATACTCACATGTAAGATTCATTACTTATTCAATTCGTTATTATTGTTATCACATAATCCACTTATTTATGTATCTAAGAGGACAAATTATAAAGTCATAGCAATAATATCTAAGACATTATTCAAAGCACAACAAGCTAAAATACTTTGATCTAATAAGGTCAATCTATCATTGAGTATTGAAACCCTTTATAAGACTTTTAGGTTACTTATAGAGTAGAAGAGGCATTGTGGATGCTCCACTGACGCAACACATACATATAAGGCTTGTAGGTTATCTATAGATTAGAAATAGGCATTGCTAATGCCTTACTTATGCAACACATACATATAAATAAGGAAGGTATCCGCTGTGTAGCCTTTACTTTAAGGTAATCATGAGGCTACTTGCCCAAACTTAAACTTATGCTTATAATAAAACTATTAATAAATGTTAGATATATTAATTATCGATACCCACAATTAAGGTCATATACCACTTCAGGAATTTTCATTATTTAAGAGAATCACTGTAATCCTCCAAAATTTTAAAAGCCTATATTTTAATAAATAAATTTTATTTTGGATAAATTAGCTTTTAAATATTTTTAATTTAATTATTTTATGGATTTTTGAGCTTATAAAATTTATTATAAATATTTAATAAAATAAAATAATTATTTTTGTCATTTTATTATATTCTTATTATTTAAATAAATTTTTTAATCCTTATTTTACAAAAAACTATCCTTTTTAACCCTTATATTTTAATTATCTTAAATTAAAATATTAAATCAATTTATTACCCAAAATTATTCTATTTTATTATTTTATCAATTTAATTATTTATTCCATTTCCCTTTCTTTTTCCTTTTTCCCCTTTTCCTTCTTTTCTCCTTTTTCTCTTTTCTTTCTTTTTCTTTTTCTTCTTTGGGTTGCCGCCCTACTTTGACCTGCCCTTATCCTCCTCCCGCGCCTTGGGCCGCTGGCCCACTTCTCTCCCCTCCTCCCTCCTTTCCTTTTTCCTTCCTGGCCCGACTCCTTTTCTCCTCTCATTCGCATGAGCCAGCCTCCCCCTCCTCCTTTTTTTCTTTTCTTTCTTCCTCGACCGAGCCGACTCCTTCTTTCCTTCGACCGGTCTGCTTGCATGCACCCCAGCCCCCGACCCTCTTTTCTTCTTCCCTTCTTCTTCTTCTTCATCTTTTCCCAGCGATAATCCCGGCCATCCTCTACCATTTTCACCGCCTAACCTGCAGCTCCCTTTCCCCCGTTGACCTCCCTTGTCTCCCTCTCTCTCCCTCTATTCGTTTTCCTGCCATATCGACCCCACCATCCCTATATCCTCTCCCTCTCCCTACAACTCCCATCCCCTACCACCCTAACGCCATCCCCGAGCTCCCTATCCCCTCCTCTCTCTCCTTATTCTTTTTCTTCTTCCCTTCCTGATCCATTTGGGCATTTTTCGAGCCCAAAATGCCTTCCCCCAATCAATGGCGGAGCCAGAGTTTTGGATCCATGGTGTCCCTAGTATATTTATTCAGTAAATAATATACTAAAATAGATATTAAAATAAAATAATATTTGTAGGTGCTTAAATAAATTCGTCAAAATTTTCAAAAGTTGATAACACAACTTGATTAAGAGATTTAGATTCATTGTGTCTATTTTTAGGCCAGCTTGAAAAGTATCGTTGCATCCTAAATTAAGACATTAAACAATTTAATAAATTAACTAAGGAATTTACTAAAACTTAATTGATAATATAATTTTAGAACAAACTAATTCAAAAACTAACTAATAAATTAAACACTTCAATCTATAAATCTAAAAAATTTGATTTCTACAAACTAATTTTGATTTCTACCTAATTAATAAACCAATTTCTATTTACTACATTAATAAGATAAATTAGAATTTCTATAAACTAAAAAAATTGATTTCTACAAACTAATTTTGATTTCTACCTAATTAATAAACCAATTTCTATTTACTACATTAATAAGATAAATTATAATTTCTATAAATCTAAAAATTTTGATTTCTACAAACTAATTTTGATTTCTACCTAATTAATAAACCAATTTCTATTTTCTACATTAATAATATAAATTATAATTTCTATAATCTAAAAAATTTGATTTCTACAAATTAATTTTGATTTATACCTAATTAATAAGCCAATTTCTATTTTCTACATTAATAAGATAAATTAGAATTTCTATAAACTAAAAAAATTTATTTCTACAAACTAATTTTCATTTCTACCTAATTAATAAACCAATTTCTATTTACTACATTAATAAGATAAATTAGAATTTCTATAAACTAAAAAATTTGATTTCTACAAACTAATTTTTATTTCTAACTAATTAATAAACCAATTTCTATTTTCTACATTAATAATATAAATTAGAATTTATATAATCTAAAAAATTTGATTTCTACAAATTAATTTTGATTTCTACCTAATTAATAAGCAATTTCTATTTTCTACATTAATAAGATAAATCAGAATTTCTATAAACTAAAAAATTTAATTTCTACAAACTAATTTTGATTTCTACCTAATTAATAAACCAATTTATATTTTCTACATTAATAAGATAAATTATAATTTCTATATACTAAAAAATACAATCAATTAATACAACAAATATAATCAATTAATACTGTATTCTAATTTCACAAAATTATAAATTTATGATAAATAATTTAACAAACTAAAAATTATCTTAAATTTTACATAATTACAATTTACATAAATAATTGATGATAAATAATTTAACAAAATAAAATTTTACCTTAATGTCGACTGTGGTGGTACACTAGTGCCTGGTGGGCAGGGGTGCAGCCGCGCAGGGCCAGCTATGGAGTGTGCAGTGTGGACTGGCTCGATTGAAGAAGGCAAGGCAACTAGGCACAACAGTCTACAGACACAGACGACAATGGCTCCGGCGGCGACAGTCGAGATGGCGGAAGGCAGCGGCAGCGCCAGGCGCAGTGGTGGTGGCCAGTGGTGGAGCAACTACTCTGCACTCAGCAGCTGCACGGCGATGCCCCGCACCGCACTACATAAAGGCAGCCGCTAGAAGAAGAAGAAATGGAGGCGGCAGAGACGGCAAGCTCCAACGTTGTCCAAGCTGGCGATGTGCGTCTTCACTGGAGTGGTCTGGTCTCAAGAGAATGGGAGGGCCAAACGTCGAAGCCAGTGACGCGGCAACGATCGAAGACTCGAAGAGAAGGCTAGGAAGGGTAAGGGTTTAGGGGGGAACATCAAAACGACGTCGTTTTGATGGTGTGACAAAAATTCAAAACAAAATAACCATAGGGCTTGAACCTGTGATGTCTGGGCAACAATACACGGGACCCCAACATACCTTACCGCTCGTCCATTTTAATCTTTTTCTATGGTGTCCTAAAACTATTATATATATATAATATCTAAAAATCAAGCAAAACTTTTATATTCCAGCCAGGGCTCCGTGGTGTCCCGAGACACCATGCAGAAGCCCTAGCTCCGCCACTGCCCCCAATCCTCTCTTATTTCCTTTCTTCTCCTCCCCTCTCTCCCCTGTTTTTGTTTTGCTGCCAATATCTGCCACTGTCGCCGCCTCGACCACCACCTAAACCACCTCTTTCCACCCTCTACCTCACCCTCGAGCCATCACATCCCCCATCAAGCCACCCCATATCCCCCTTCTTCCTCCTCTCCTCTTTTTCTCTTCTCTCCCTACCTTCTCGGCAGCCACCCTGCACCACCATATTTCACCGCCGTCCAGCCGCTTCTGCCGCCACATAAGCCACCACATTACTCCCTCCAACCCCCTCTACCACCTCGAATCCTCATTTGGCCGAAACCATCCTCCACATGCCCTCGTTTTTCCTCCCCATTTTCCTTCTTCACCAGCCTCCATCTCGACCTCCCTCCTTGGCCGCCACCTTCGTAGCCTTGCTGCCGCCGGCTCCACGCGCCCTTAGCCACCTTCAACCAATCCCCGACCACCACCTACACCCCCTCTACACTTCTGCTCCATTCCCTTGCCCCAAATCCTTCCCCATCATGTCCTTTTCTTAGCCCCAAACCACCAACTTGAAAATACCCATTTTCCCTATTTCCACCACCTTTGAGCCCCCTCATTTTCATTTCTTTGCATGCAGCTCATCCTGCATTATTAACATGAGTTTCTGCATTTCTTAATCTATTTGTTTAATAATTTTAAGGTATAATCATATTTTAATTTAATTATTTGATTAATTAAGTGTTATAAAGTTTTATACTTTGATTTTATTATTTCTAATGTAATAAGTCCTAAATTATTTTTAGGTATTGGTTTTGATCAATCAAGCTTGAACCTTTAACCGGAATACCGATAAGGTTTGTTTTTGCGGAAATCGAGGTAACCATTAAATCCCACTTAAATACATGGATTAATGTATGTTAGCACATTAGGATTTTTAATATATTATTATGCTTGGTTTGTGTTTTTTAATATGAAATATGTGGTTCTTGTGTTGATTGATGAAAAGAAAGCATGATAGATTGTTTCTATGTATGGAAATATTATTTAAGGTAATAATTTGGTTGTTAAGGAAAATGTTAAGTATTGTCCATGTTGTTTTATGCTATTGTGATATTTAATACATGTCTAATATTTTGTAAGCCTTAGGGGATTTTACTAATATATCTTGTGTAAGAAAATGGCCTAATATATATATATATATATATATATATATATATATATACGGGTGCTAATAATATTGTATTAACTATAAGAGTTGCGGATGAGGCATTAAAGTTAATATTTTATGTAGTAATAATAATAATTTATTGTAAGTGGTGTGCTAAAGGAAAAAAGGTAATTCTTAATGAAAAGGGGTATTATGGTAATTTTGGAGACAAGGGTAAAATAATAAATTTATTAATAAAAGGATAAAATGGTAATTTCGGAAGTAAGGGGGTTAAAATGGTAATTTTCGTAATTAAATGGGCAAAATGGTAATTTTATGAATAAAGGGTAAAATGGTAATTTTGTGATTAAATGGTAAATTAGTAATTTGTAATAAAAGGGCAGTTTAGTAATTTTGTAATTTTGTAATAAAAGGGGCAATTTGGTAAATAGTAATAAAAGGGCAATTTTGTAATTTTGTAATAAAGGGGTAATTTGGTAAATTGTAATAAAAGGGTAATTTGGTAATTTGTAATAAAAGGGCAATTTGGTAATTTTATAATAAAAAGACAATCTGGTAATTTTGTAATAAAAGGGCAATTTGGTAATTCTGTAATAAGAGGGTAAAATTGTAATTTTATAATTTAAGGGTAAAATAGTAATTTGTGATTAACAGGCAGAATGGTAATTTGGAAATTAAAAGAGGTAAGATAGTAATTTCATAATTAAGGATAAATGGAAATCTTATAAGTAAAAGGGCGATGCGGTAAGTTTTGGGAGTTAAAGGGTAAAATGGTAAATATGATAAATGTGAGGGATAATTTGGTAATTTAACCGACTAGAGGGTATTCTTGTAATTTTGATAATGGAGTAGGGTAGTTTGGTAATTATGACAAATAACAAGGGAAATTTGGTAACTTAGATAATTAAAGGGTAATTTGGTAAATTTAATAACGAAGAAGGGTAAAATTATAATTATGATAATATAAAAGGGTAATTTGGTAATTTAAGTAACCAGGGGTAATTTGGTAATTTTGATAATGAAGAAGGGTAGTTGGTAATTGATAATAGAGAACTGTAATTTGGTAATTAACTAAATAAAGGGTTAATTTGATAATTAGGATAATGAGGAAGGGTTAATTTGTTAATTTGACCAACTCAAGGATAATTTATTAATTATAATAAAGAAAAAAGGGCAAAGTGGTAATCTAACAAACTAAATGGAAAGTATATTACGTGTAATAATTATTAAGGGGGATTAGTGACCTAATAAATATGAGTAATAACTTGGTAACCTAAATCGAATAAGGGGTAACTTGGTAATTTTGTAACAAAGAGGGTAATATGGTAATTTGTCAAGTAAGGAATGGATGACTTAATAATTCTATAAGTAAGGGGTAAATGAGTAGTTTGTATCTAATATGTCATTGTGATTGTGGAATTTGTGATATGACTCAAATAACGTTGATTAGCGAGATAGGAGTATTTGATGATTAGCAAGAATCATGAGAACGAATTCTAATTCGAAATTAGTTGAGACTAGGACAGCCTTAATGAGTCTTCTGTGTTACATTGGACGACCATTTGAATAAGAAATTATGATGATATCTGAATGATTAAAATTGGATAATTAGCTGATTGTTGTGCCTTTGTGATCACCATTAATTAAGACACTAATACTTAAAGTAAAAGACCTCAAGATCGGGAATGGTGGCTCTTTAGGGGTCGCTACCCTAAAGACGTGGTTTAGCCCATGATTATTTGGTATATGCTGGAGTGCCTTTATACCCTAGCCAGGCCCTATATCTACTATATCTAGCTCTACGGACCTATTTAGGGGGTATGCATACTTAAGGATTAGGTGTCCTTATCGGTAGGGTATTAAGTTAGCTTTATACATTAGTACGACCAGGGTACCTTTGCGTCCTTGGGTTGATAGTTGAAGGGTACTGAGTAGCTTTTATGTACCAGTGCAACCGGTGTACTTTTGTGTATCAGGATCTTGATCTCCCTATCGAGGCAAATAAATGGAATTATTGTGTTGAATAAAAAGGGAAAACACTAATCGTTAAAGTGAAAGATTAATGAGCCGGGACCAATTGAATTATATGATGCGTACCGATCCACCGGATATAATAGCGGCCCAAGATGTTTTGCCCTGGATGATGTTCATGAGTATCGATCCACTAGATATAATGGTGGCCCAGGATGTTTTTATCCTAGATAATATATACATATGTATTCCGATCCACCGGCCAGAATAGTAGGGGTCCTGAGCTCAATCAAATTTGATTTGGATGTGAATAAGTTATGGAAAAATACTGATCATTGAGATGATTGATTAATGATGGACTATTGGCCTTAAGGCCCGAAAAAGTATTGATTACTCATTATGGTCCATTAATACTTGGTTGACTAATATACAAAACTGAATGTTACATATACACTATTAATATCTGATTGAATTGTTGGATGTGTGAATAAATGGATCTGAATATCATGTTTACACCTATGGTTATGTATGAATGCAGTAGTATTTCATGTGTTACATTACGTGCCTGTTTTTAAGTGCGTTTTTAAAGGGTTACTCAGTACTGTAGTACTGAAGGGTTCCCTTCGTGGGGCCCCTGCCTATTCAATGGGTAGTACCCCTTGTAGGTCGTATTCAGGTGCTATTCAAGTGGGCCTTGGGAAAGAGCGTAAGGTACTATTCGGTAAATTATAGGGTTTTAATTTGTCTCTTTTAAATTCAACGCATTTGTTATTTTGTAACCACCATTGTTGGATTTTACTCTCGTAAATTATTTACTGCACTTCTCTGATTTATATATGCTTAAGTTTCTCGTACAATTATATTTTACCTTTTTAGCCTTAGAACTTGGTACTGGAATGGTAGGAGTGAACCTGTCTGGTACTAAGTGTGGCGGTAATACCCTCAAAGTTCACGGTTATTTAATTTGCTTCTGCTAATTTCCTTTTAATTAATGAAATTTTTTTAGTAGTGAATTTTGGGGGTGTTACAATCACTATGTACAAACTCGAAAAATATTTAATTATACTAAGAATCAATATGCCAAAAGCCAATAATTATTCATTATTTAAGATGATCATTAAGTACAAACTCAAAAAAAATTGAATTATACTAGAATAAATATGGTAAAAGCCAATAATTATTTATTATTAAGCATTATTATTCATGTTTGATTACTATTCATACATAATTACTATTTCAGTGGTCAAAGCTAATGGTTAGTGGTGCCAACCATTAACCCTTAGGATTATATTAATAACAAATTATATATTAGGTTCAAGTAGGCTTTTATTTTAATATTAGGTTGATAATGTATTTTTTTTTTGTATCAATCAGCTAAAATTTTAAATATAACTTTTCAATTGCATCCAATATTCACACCACTATAGTCAAATTTAGATCTAATAACTTTTCTTAAAATTAGGTTGTGAATTAAAATACTTGCGATTAAAAGAGTATAACAGAGAAGTTAAATTTAAAATTTGTCCTAATTGATAAAAAATATTATTAATCTGATTAGAAAATAAAATTTCTAAATGAAACTAATATGTAATTAACTCTTATACTATGTAAATATTTAAGGGGATTTACCTTATCAGTCCTTATTTTAATTAAACTTCAAAAATACTAAAAATAATTCATAGATCATGAAAATATATGCCAACCATTATTTGCTCAAATATAAGACAACATGACACATAAATTAAAGAAATAAATTCAAAGTTCATGTATAAGACAATTTTACACCCAAAGGCCTAAAAACATGAATAAGCCCTAAATCATACCCCACTTAGAATTAGTTCTAGGGATGTAAATGGGGCGGGTTCGGTTCATACCTGATAAAAAAATCCGTACCCAAATCCGTACCCGTTGGATATCCATTACCCGACAGATTATCTGTTTACCATTAATGGATATTATCCAACGGATAAATTCATCACCCGACGGATAAACCCATTTATAGTTAAGCCAAATGACAATTTTAACCTTAATTTATACTATATTTATTTTAAAATTAAGGGTAAAAGAGTAATTATATATTGATTAAACGGGTACGGATATGGATATGGGTATGGTTACGGATACAAGTATAGATATCTATACCCGTATCTATACCCGAACCTGACGGGTATTTTTTTCCATCATCTATATCCGTTTAAGTATCCGTCGGGTTTCGGGTAAAACCCGCCCCGTTTACATCCCTAATTAGTTCATACAAAATTACATACTTAGAAAAAAAAAAGGTACGATGAACACATTGGAAACTATAAATTTTAGTAAAAACACAACACATGTGATTTTACCAAAATACCCCTAAATATGATTAAAATTTAAATATAATCAAACTAAACCTTAAATATGTTCAAACACAAACATGTTATATATTATATTATACCTTAAACACATAAAAAAATTATAATGGAAGCATCAAATATTAAAAAAAAATATCACACAAATTTGGCACGAGGTTGAATAGGTCACAAATGTAGCAAAAATTGATTACCTCAACAATAATCAACACATCACATCCAAATCTATCTACTTTTAGCCTAAATAACTCCAAGCTCAAGAGGCAAAAATACTCATGCCTCTAAGATTAGATCCTCCTCTTGTAATCCTTTAACAAAAGCAATCAGAAATACATCTAAAGCATCAAAACAACAACCAAAGAAGATATGAAGTAACATAAACTTCCTTAAAGATGGATGATTTGGAAGAAAATGAAAAGAAAAAAAGGATTTCCTTTGAGCTCCTCAAAATGTAACCCACTCTTTGTTTATTAAAAACTCTAAGGGGCTAAAAAAACATAAAAATTAAAAGGTAGGAATCAAGAAAACTAAAAGAAATCAAAGGAGGAGAAGAATGGAGGGTGGGGTGGTTTTGGGAGTAAATAAGGAGAAGAAGATGAAGAAGAAATGAGTTAAGAAGAAATTATGGTAAATGTTGGGATATTTGACATAAATTAAAGAAAATAACAAAAAGAAGAGGAATACAAAAATAGGAGAGCTCAAGTCAACATGCCTTCTGGAAAAAGGGATATTAATCTATAATTGTTAAATTTAATTAGATGGATAAGGATAATTTTAAAATAGTTAGGATAAGATTAGACTAGATAAAAATGAGTTTTGGTTGAAATTGGTAAAGTATATTTAAAAATATAAAAATGCCTAAAAATGTTTTATTTCATTGTTACCTCAAACATGCTACAATATAAATATCCATAAAGTTTTATAAATATTAGATAGCTATAAAGGTTTTTTTGGGACTTAAAATGTAAAAAATATTAAATAGTAAGTTTTTATTAAAATCTTTTTGTTTATCATTGTGAAAATTTCTAGGATATTAATACAAAGCCAAATAATCCAAATTTCAATAAATTAGAAATATTTCAAAGAGGATTGATGGCTAATAGTGGATCAAAAGTCCTATGTGATTACGAACCTTAAGAATTTTGGAATAAAATGTTTTGAAAAGTGTACATAGGGTTTAAGGGATTTAAAAACTTTGATTCAAACTAAGTTATCATATTTATGATACTAAATGTTTTTTAGAAAATTTGGGCATTACAAATTTAATGTTGCTTTAAATAAAACTTATGCCTTAACACTCATCTATATATTCATACATTTTTCAATTTCTTTTCTAGTTCCTTGAAGTTATTCCTATTGAAATTTTTCAATCTTGAAAAATATTACAACATGGAACATATAAAAGTATTTTAGTTGTTAACATGAAAATTAGGAACTTAACAAATCTTACATAAATAATTCTTATACCAATACTTTATTGGTAGGTTTGGGAATTTGACCCACAAAAGAACCAACTGCAAATCTTCCTTCTCAAACTTCATATAATGCACGTGAATACCTCAAAATCTATAGTTTATTAAAATGAGTCAAGAATTGATCCAATATACATTATGTGTAACACCCTAACCTTGGCATTGATCACAGGCTATTACACAAAATGCTTTTAGGATTAACAGTTAGCCCTATATATCAATAAGATCCCTCTCTATGATACTTTCCTCACTCACACATATCTTTAGAACCTTATTAGGAATCTCCCATTTTTAGACTACTCAAAGTTAAATATGTTTAATTGTGAAGTTCTTTATTAACCTTCACTAATATACTTTGGTAGAGGAAGATGTACCTTTTTGTTATAGGTAGTTTTATTAATTTTTTAAGCCTTAGCCATATATAACATAGCTTGGATATTACATACTCTCCTACTCAAAGATAAATCATCCTAATTGTGTTTCAACAACTAGTTGTAGCAATAAATGTTAATCCATAAACATTCTCTTTATATAGTTATCTAGTAAATCTAAGTCCAACTCATAGTCCAATGATTGTAATTTGATATTATTTGTAACACCTTGGTCCTAACATCAAATGTGAGTTGTTACACAAAAGTATTTTGGTATTGGTGGCTGACTGCTTGACCTCGCAAGTCAATAAGACTCATTTCCATGGTACTTTATCCTAAGCCACTCACTTTCTGAGGAACTTCTCAGTAGATCATGCATCATTAGACTACTTAAGCCAAACATGATAAACTCTATAGTTCTTCAATGATAAGCATTCAAAAATAGGTGTACCTTTTTTAGTGTATGAAATTATATCATTATATTTACATATCTTAGGGTATTAAGTGCATCACATTGAGAGTCAAACTTATAAAATGAGAAACCTAAATAAAACATCAAAGGATAATATCAAACAAATACCTAATTAATATGAATTCCCATGCATCAACCTATTTTCCCACATTTCTTCATCATCAAATGAAGCAAAATCATACTTATTTCACCTTATAAGGGGACATAAGCTAGTGTTCACAATGTTGAGGGACACAACCTACCACCAACTTATCCCTCCAAGAGGCCTTAATATCATTCTTTGACCAATGTTTATAAACTTACCCCAGAAAATACCTAAATTGTAAAGCATCCCAAATCACATTAGGGAGTAACAATTCTATATTAGTTGTGATAACCTCCACTGAATATGTTGCGAGCATTTTGTGCTTAATAAAGTTGTTTCTTAGATTGATTGAGATTCGAATCCTCATCAACATGGGAATCTAGAGGAGTAAAAGCCCTAATATTTAGTCCTAATGACACTTCGTGAACATAACTGGTCACTAAAACTTGGCTAACAGCATTGTAATACCCCTCCAAGCACTTTAGTGTGAAACCTAAACATGATATGACTATACATTGCTTTATTTCATTGTCCATAACTATCCTAACATCCATACCTGATAAAGAACCTACATTCCTTACGCTAATCTTCACCTAATCACATTTATTTTTCTATTTTTATTTGATTTTTCTATAGCATTCCTCATCTAAACCTCTAAATACTAAAAGATATGAGAGAGGAGAGAGGAGGGACTAACCATATAGCAATGCTAATAAGTAGAGTTTTTATTTGCTTATCACTTTATGATATAGGTCATTAACAACTATCATTATCAACTCATATTATTATATTCTTTTTTTGAATAGATACGTTATTAGTTATTCATATAAGTTAATATAGTATGCCATTAGCAAATTGTAAATACACTTTAATATCCATTACTAACTATTGACGGATTACAACCAAGGCTAGAGTTATAAAATATTATAAATTCTATTATATTATAATTTGAGTAATATGTACTTTCAATGATAAATAACCATATTTTAATGAAATCCAACAGACAATGGTTACTTAAAAAAAATGAAATAAGAAGTCTAATTTTTTTAGGATAGAAATTCGAGTGCCGCTAAAAAGTGTTAAGTTAATTCTTATGCGTGTGTGTGTTTTCTTATTAAATTGGCATAATTTTAGATAATGGTTACCGGGAAAACCATCATATAAAAGTGTTAGAATGGTACACTTTAAATAATGGTTGACTTTAAATACCATTATCTAAAATTGGTTATTTAATGTGATTGAAGGATAATAAATGAGTAGGATTAAGATGTCTATTTTTAGGTAAAACCATCATCTAAAGTTTTACAACATAGTATTTAAGATAATTATTTTATTTAAAAATCGACATCTAAACTTCACCACATAAATCATTTACATTTGATCTTATTCTATGTTTCTATTCTAGTATAACATTTACTAGCTAGCCCTATCTCACTATCTCTATTTCTCTCTCTCTCTCTCTCTCTCTCTCTCTCTCTCTCTCTCTCTCTCTCTCCCTCTCCCTCTCCCTCTCCCTCATCCATTATTGAATTAGGAAAACATTATTCCTTAACATCTCACTCCACTATTGTTGAAGTTGCCCTTGCGGTGCTCTCTGATGGCTATTGTGTGTTGGTTTTGGTTGTTAAATCTCTTCTTGGTATTTTTTTTGTTGCTCCCATTTGTGTTTTAGTAAGCTTATTTATTCTATCTTCTTTTATGGTTCTAACTTTTTAAAAATTTCATGCCATTTCTTACTATCACTCTCTCTCTTGCTTATCTCTTTCTCCCTCCATTATTGATATAGGTTGTGCTTGTCATGGTCTCGTCATTGGTCTTCTCCTCATCATTTTCATTGGTATTTTTTTGTGTTAGGATAGGTAAGATTAATTATTCACTATTTTAGGTTTACAATTTAATTCCTAATGTTTTTATTTTCAAAATTTCACGCAATTTCATGTTTTGTTTTTGTTAGTGGTGGTCAGTTGGTTAAATTTAGGTAGTGGCGCATTAGTGGTTTCCTCCTTTATTGTTCTAGTATCTTGATTTGTTTTGGGGTTTCTTCAATTATCATTTTTTTTGCAATATGTTAAATTCTTGGTCCTTTGCTTTAAATTGGTTTTATCTAGTATGTGGTATGTAAATCATTGAGTATTGTTAGGTATGTTGTAAATGTTCATGGTTTAGATGGGTTTTGGTGGTGTTGGTTATGTTGTTGAGTAGTGTTTTGGTTGAGGTGTTGGTGAAGAATTTAGATGTTTGTTGATATTGGATATATGTTGAAGATATTGCAATTTTGGGTTAATACATAAGAATATATAACTATGTATGTAGGTTAGAATAAAACAAACGAAAAAAGGAGCATAAGATAATGGTTATTTTCCAAAATCATTATCTAAGGTACATTAAAAAAAAATTGATTCAACTTTAGATAATAGTTATAGGAAATAACATACATCTAAAGTATCAATAGAAGTGTTTGAAGTTGAACATTATATAAAGGTTATTTTTAGTAACCAACATTTAAAGTAACATTTGATAATGTTTTTTTAGAAAACTAAGATCTAAAGTTATGTGTTTTTGAACCCTTATATACTCATTTTTTCTAGGAATGGTTGTCTAAAGTCACAACATAAATGTGTTTATTGTATTTTAGATTACAATTTTTTTACTATTATCAAATACACTGATGGCTCATTATCGTTATCTAATATTAAAATAAGCTGGCATGTAAGCTTGCTTTGTGGTAGTGTATATTTTTTTTTCACTTTTTTTTATTTAATTTGTTCATAAAGCATTTTCAACTCTTATATTTGTAAGACATTAAATGTTTTTATTTTCTCTATGTGTTCTTATTTATTAACAATTTTTTTCACATATTCAATTGAGTTTTAATGAAGATAGTCATTAATAATTAGAAAAATATGAAATATAAATGATAGTTTTTCTAATAATTCCCATGAACACTTGTCCAAGACACTAAAAGTACTAAGAAAATTACTCCCCTATATAAAAGAGAACACAAATTACATGGTTCTACTAGTAGCAACAACTATCTTGTCATAGGGTAAATTTGTGATTCTCTGCTATAATTTTACACATTATTTGTTTATAAATACACATTTTTTTACACATAAATACACATCTTTCATGGTAAAATATAGATTTCCCTTAAGAATATTGTAGACACGATGAAATTTTTGTAATTTTATTAAAATAATATACATCTTATCCGATAAAACATATATCTCATAGATATAAGTATGCATCTTTACCGGATATCTTATATTGATGATACACATCTTATAATGATAAATACACATGCCATATCAACAAATATACATCTTATAACAAAATTTATTTATAAAACAATAAGGGACAGACACATGTGTTATAAATATACATCTTATTGAAATGAATAGACATCTTATCCAACAAAATACTCATATTTCAAATATAAATACATAATATTTATTTATAAAACAACAAGGGATGAACACACGTATTATAAATACACGCCATGTTGGTAAGAATACACATCTTTATAATACAAATGTACATCTTATAATTTTAAATGTATATCTTACATCTATAAATGCACATTTTATATCAATAAATATATATCCTATAACTATCAATACACATGTTAGATCGGCAGATGTATATATATATATATATCTTATAGTAGTAATAAAAAAGGTATACATATATGAAACATGTTTATTATCAACTTAAGATGTGTATAAGAAGCTATAAGATACAAATTTATTTTATAGAAGATGTACATTTTGCACTCATATAAGATGTTTATTAATTCATAAAAGATGGGCAATTATATTATAAAATATGGGCATTTAGTTATAAAAGATATGTATATCAAAAGTGTACATGAATCAGGGGATGGAAGGAAGAAGAAATATAAAAGTTTATATCGTGTTAGTGATGATTCATGCATCCTGCTACAATTAGGATGATGCGACTATTGAAAGAAGAAAGTTCTTTTAGTAACTCATATACTGTTTACTAGTTAATAAAGGTGCTTTTAATATTTTAATTACATAATTCATTAAACAAATAATAAAACAAATAATACATAGAAGAAGAAAGAGAAAAGTTTAAGGTAAAAGTAAAAATTATGTTTTAGTTTTTCCAAAACAACTTTTTTTAATGCAAATAATTACACCTAAAAAGATAAAATATTTTTTCTTATATGGAGGGAATAACATTTAATGTCACAAACTAATTTATAAATTATTAATTCCTCCACTTGTTCTATATTTTTGTTATAAATTAAAGTTTAACAAGTGTTGAAGGGAATTTGTTAGGCAAATCTATATGATTATAAACAAATGATATAAAATTGTAATAAATTTTTGATTTTTTATTTTTCTTAAGCTAGACACTTTTCACATTGTTACAAACAAGCACTCTCTTCATTTCACAATTGTTCCTTTAAGTCTGTAACTCACAAACTAAGAAGTGCTAAATCTAAAAAATTAATGATACCTAAGCTGACTAAAATACCCTTATAGAAAATTGTGTGATTTGTTGTAATAACCTTACTATGATTACAATATTGTTGCTCCCTCCAACATCTTTAATATCTAGTGTACATATGCTTAGATTTTGCCCTAAAAGATTGATTATTTGATGTCTCAACACCCGTTTTCCAAATTTCTAGACTTTAATAACTTAATCTTGTGCCCACCTTGTAAAACTGAACTATATGTAAGAATACTATATACTGACTATGCAAAGTAGAGGAAAAAAATCTAGATTTAAAATCGTTAACTTTTTATTATTGTTAAATGTGACTTAAATATCATTGATCTTAACAAGAAGGATTATGGGCATAAATTTGGAATGAAACTGGGTTTCTAAAAGAGAACACGGGGCTTTGGATTAGCTAACATAACCGTATAGTTGCTAGTGTAGGAAAAGACTAAAAACGAATGAGGTAAAGTGCTAGTGTAGGAAAAGACTAAAAACGAAGGAGGTAGAGTCAAACATGTGTGACCAGTGTTGGTGGGTAGGAGCATATTGGCTATAACATGGACAACCCATGCTCCCGATAGGCTCTTTCCATACATAGCAATTTTTTCACCTCAAATTTTTTTTTTATTTCTATCACCTTTAATTGACATGTTATTAAACCATTTTTTTAGTTCAGAGATAGATAGATAGATAGATAGATAGATAGATAGATAGAGGAGCTATTTTTCAATTAGTTGTCTTGTGTTCTTAGATATCTATGAGAGAGAACCTGTACAATGAATTAATTTGCAAGAATTGTTAATTCATTCTCATTGTAATATTTGATTTTACACACAATAAAGATCATACGTTTCTTAAAGTGTGATCTTTAGTGTTTTCTCTCTTAGATCTTGCAAACTCTAAATCTATTTGTGTTTGATCATATGTGTTTTACACTACTTACATTGCTACAACTACTATTCTACCAAGTAATATAATAACTCACGAACTCATTGAGTTTTTGCTATGAGAAAAACAATAACCATCATCTTGAATTTTTCCTTAATTAAGAATTTCTCTCCTAATAAAGGACAACCTCTCTTAAGATCTTCACTGGGATTATAGTTAACATGTATTTTCTCTTCCAAGTATGATGACTAATGATTACATAATACTTTCCTTTATAGGCTAATTGACATAAAAGGGAGATAAATATATACCAATGGATATAATGTAATAAAAAAAGAGGTGAGAGAAATAAAAAAATTAGCAATATTTTTTTTGAATAAAAATATGATAAATTCCATTTAGGTACTATAACATTTGACACAATTCTACTTATGTATCATGTTTTTAAAACAATCACATTTGGTTATCATGTATTTTAATTTTTTATTTCGCTTTAGTATTATCTTATTAATGTTTTTTAGTTTTATATGACTAACATTATTTTTTAATTTTAAATATTTTTTAAATATGATTTGAAAAAAAAAATCTAACTATTTAAACATTTTTCAATTTTCTAGGTTTTTTTCCCTTCAATTTTATACTATTTTCATGTTGTTTCCTTTTATTTAAAAAAAATCTAGAGAATATCATTTTTTCATTTCATATTTAAAAAAAAAACTCGATAATAAAAAAGTATTATTTGAGTTATATAAAACTAAAAATAGTAATAAGATAGTATTACAATGAAAGAACCTAAAATACATGGTATTCAAATGTGATTATTTAAAATATATAGTATCTAAGTGAAATTAGATCAACTTTCATGGTATATAGTCTCTACTTGCTTTGCACTTCATTATCTATATTATTATTTCAGAGTATTTGTTTTACATAGTATTTTTAGAATCTCATTATCTATATTATTTATCATAATAATAATAATAATAATAATATTATTGTTATTATTATTATTATTATTATTATTATTATTATTATTATTGTTATTATTGTTGTTGTTGTTGTTATTATTATTATTATTATTATTGTTATTATTGTTATTATTATTATTATTATTATTATTATTATTATTATTATTATTATTTCATGAGTAAGTCTCCCTACTTTTTAATAAGTTTCTAAATTATCCTATACTATTACCACTACAACCCTTATTAACTACCCACCAACACCAACCACTATTTATTACAATTATAATTAAATAATAATTACAAATACCATTTATTATAATTTAAAATAAATGATAATAATAATAACATTCATTATAAAGATAAATTAAAATGATTTAAACATAATTATAAATAATTGAGCAATTCAAAATGTATCAATTATAATTATACTTCATAAAAATAATATTCACTATAACTATAAATCAATAATAAATAAAAATATTATCAATTAGATTCAATAAATAATAAATTAATAATATTAATTTTAATAATAAATAAATTATTTATAAGAATAATATTAAGCATCATTATTATAATTAATATTAATTATAAATATACATAATAATAATAATAATGTTAGTTATAATTATTAATTATTATTTTTAAATAAAAATTATTATTAAATTTATTTATATTTAAGGAATCAAATAAAACAATTATAATTATAATTATAATTAATTAATAATATTTATCTTAATTGCTGAGATAAATTAAGAAATATTCAAAATGATATTAATTATAATTATAATTACAATTAATTATCAATGCAAAAATATTAGTTAATATCAAATAAAAAATTAATAAAGGTAAAAAATTAACATCACTATAAATTAATCAATGATAAAAATATTACTAATCATAATTATAAATAAATAATCAATATAAATAGTATTTATTTAAATATTATATAAATTATTATAATATTAATATTAATCATAAATATAAATAATCAAGATAATTATAATATTAAAGAGAGAGTTAACAAGAATATTATTTTTAATAATTATCAATTATGATGAAAAAAAAATTTGTTAGTCTTAATTGTAGTTAAATAATTAAAAATATTAATTATAATATTATATTTCTAATTGATAAGGATAGTAACTATTATAAATATGAATTAATAATTTATATAAAAATTATTAATCATAATTATAATTAATTAATAAATATAAATAATATTAAATTTAATAATATATAAATTGCTCATAAGATTAATATCAATTATAATTATGAAAAATAATGTTAATTATAATTATAAAAAATAATTAAGAAGAATATTATTAGTTATAATTATTGATTATAATTAAGAAAAAAATTAATCATAGTGATAACTTAATAATTATTAAAAATAATAATAGTTATTATTAAAATATCATATTTTTATAATGATCATTTTAAATTAGATAAATTATGAAATTTTAATATTATTTTAGATATAAATATAATATGTATGTAAAATATTATTATTTCTTCAATCATCGTCCTTCCTTAATACTTGTTTAGTTAGGGGGTAATGGGGGTGAAAAAATTTACCCCCATATTTTATATATCTTATATAATCAAGTTAAAATTAAATATTTTTTTTCTAATAAATACCCATTTTAGATGTTAATTTGATCTAAAATGGATATTTTATTAAAAATATATTTATTGTTATTAAATACTTAATATAAAAGATATAAAATAGGGAAAATTTTTTTCCACCCCTATTACTTTCATACCAAACCCTTAAGCTTTATAGTCAAGCCATCGAATTTTACTCCTTACTCAAAACCTCAATTTGCAAGTGTATTTATTTTTAATATTTAATATTTGTTATTTTGCTATTATTATTTGTGTTTGTGTTAGTTTGTCAAGAGATAATGGAAATAAAAATATAATTTATTTAACATATAAAATTTTAAAAATAATTTTATATTTTAATTTAATGTTAATTAAATATTTTTTTAATATTTTTAAATATTTAATTAAAAAAATTAGAGGAAAACTTTTTCGACCCGATTAACCTTGAACCAATCAAGCCAAAATGTGATTATTCTGTTGGGGAATTCTGCATGACATCTGCTCGTAAAGTGTGGTGTGGCTACCATTGTGACCACCATTTGACCACAGTAACTGTCGATGTCCGTTAATAGTACTCAACAAATTCTTGCTTCCTCGCATTCCACCCCTACCGCGTGCAGTAAATTCTCAAGGTGAATGAGAGAAAACGGCCAGTGGGACGACAGTTCCGCCCGACACCTAATTTTCATTGAAAAGTAAGCAATTGAATTCACACTCTGCTTCGTAAGTTCGACTTTTCTGTGATTCTCATTTTATTCTGTCTTTTACGCCTTTTGAACTAGTAAGAGCTAATCTCCAAAGCTCGGATTGATTATATTGAAATGCAGCGAAGCTGAATTAAGAACTTTGGATTGACAATCAAGCGATTTCAGATACATATCGGTAAAATCCTTGCTAGCTAGGCATAAATATTAATGTCGGTAATCTATCGACATTCAGTAGTTTCCTGTGATGGTCATATTGGTGTTAATTGATTGGTTCAGTTTGCTTCTGCTTTGCAGTAGGCTCGCTGGACTAGTAGATATGCGGATGGGAGATCTTTGCTGCTTGATTGAGTTTTCTAGAATTTGCTGAGTACTAGATGTGTTTTGGTATGGTAGGACCTAGAAGAATAAGATACTGTTTTCTCGCATTGGAAAATCAATCTAGGATTAGTTTGTAAACCTGCTTGAATTAGTAAGCTACGCTGCTACAGTCAGTAATGAGCATCAACGCTAAAGTGTGACGCAAGTGAGCCCTCAAAAAAAAAAAAGTGCATCGGTTTTGTGCAGGCAGCAGAAAAAACACGTCAAATTTTGATGGTAGAATGAATTGCCTTTAATATGGACCGTGTTCTTTTCTGTTTTCTCTCTTTGTTGGTCGCGATTTGATTTTTGTGCATTTATATGCCTTCATCAGTTTTTCTCATCTCCTACATTTTCTATCTTTGCAGGTATGATCTGAATGGCTGGTTTTGTTACATTGAATTTGTAAATGGGAATCTAATCATCGTGGATCATGAATCTTAATCTTTTTGTTCTTACATTCCTTTGTGGCCTCTCTTTTGTTTGGCCTGATAACCAAGGTACTCTGAATTACATTGATTTCATTTAATTTTATGTACTTTAATATGTTGTTGCTTCATGTTTGGAACCTAACAAATATAGCTGAAAACTGATTAGTTTGTCCTTAACCTTGGTGTCAAGTTTATATGTAATGTTATGATCTCAAAGTTCGGTCTTATGCTGTCTTATTAACTTGTCTGCCAAAACAAACTTCTCTGCTTAATTTTTAATGGTAAAATTTACTGCAATGTTTCTGGAGCAGTATGCCAGCATGCAATGTTGATATCTTGATGTCATTTTGTTTGAGTTAAATTCTGGCTAGTAATCTAGATACAAGGGTAAAGGTCGCTGTTGTCTCAGATTTTGAAAAATGATGTCACCTGCGTGCATCTGTAAGGGAAAAAATACACATATTTGGCAGTACATGCATACATGCATGCATAAACTTATGCCCCCTTTCCCATGTTTTGTCATTATTTGTCTTGCTTTTAATGTATTTTTCTCATGTTATTTCTTCCCTTTGACTCCCATTGTCATAATGTGTTTTCATTGTTAGTTTATATAAACTGATGAATTTAATTGATTAGCCATCTAACCATATCTGCTTTTTCAGGAGAGGTCCTTTATGAATTGAAACATTCGTTAAATGCTTCAACAGATCAGCTATCAGATTGGAACCCTAATCAAGTTAATCCATGCTTTTGGTCAAATGTTAAGTGTAACCCTGATTATGATGTTGTTGCTGTGTGGGTACCTTTGATCATCTTATTTCGTTGCATGCACACACATTCCATAAATGTTATGAAAAGTCCAAAATGCTATTAAAAAAAATTGATTATGAGATTGGTTTATATATGAGATTTCTTTGCAGGACTTTGCCATACATGGGGTTTTCTGGATTTCTGTCGCCTAAAATTAGCACTTTGAAGACTCTTGCAACTCTGTATGTTGGCATTGTATTAAATAAATTAGTACATACTTGAATGTTGTGAGTTGTTTCACATTTCAGTTGATGACCATAATCTGTATGTATACATTTCACTTGATGACCATAATGTTATGCAATGTTCTTAATAATGCTAGCAACTTTGCTCAAGATGCTAGGACTAGGCAATATTACTGTTCTAAATGCTGCGCTTATTCTTTTACTTTCCTGTCCTTTGTCAGTTTCAAAGTTTGCAATTCATAGATCTGAATATCGTCTTCCGGTCCGGCCAACGGTTGGCTAGACTGTTGCTGTTTCCCTTCTTATATACTTGGAGATTTAATTCTGCAGTTCGAGAATTTGGTAAAAGAGTTTTTATATTCAGATGAATAGATTAAATTTTGGATTTATTGTGGGTAATCTGATATAATCTGAGCAGAGTTATTGGTATTTAATCGGAAAAACTTTTCATTGGTTCTTGTGATGTTAATTTAATTTTTCTCAATTGATTAATGTTCCTAAAGCAATTCTGTCAGCCTTTATGCTATCAGAAAAGGAAACAAGAAAAAAAAAATAAAACTAACAATGGAGACAGTGATAAAATGGTGGCCTGGTGAGAGAGTTGTACTGATTTTATTGTTGGGCCGCTTGTTATACCAGTGTAGTGCATGCTTGTTCTGTTTTTTCTTCTATTTGTTTCCTTTTTTTTTTGGAGGGAGGGGGGATTGGCTGTAATTGTGGCATCTTCCTGTTGCTCTCCATGCTTCCTACTCTCAATATTTTGTTCTTGAACTTGATTCATTAAAGGAATTGGTTAAATTGATGAGTATGGAGGATGTTATCATCGTATGCAGATCACTGCAAGGAAATGGCATAACTGGAAAGATTCCAGAGGAATTTGGGAACCTTTCAAGTATGATAAACTTGAACTTAGAAGATAACCATTTAAGCGGTGAAATACCATCCTCCCTTGGCAGTCTTCATGATCTTAAACATCTGTGAGTGTAGTAGTTTGCATGGTATTGGTACTCTTAGACACTTGATATGTTAACAATACCTAATAACTTATCCTCTAGCTGTTGCTTCTGCTTCTTCTTACTCTTCTTACTCTTCTTCTTTTTTTTCTTTTTTTTTCCTCTCTTTGGTGGAATCAGGATTCTAAATCGCAACAATCTCACTGGGACTATCCCAACCTCACTTTCCAGCCTTAGCAACCTGATAAGCCTGTATGTGACTAAAGTGTAAAAGGATCTGGGTATAAAGCCACATTTATTCTCAATTGTGTCTTTCATACCCCTAGCCCTTAGCTATGGGACTGACATTGAATGGAATTTTCTTCCTATATCTAATTCTGTGATCGAAACTCTTTTGCAGAGAACTTTCTTCTAATGAACTGAGTGGCCAAATACCCGATCAACTATTTGAGATACAAAATTACAAGTATGCTCATTGACTGGTCTACAGGCCAGTTCAGACCCTTTTTTTCCCCTCTTTTGATCCTGGTCTACTGGTTTACACTACTATTTGGAGTAATCTCATGCTATTTACCATAAATTTATTATTCTCATTCAGTTTAAATGAAACAAATATGTGATCATGGGAAAATAATGCATATGCTTCATTGTTTCCAGCAATTCTCTTTATTTGTGGATTTTCCTCCGCAGCTTTACAGGAAACAGATTGAGCTGTGGTGGAAATTACCCTCATCAATGTATATCCAGTAGCAATGTTTCAGGTAGCTAAATTAATGTATGCTTGAATCAACTCCGCTCCTCTGATTCTAGAGCTAGCTGCTTTATTTCACAGACTATTTGGATTTGACTAAACGATTCGTTGATAGGGTCAACACAGAAGACAAAGATTGGAGTTATTATTGGAATAGTTGGAGGATTTGTAAGTGTGCTGCTTGTTGGCACCTTGCTATATCTTTTTCTGAAGATCAGACAAAGGGGGCACAAAAGTGAAGTCTTCGTAGATGTTCAAGGTTTTCAGGCTGTTTCTTTTCCTATTATTGTTTGAATTGAAGATCTAAGTCTGATGATTCTTTGAAAGAGTATGAACTCCAATTATGTCCTGATTTACTACTATGATGTACTTTATGCTCATGCATGCTGTCTTAAAAGAAATTGTGGAAATCTGTCTAGTCCTCATGAACTGAGAATTCCTGTGCCTTTTCTATGTTTTTTTCTGGTGTAGTAATTTTATTACTTATGAAAATGAGTATTTATAATCATACATACGATCAAACCATACAATAAACCGTACTAACCCACTTATGAAATTTAATCTTTTCTATGTTTGTGAACTCACAAAATCTGGCTTTTTATAGGAGAAGTTGACCAAAGAATTGCTTTTGGGCAACTTAAACGATTCGCTTATCGAGAGTTGCTGATAGCCACAGACAACTTCAGCGAGAAAAATGTTCTCGGTCAGGGTGGTTTTGGCAAGGTTTATGCAGGCATACTAGCGGATGGTACTAAAGTTGCTGTGAAGAGATTGACTGATTTTGAAAGTCCTGGTGGAGATGCTGCTTTTGAGCGAGAAGTTGAGATGATAAGTGTTGCTGTTCATAGGAATATATTACGTCTAATAGGTTATTGCGCTACCCAAACAGAGCGCCTTTTGGTCTACCCATTTATGCAGAATCTTAGTGTTGCTTACCGCCTACGAGGTATTGACTTATTTTCTCAAGCATTCTCTTATTTCTTGTGTTGTTATTATCATGACCTATTTAGTTTCTTGCTTTGTGAAGTTGATGTGTGTTGGAAGCGAGGATTTGATGAGTGGGCTGATTTGTGGTTGAAATTAACAAAATTGTTCTTGCTGGAAAGGGTTAGGGTTAGGGTTTACCAAGTGTTGGACAAAAAGATGAATTAGGGTTTTGGGTTTGGATATGGATGTGAACGATGAACACTCAAAAATACTCTTAATTAATGTCACACAAAAAAATAATTAAGAGGGTTTCTTAATTATCACTTTAATTTTTGATCTACAAAGAATACATAAGCATGAGAAGAATCTTACATAGAGAAAATTTATCAAAACTCAAATAATATTCAAACTCTCAATAATAGATAACAAATGATTACATGGGGCTTTTATAGCCAATTAGCACCTCCTTATACATAATCTCCTCACTAATCAAAGATAAAAACCCACATGTCTAATATCTAAATCACACATCCTAAGCTAAAAGAAACAACAAACTAATATTAATCACTAAGGAAATAACAAACTAAAAAGATATATGGCAAGCTCTTAATGACTAAGTTACTATTCACGATATTATTCATATGTGAAAAGTAATTAATGAATAGTAACCAGCCAAATCCTAAGATAATAACAATCAAATTCTAACAAAATCTTAATAAAACTAAACTCACCATAAATAAAAGATTAATCCTACCTACCTTTTTAATGATTAAGCCAACTAACTAATAGCTTGACAAAATTATTAACTAAGTAAATAAAATCCTAATTAATAAATATGAAAGATAATGAATATCCATATTATGCTAATCTACATGCAAGTCATATCTGTTTGTGCGTAAAAATTCAGCTTGATTATTGCATACGGTAAAATGGACATAACTTTGCATAGAAAACTCAAAATTGAGATCCGAAAAATGCTTCGGACTCCTCATTTAATGGTTTTCTGATGATGTCCATATTGCAACGCAAATATATTTTCTTAGAAATTGAATCTCCCTTCTTTTCAACATATTACATTTTCATCAAATGTTTGTCACATGATCTAAGCAAGAAACTTAAATTCTTCAATGAATCTTTTAAGAAAGTGTTATAGTCTTGTATAGCCTCTTAAAGAAAAACAAGAACCTTTGATTTTGTTATCAAGAAAGCAAAATTTTTCTATTCCTTCATATGCTCTTGCATCACTCTCTTCTTGTTTTGAAGAATTTGTATTCAAATTTGCGTGCTCAAACTTGAATATGCGTTAACCTTGAAGAAAATTGTCGAGGTGAAAGATTTCATTGAATTCTTTCACTAATTCTCCAACACGAAACACGTCATTGAGTCTTTAAATGTGTCCTTGTGGTTTGTTGGAAACCCTTGGAATAACCTTGAATGAAAAATTCTTTGACTCTTTTGTTGAAAAACCATTCCAAATCTTCTTTAGCTTCAATTTAGAATTAGGTTGCTTTTCTTGTTGGGAACTTTGCATACCTGAAGTATGAGAACCATCTTTCTCTTCACTAGCACCATTTGAATCATGTTCATACTTCTTTTCACAATCTTGAGAATCATTCTTGTTATGTTGACGATCTTGTTCTTCTTGCTGTACTTGCAACCACATTCTTTGCATTTGATTTTGAATCTCTTATAGCATTTGTTAACTTTCTTGATTAATCTTTATGGTTAATTGTGGATGAAAGAACCTCAGAGGGGTGAGAATATAGTTGAACGGAATGAAAATGGAAAATAAATTTTTTACAGACAATGTTGAGTGGTTCGAAAGTAAACTACTCTCTACATCCACTACTAAAAGGTTCTCCCTTTTTGGATTTTAACTAAGTGCCCTGTTTTTATTGATGATCACTCTTCTCTCAATTTATGAACCTTACAATTTTAATGACTATCTAAGAGATAATTTACAACTTGACCTAATTATCTTTTCTAGAATCTTAACAAGAATGTCTCAAAAATAATAAGCAAATGCTCGTCAACTCCTTTGTAATAAATTTTGTAAGATGGTTATAATTACAATTGATTCTCACCAAAAATAAAGATATGAAAGTGTAAAACTTTTGATGAGATTTAATCTAGCTAGATGCAATAAAAGATATTACAATTGTAGAGCAACTTTAGTTAAGAGAAGTGAGCAATGAACATTTTTAAATAAAAACTCGGGATTTGAAAGTTAAGAGAATTTTAATGAGAAATTGAATGATTTTGAGAGTAGATGATTAATTACACATTAAAATGTAGTTGAATTTTTTTTTGATAAATGATGAGGGAGCTTCCTTACTTAGCTTACCCTCGTTGGGTAGTCGTTGGACACAAAATGGCTAAAAGCTATGTCACCAAACGTGTAGAAAATCAACATTTAATGTTCATTAGTCGATCGATTTGGGTAAACCAGCTGATCGGTTGTATGACCATTGGATTAGTTTTGGCATGAGATAGAAAAGTTACCGTTACACAAACTAATCAATCAGTTTATTGAGAAACCATTGGATTGGTTTCGTATTGTACTTAGTCTTATGAACATATATGAATAGTACTATGGTTTAGTAAACCACTCGATGTGTCTTTCAAATCAGTCGATCATTTTACTCAGACTAATTGATCGATTTGAAAAAACCAGTTGATGAGTTTAAACAGAGACAAGTAGGTTTCTGTAAGCGCAAAACCCATGTGTTGGTTGGTCAAATCAATCGATCAGTTTGGCGAATGAGTTTAAATAGAAACAAATGGGTTTCTGTAGGAGCAAAATTTATGGACTCATTAGTTAAACCAGTTGATCGATTTCTAAACCAATCGATCAGTTTGGTGAAACCAATCAATGAGTTTAAAGAAACAAATGAATTTCTGCAATAGCATTTAACTCTTTTAATGCTCTTGGTTTAAACCAAACCAGATGATCAATCGATTGGTTCCGACTATAACTGGATAAATTTTAAAACATTTTGGAAAGGTATAGAAATCAACATCAACTATGAATTCACATGAAGTGAATTCAAGTCAAATGTTTTAAAAGGTTTTTAAAATTTTTTGATCAAAATGTGAAATTGCTTAACTTAACCCTTTACAAGAAAACCTAAGACTTAAAAATATCCTTAAACCTTAAGTCTTGGTAATCTTCATATGATTTTATCTTGTACTTTGAAACTTAATTGTTCTTTTAAATTTGCACTTGAGAAATGATTTAAGTGTGATTTGGTCTCTTTATTTGTCAATTATAGTTCATGCACACTTAAGCAAACACATTTAGTTCTCTAAACCTGTTTGTTATCATCCAAACGAGGACAAGGACATTGTTTAACCTTAGATGTCAACGGTAGATAATCACATAAGGTTGTGAATGGTCATTGAGGAGGACTATCCATGTTGATTCTTAAATAAATCTTGAGCCAAAGTTGCTTCTTGGATTGTTAAAGGTCTTAGAAGATCTTCAAAATAGAGCTATGATAAAATTCAGCTTACTATTTTATGGTAATACGAACATAAAATGGACATACTTTTGTGTAGAAAACTTAAAATTGAGATTAAAAAAATGCATCGGATTTCTAATTTAATAAGTTTTCCAATGATTTCTAATTTCCCTTCTTTTCAATGTATTGCATTGGTATCACATCTTTGTCACAAGATCTAAGCAAAAACTTGAATTATGTAAAGTATCGTTTAAGAAACTGTTGTAATCTTGTATAGCCTCTTCAAGAAAACGAAGATCTTTGATTTTATTATCATGGCCTATTTAGTTTCTTTCTGTGTGCAATCCATGTCATAAGGATCATCTGACTTGTGGTTTAGGATGCTTGGGTATGATTGTTATTGTACCAGGTTCATGATATTCTTGGGGCATAATTTGTTGCATAGAGGACATGGCAGTGTGTAACTTGAAACTGCCGGTTCTTGTATCACCTTGTTTTTATATTTTTCCCTTTTCTTCTCCTTTGCTCATTTAATTTATTTTCCTTTTCATTAGTTTTACATTTATTATTGCTCCTTAGACGGCGCTATCACAGAAAGTTCTCTCCATTAAAGCCTCCCTCACTTTTGGCTGGTCAGTGAATGGCTGAACATATGATCTTCCTCTTGTATAAGATCTCCTGAGAATAGGGATAATTATTTAAAGTGTATATTTTTCTAATGAAAATTCAACATTTTCAAGGGAAAAATTATTCTTATGAACTCTTTTAATGTTTCCCTCCTCCCCCCCCCCTGTTTTCATGCAGAAAGAAAACCTAGTGAGGAGGTTTTGGATTGGCCTACGAGAAAACGAGTAGCTCTGGGCACTGCACGGGGATTGGAGTACCTTCACGATCACTGCAATCCTAAAATCATTCATCGTGATGTCAAGGCTGCTAATGTATTACTAGATGAAGAATTTGAGGCAGTTGTTGGGGACTTTGGCTTGGCAAAGATGGTGGATGTGAGAAGGACCAATGTGACAACACAAGTGCGTGGAACAATGGGACACATTGCACCTGAATACTTGTCCACTGGAAGGTCTTCGGAAAAGACAGATGTTTTTGGCTATGGGATTATGCTTCTAGAGCTCGTAACGGGGCAACGTGCCATTGACTTTACTCGATTGGATGAAGAGGATGTCTTGTTGCTTGATCATGTGAGAAAAAATGCTTACTGTGTTCTTTCAGTTAGTATCTGTTGTGTCCATCATGATGGGCCCTTCGTGCCATTCCATGTTAGATTATATGATTAGAATGAGAATGGATTAGATATCATGTCTGATGTCTGACTATGGTTCACTAGCTTATTCTCCATAACGTGTGTTTTCTTGCATCAATCCCATTATTTATTATTTAATATTTTTTTTATTATTCCAATTTATCACTGTATGCCACTTATGTAGGTCAAGAAGCTTCAAAGAGAGAGAAAGTTGGATAATATTGTCGACTGCAATTTGAATAACTATGATATCCAGGAGGTAGAGATGATGATCCAAGTTGCACTATTGTGTACCCAAGCATCACCAGAAGAGCGTCCTACTATGTCCGATGTAGTCCGCATGCTCGAAGGGGAAGGCCTTGCTGAGAGATGGGAAGAGTGGCAGCATTTGGAAGTTGATCAACATCAAGAGTATGAAAGGATACACAGAAGATTTGATTGGGGAGAAGACTCCATTCAGAACCAGGAGGCTATTGAATTGTCTGGTGGCCGATGAGTTAAATGAAGTAGTCAATATTGTTTTTAGCATCTTTTTTGCGTGCTAGCATGTATTTATAGCGGTTTTGTAGGATAGCAAGTTGATACATGAAATGAGCATCTGAAAGTTATATAAGAAACTCAGCCACGTTTTAGGACCTCATACTATGATATCGTATTCAATTGGTATCTTGTCATTGCTCGTCATCATAAGTCTTATTTAACTCGCATTCTCATGTAGGGAAAAAGTTCAGAATTTCAGATGCTGAATCCTGGCATGATTTGCTCAATCTTTCCTGCATATATTCTTATGCTAAATCTGATGATCTGAGACCTCTCTAATTGCTTTTGCATGATAAAAAGAGGAAAATAACCGTGCTTGTGTGCTACATCATGCCTGCTGTTGTGCTGGTTTTGGCACCTATACTATAATAGCACTTACATTGGTGTTTCCTGAAATAAATTAGAACCAAAAAAACCAACAATGTATAAATATTGTATTTCCACGTTCTATGAAAATTAAGAACATCAAGCATTTAGTCTATGTATGGAACCGGCTCTGAAAAAAAAATTCAGCAAAAAAACAGTGGGGGGAGGGGTGTTTCACGTGGGATACAGTGGGAGGGAAATGAAGAGAGATTTTTTTAATTTATATTAAAAATAATTTAATGTACTAAAAATATAAAATGATTATATCAAAATAATTTTGATTTTTTTTCTACATATAGATATTCGTATTTATATACTTCAAATGCAAAAAAAGAAGTTATTATGTAAAATATTTCTTTTGAAGGTAAAATATGTTATAAGTTTAAAGTTTATGAAATTACTAATGTAGATGTGAAATTAGGTTGATTTATTAATTGATTTAATAATAATTTTTTTCTATCAAAAATTGTTTTTAGAATTAATTTTGGGATTCTCCAATGTTAATGCTAGCCTATGAGATGATTTACATTCAAGTTTTGTGTATCAATTGTTTTTAGAATACATTCAAGTATGTATGACACACTTTTCTTTCCTTTTTTTTTTGGGTGTAGTAGCAGTTGGACACTTTTTATATAGTGATAGTTTTCAATTAAGGAACAAATGGTTGAAAATTGTTTTAATTAAGAAAATGTATTTTTGACCTTGCAATAAAAATAAAAATAGTTGAATTTTTTTCCAATTAATTAAGTTGACTATTAAAAAAAAAATCGTATGAATACAACATTCATATACTATATATACATCATACATGCATATACAATTACGTATGTTAATGTTTACCTAATACATTAACTAACTATTAATAAATATAAAGCACTATTATTATATTACTTATTTAATTTTTTTATTTTTCCTTTTGCATTCGTTTTTTATTTGGATTTTGTTTATGTATTTTTAATATTTAAAAAGAAAATAAAATTAAAAACTGTAAACTGGCCTCCTTTCTTCATAGTTATACAATAATTAATCATTATATTGTATATTGGATATATTTATAATATCATACCTATAACATAGTAATTCATTTAATTTAACATTATTTACAATTTAAATCTGTTCAGCCAATTAATAGATTAATCACTATTAATCATAATAACCTAAATAATCCTTTTAATTCTTTATCGCTAATAGTTGACAAAAGAACACAACCAAAACCAGTGACGCTGAACAAAGAACACGACCAAAACCTAAAGAAGTCGTCTTCTTCCTCCCCAACGGAGAGTCGTCTTCCCTTGCAGCCCCACGAACCATCGTTGTTGTTATTTACCACAGTTCTGGCGACCTCTTCCCAGTTCAATGATAAAGTCAGCCCGTCGCCGAATCAATCCACTGTCAACAGAGCTCGTCCCAACTTTGCCGCTGCACCTAAGGCCGTCCCAACGACCACCAAGAACGAGCACATAGGCCTTCGAGCATTTCAATCGATGCCCCGACTTTCCTTTTCCAGTTCTACTTACAGAACAGAGCATTGTTGCAAAGCTAGTGGTTTAGGATTGATGTTGGGATCCGAACATCGTCAACCGGTAATTAATCTCCTAAGCAAAGATTCGAAGCAATCAGACCTTAATGAAGGTTTTCTGTAGTATAATTGTAAACAACGCAGTTTGCCATTTCAAGCTCTTTGAGTAGCAACTGGCGAGTCAGTGTGGAAGATGGGGATCTGGTGAAAATAGATATCGATGTCATATTGATGGCTTTATTGCTGTGAATGCCCATGCACTAATATGCAAGACTTGAAGATTTGATGTACCTTCTCAATAATCAATATAGCCTGATAGTGCAACTCCCCTCCCCCCCCCCACCGGTCTTCTCGTAACGATTGAATTTGTCGATCTAGATATTTAACGGTGCGGTAATCAAATTGATGTTGAAATTCTAAAACAAACATTTGGAGATTGATTTATTAAAAATAGTTATTTAAAATAAAAATCTATTTAAAAAAAATTAGGCTGTATGTTTTTTTTTTAAATAAATAATTATTTTAAATATAACGGTGGATTATAGCCAATAGTAGCACAGGAATGGCAATGAGAGATGGATTAAGACAGAGAAAGAGAGAAAGGTCGGGGAGAGGAATAGTAGTATACGATTCATTCAGCAAACTAAAAATTGCCTTAATTAATTTTAGTTTTAAATTTTGTAGTTTTACTCTTATTAATATGAAAAATCCAAATGTAAAAGAAAAAATTCATTAAAAATTAAATGAATAATAAATATTAGTGTTTTATATTAATTAATAGTTAATTAATGTATTAGGTAAATAGTAACGTAGCTAATCGTACATGCATGTATATAGTCTATAAGATACGGTACTCATACAGAACTAATATCGCTTTAATAGCCGGCCAATTTTTATAATTGGAACAAATATCAGCCGCTTATACTTTTGTTCTACATTTATTTATTTTCATAAATAAATAAATAAATTGGAATAAATTCTAAACATTTGTTGCTTACCTTATGATAATTCTTAGCACCTTCCTTCATTTACCTGCACTTCTGGCGTAGGTGGAAGTTGTGATCAACGAAAGACGGCCAAGGAATTCACGTGGTTTGCTGCATTGAATATCAGCAAACTGATGTTATGGCTTGAGACTTGGTAGCTGAAATAGGTGAAGAGCATATGAATTTTTGTTACCGAAATTTTTGTGAGTGGATCAGTGGAATTGGTTTGTATAGTATATATAGAGCCGGCAAAAGTTGATCCGACCCGAAAAATCCGACGAATACCGACTCAATCCGTCCGAAATCCGATCCGATTTTATCCGAGTAATTAAAAGCCCGAAATCTATCCGACCCGATCCGATACATATCCGATATCCGATATAACCCGAGAAATCATAAGCCCGAAATAAACCCGACCCGACCCGCTATTCACCCAAAACCCGATATAACCCGAAAAACTATAAATCCAAAATGACCCGACCCGATCCATTATTTATCCGAAATATGATATTATCTGAAAAATTATAAATCTATAAAGATTCAACTTGGTACCACCCAAAAATTAACATTAAGCCATAACTCAAAATTTTTAAAACTTCATAAAACATGAAATAATATAGATGTGCAACTAATCCATACTAGCACTTACATCAAAATCTAGAAACAATATACTTTCATAAAATTTATATCACTTATGTATATACAAATACAATATCCATTGATATCAATAGAAATAAAAGTAGAGAAAAAAAAATAATAACACTACTATGCCATTTAAATATTAGTTCACTTTCATTATTCCATCTAGTACCATAAGATAATAACAATGCAGCCTTGAACACTATATGTTAGTATCTATACGGCCATACCTTGCAATATAGCACCTACAACATCATAGGAAAGTAAGAAAAATCTAGAGTGAGAATGTTAGTTATTCATTATAAAAATTGAAGATTAATATTTTTTATTACATCAACAGTGTTAAATAGTAAGAAGTCAATATTAGTTGGTCTTTTGTCAATAATAGTCATTATTACTTACTTTATTTAATTTTTATCTTATTTAGCTTGATATGATCTAATCAAAATATATAATAAAAAAACTAATATGTTGTTATTATTATTTTTGCCATAATTGATATTCATTGATTACTATTATTATTGTTATCATTATTTTTGTATTATTATTATTATTATTATTATTATATTTATTAAAAATTATGTTGATATGATGTGATCAATCTCTTTTAAAAATAATATGAGAAGTACAACCTTAGAAGTCTTCATTTGTTATCAATTATCAATGACTATTATAAGTTAATATCATGTAAGGAGCGTATAAGATATAAATATAATATAAACTTAAAATAATACTAGAACTCAATATGACCAAGCTAATAATGGAGTTGAATTATAAGTTATACCTTAACATAAAAAAAAAGTGATACGATTTGAAAACTTTTAAATTTGAAACGTCAAATACATCTCCAAAGATGAAATAATGATAAAAAATTCTAAGGCCCCAAAACAATTAATATAATAATTTAATTTTGATTGAATAAGATAAATTAAAATAAATGATCTCAAAATCATTAGCTTTTAATAATATCTTGGAATAAAAAGAAAGAAAGAAAATTACACAAGCATGGCTCAAATATGAAATAACCTAAATTCAATCTAAATTCAATCCGAAAATATAATAATTGAAACTCAACCGAGCCCGATCCGAACCCGAACCGAAATTAGAACAACCCAAATTTACCCGAATCCGAGTCCATCCGATCTCAACCAGACCCGACCCGAAAGCTTAGAATGATCCGAGATTATCCGATACTGAGTTGATCCGAATCAAACCCGACCCAGCCCGACCCGACAAAATAATCCGAAATTATCCGAAACCGATATGACCCGATTATTATGTTACCCGATCCGATAGTGACCCGACCCGTCCGATTGCCAGCTCTAAGTATATAGGTGATTTTAATGTAACCACGGAATTAGATGTTCCAATTTATTGCAGGTTAGGTTCCCGCCTTATTCATCGAAAATTATGGATCTCTCTTACGGTGGATTACTTTACAATATACATTTAATAATTATTTGACGACTTCCCATTAGCAGGAAGTTCAATGAATTACCCGTTCATTATAATGTGACAAACGAGTGGACAGAAGGATTCATGCCCTATGAAGTTTTAGTGTTTTGCTGAGGGCTAAATATTTGGGTCAAGCGATTTCTAAATCACAAATTTTAGAATGTAACCGGTTACATCTTCATAGTATAAGCTGATACCGTAAATTGAGAGACAAAAATGGTGTAGTGGTGTAGTTATAATTAAGTCATTTTTTTTGTTTATAAAAAATCAAAATAGATTATCTTTATTTTAACCTATTGAAAAAATAAAAATAAGAAATAAAATGAATCATATAATTATGAATTTAGATGTAATATAAAATATAATTCCGATAGTGTGTTTGGTTGGAGGTAAATGGTGGTCATCGTGGGTTTTTTTTTGTTAATCATGTTTGACAATAATTTTTAAGACTTGAACTAGGTTAGGTTAATGTTAAAAATTAAGTTATTTTAACCTTCATTTACTTCCAAAATATTAACCTCTGATTTAGTGGTTTAAGGAAGTTAAAGTTAATTTGTTCATAAAAATGGGTTATTCACCTTTATTAATCTCCTAACTAATAAGGTTATGATCTATTTACCTACGTAACTTAATAAATATCCAAACAACAGTTTAAAACATCCGCCTCTATGTATTGATAAATACATATTTTTTATATATTTTATACTATTTTAATCTTAATTTTTAGTATTTTATTTGAACAATATATAATGATAATTTTAATTATGATTTTGTACTTAAGTAAGAATAATCTCATATATTTAATTATTTTAACTAAAATGATAAAAAATGATGGACTTAAATTATAAGATAATACTTTTTTTGATTTTATTTTGCAGGTATAATTTTTTTATTTAAAAAACAATTCGAAGAATCCGAGGCATAAAGGACTGGTGTAAGAGAAGAAGGACAGTTATGCCAATAAAAAGCCTACAAGAAATGAATGCCTGGGAAGAGAAGTGTGAGAAGAGAACGTAACGGGGCAGAGGCATACGAGGCATAGGGCTGTAAATGAGCCGACCCAGTTCGGTATTCAGCTCGGTTCGTTTAGTTAAATGAGCCGAGCCCGAACCTCACTTTTAGGCTCGTTTATTAAACGAGCCGAGCCTGAGCTCTAAAAAGCTTGGCTCAGTTCATTTTTTGGCTTTGGCTCGTGAGCTCGACTCAGCTTGTTCGTTTAGTTAAACTAGTCGAGTCTAAATATCATTTTAGGCTCGTTTAGTTAAAAGCTCGGTTTGACTCATTAGTTTAATATTTTATTATATTATTTGCTATCTACTTAAATTTAGGCAATTTTTCTAAATTCCTAGCATAGAATGATAATCTTATTTACCAATACCACAACTGATAATAAGAGGGTTTAAATTGCATGTTGGCTACGATACTGGTTTTCTCCTGTTTAAATTTCAAACTCAATATCATATTATATATTAGGTATAAATTGAGGGTTATATGGTGCATTTCTCAAAATTCAAGGGTTGGACAACTAGAAAAGTGTAAATCATAACCTAGATGGTCATTGAGATTGTAGGCTTATAAACCAAGAGAGAAGTAATCATCATCAAGCACCCCTATAAATAAAGAGAGATTCAAATCCAAAAGAATAGACACTTTGGTTATGCATGTAGAGAAACGTTTTAGAGTTTCTTAAACCACTCTAAATCGTTTGTTTATTGTATTCCATTCTCCTACTTACTTTTCACAAAATTTTAATTTGACATTATTGTTACAAAATACTCTATTCACCCCCTCTAGAGTATTCATACGGAATTACAAATGTAATCCTCACACGTCTATTTAAAATTGTCTCACCTTAATTTGTAATAATACCCCAAACTTTGGCTAACCCTAATCCGGAGTAAGTAATATCTTAACCTAATTCTAATATCAGGAAATTGATATTTCTACCTTACCCTAATTCCTTAATCCTAAATCTAAACCTAATCCTAATATTTATTTTGGGTCATTAATTTTTTTACCTAAACCTAACATTAGATGGTTGATAAATAAATTTTACCTAAATTTCATAATCTAAAACGTTAACTTAATTCTAATCCTAACCCTATTTTTTTCTTTTTCCCCTTTTCCTTTTCTCTCCTCATTTTATTTTTCCCTTTCTTCTTCTCCTCACTTAGATCCCTCTCTTCCTAACAAAATCCCAAAATCCCGCTGCTTAGCTTCGACCCCAAACCTAGCTATCTTAAATTCATCATCACCACCATCAACTCCCTCAACTTGCCAGATGTGTTCATTGGGTTTTTGCCCAAAATTGTGTCGCCGATCATGCCTTAACCTTTGCTTATGCCTTTCTACCTATTCCTCACCTTTCAAAAAACCATGGGCATATATACCTGACCATCTCTCTCATTATTTCATTAATTGTTCACCTAACTCCTTCCTTATCTCCTCCTCTCTTTGTATTTCTTCTCTGTGTATCGTTCCATTGCCATCTAACTTTATATGTCATCTTCATTTCATGGAGCTTTATGTAAATTATATAATTTCACGTATTTCATTCTTACCAGCATCAAGATCTCACATTAGTCCCCCTTTGTAGCGTTAAAATCTCACGTAAACCCCTTCTCATTTGCATTAAAATCTCACGCAATAATCCACCTCTCACAACTTAGCCTATTTATGTCAACTTTTGACACTACCACCCTCTAATATGCATCATTTGATCATGCCACACCCTCCTAGTTGTGCCACTTCTCCATGATAACCCATCCTAAGTAACACGACACTTCCACACCACTTTGCCACCACCAACATCACACTTCCATGCCACTCAACCACCACTGTAATATTCCAAAATTTTAAAACCTAGAATTTAATAAATAATCTTCATTTGGGATAATTTAATTTTTAAATTAATTAATTTAATTATTTTGCGGATCTTTGGGTGTATATATATATATATTTGATTCTTTAATAAATTAGAATAAATATTTTATTATTTTATCATACTCATTTTATTTAAATAATTTTTCAAACCCATATTTTACTAAAAAATTTCCTCTTAAATTTTAAATAAATTAATTTATTAAATTAATTTATCCATCTAAATAATTAAATACCTATATTTCAAAAATTATTTTATCCTTATTTTTCCCCTTTTTCTTTTCCCTTTTTTTTTTTCCTTTTCTTCTTTTCTCATTCCTTCGGACTACCTGACCTACCCTTTTCTCTTCCCCTCCTTGCTAGGCCTCTACTCCTTCCTTCTCTTCTCTTCTCCCTACTTCGCCGCCCTAATCCGCCTCCCTTCTACTTTTGTTCTTTCCTTTCTCCCCCAGTTGAGCCAGCCTAACCCTCCTTTTTTCCCCCTCTCCCTCATGCGCACGGGTGACCTTATTTCCCTTCCTCGCCTGACCTGCATGCTAGCCTCCTTCTCCTTCCTTCTTTCTCCCCTTGCGTCGATGAAGCCATGCCCGCTTATAACTTGCACACTTGCCAACCAGCCCCCTACATCCCCGCTATTGCAACCTACCCTCTCCCTCTCTCTCCCGTCTTTTTCCCTTCCATTTTGAATCAAACATAGCCCCTTTTCTTTCCCTTTTCTCCCTTCCTTCTCTTTACCACCCTACACACGACCCCCTATAGCCTGCACCACATACTCGAGCTGTGCTTACCTTCTTTCCCTTTCCCTTTTCTTCTTCTTATCTCCTCCTTCTCTGCCCATTTTTGACCTCCCTCGAGCTTCCTCATCTCCCTGCAGAACCCCTCTTTTTTTTCTTTCTTTCCTTCTCTTCTCCTCCCCTATTTTTGCTTCGCCACCCTCAACCACCGCTTTTGCTACCCAACTGACCACCACAACTACCCTTGGCACCGCTCGCTACCTCCCTGCACCACCTAGTAACCACCCCTTGCCCCTATAACTACCCTTCCCCTCATTTCTATTTTATTTCCCCTTCAAGGCCTCCATCCTGCACCACCATCTTGCGCCGCAGTAACACCCCCAAAATTTACTACTAAAAAAATTCATTTTATTAAAAGAATTAGCGGAAGAAAAATAATAAAACCATAAATTTCGGAGATTTTACAGCCACATTTAGTACCAGATCGGTTTACTCCTACCGTTCTAGTATCAAGTGCTAAGGTTGAAAGAGAAAAATACAACTTACGAGAAATTCAAACCATAATTAAATCAGAGTAGTGTAAATGACAATTTACAATAATACAATTCACCAATGGTGGTTACACGAAAAATGATCACATTTAAACTAGGGGTTAAAAGAGAGAGGTGAAACCCTAAAAGTCTGGATAACTTCCTTATGCTCTTTCTCATTGCCCACTTGAATAGCACCTGAAAATGACTTGCAAAGGACACTGCCCATTGAATAGGCAGGGCCCCACGAATGGAACCCTTCAGTACTATGATACTGAGTAATCCTTTCAAATACACCGAAAAGTAAGCCCGCAATGCCACACATGAAACAACACTATATACATATGTAATGAGAGGTGCATACGTAACATTCACATACATAACAAGTCCATCAAATGTTCATAGTTCAAAACGCACAATCAATACTTCTAGGCCTTAAGCCATTAGTCTATGATTATTCAATCATCTCTCGGATTATATATCCATGTGAGTGCGGGAACCCCACTATTATAGCCAGTGGATCGGAATACATACAGGGTAGAATACTCCTAACCACAATTATTGTCGGTGGACCGGTCTCTAGGACAGAACGCTCCTGGCCACTATTATTTGCCGGTAGGCTAGTCTGGCCATGACTCACATGGTGTTCCACTATAAGTGATTGCAATTTTTCATGATTTATTCACAACTAAATCGGATTTATTGAGCTCGGGATCCCCCACTATTATAGCCAGTGGACCATAATACATATAAACATCATCCAAGGCAACATGCTCCTGGGCCACTATTATATTTGGTGGACCGGTACTCATAAACGTCTTCTAGGACAAAACACTCTTGGGCTACTATTATATCCGGTGGATCGGTACTCACAAACATAATTCATCCGGGCTCGACTCATTAGTCTTTTACTTTCACGCTTAGTATTTTTCCTTTTAATCATCACAACAATTCCATTTAATTGCCTCGAAGAGGAGATCAAGATCCTAAGACACAAAGGTACACTGGTCATATCGGTGCATACAAGCTACTCAATACCTTCAACTATCAACCTAGGGAGGCAAAGGTACACTGGTCATACTGGTGCATACATCTAACTCATTACCTTACCGATAAGGACACCTAATCCATAAGTATGCATACCCCCTAAGTAGGTCCGTAGAGCTAAATAGAGTAAGATGTAGGGCCTGGATAGGGCACAAAGGCATGCCAGCAAATACTAGAATAATCGTGGGCTAAACCACGTCTCTAAGGTAGCGACCCCTAAAGAGCCACCATTCTCGATCTCGAGGTATTTCGCTTTAAGTATTAGCGTATTAATTAAGGTAATCACGAAAAGCACATCAATTAGATATATATTCACTTTCAATCGTTCTGATATCATTAGGTATTCCTTATTCATACGGTTATCCAAAATAACATAGAGGAATCATTAAGGCCATCATAATCTCATCCAATTTTGATTTAGGATTCGTTCTCGTGATACATACTAATTGTTAAATACCATTATCTTATTATTCGGTGTTACTTGAGTCTTATTATGAAACTCCGTTATCACAGCGACATATTTGATATGGGTTAGTGATTTACCCTTTGCTTAAATAATTATTAAGTCATCCCTTCTCTACTTGCTAATTTACCATATTACCCTTCATGTTGCATAATTACTAAATTGCCCCTTGCTCGGTTTAGGTTACCAAGTTATCTTCCACACTTATTAGGTCACCAATCACCCTTCATAATTGTTACACTTATCATATCTCCATTTGGTTGGTTAGATTACCAAATTGCCCTTCTCCTTGTTATAATTACCAAATTGCCCTTTAGTTGGTCAAATTACCAATTTTCCCTTCTTCATTATCATAATTACCAAATTACTCTTCTCCATATCATAATTACCAAATTTCCCTTTAGTTAGTTAAATTACCACACTTACCATTTTGCCCTTCTCCATTAGCATAATTACCAAATTATCCATCTCCATTACCATAATTACCAAATTGCCCTTTTCCATTATCATGATCACCAATCTACCCTTCTCCATTATTATAATTACCATTTTTCCCTTCTCCATTATTATAATCCATTTTACCCTTACTTTCAAATTTACAATAATATCCTTTTACTTACAAAATTACCATTTTATCCTTTACCTCCAAAATTACCATAATATCCTTTTACTTACAAAATTACCATTTTCCCCTTTACTTCTAAAATTACCACAATACCCTTTTACTTACAAATTACCATTTTATCATTTTACTTTCAAAATTACCATTTTCCCTTTACTTCCAAAGTTACCATAATACCCTTTTAATTACAAATTACCATTTTGCCCATTTACCTCCAAAATTACAATAATACCCTTTTACTTACAAAATTATCATTTCGCCCTTTACTCCCAAAGTTAACATAATACCCTTTTACTTACAAATTACCATTTTTCCCATTTACCTCCAAAATTACCACAATACCCTTTTACTTACAAAATTGCCATTTTACCCTTTACTTCCAAAATTACCATTTTACCCTTTATTACACAACTTTTATTAAATTATCACCACTACATGAATATTAATATTGATACTTCATTCTCATCATCCAATTCCACTCACTATTATATTTCAACATAATACTCATTAACACTCACACATAGTAGGACACACTCTTACACAAGACATATTACTAAAATGCTCCAAGGGCTGACAATAATATTATTCATGCATCAATGGTCACAATTACATAATATAATATGGATAAATACTTAAAATTTTCATTAATAACAAAACTCCTTCCTTAATCATTATTTCCACACATGGCATATAGAATAGCATGCTCTCCTTTATATCAATCCATAGAAGCAACTACATACATTATATTAAATAGCATATATCATGCAAAATAACATATCAAAACCCTAGTGTGCTAGCATACGTTTATCCATGCACTTAAGTGAGGTTTAATGATTACCTTAATTTCCGAAAAAATAAAACCTTACCAGTATCTTGGTTAAAGATTCAAGCTTTGATTATCAAAACCAATACCTAAAAATAATATAAGTACTTATCATATAAGAAATGAGAAAACCAAAGCATAATACTTTATAAAACTTAATTAATGAAATACTTAACTTAAATATTATTATAGATTAAAATTTATTAACTAAATTAGACCAAGGAATGTAGTAACTCATGCTAATCATGCAACATGAGCTGTATGAAAAGCAAGGGAGAAAAGGGGTCGAAGCTGGTATGAAAGGAAGAAGGGGGCTAATTTTGGGTTAGGGTTTTGGGGCTAGAAAATAGGGTTGGTGGGGGAGGATTTAGGGCAAGGGAAGGGTGAAGGGGTAGCGAGGGGGTGTAGGTGGTTGTTTGGGATAGGTTGTTGGTGGCCAAGGGCGGCGGCGGCGGTAGCGAGGCTGTGAAGGTGGCTGCTGAGAAGGAAGGAAAAGGGAGGGGCTGTAGGTGTTTGTTTCATGCAAAGGAGGTGAAGAGGTGGTGGGGGAGAATGCAGGGAGTGGTTTGGTGGCTCAGGTGGCAGCAGAGACGGGGGGACGGCGGCGGAAGGAGGAGGTGTAGGGTGGTTGTCGAGAAGGAAGAAAAAGAAGAGGAGGGGAAGGATGTGGGCTACAGGGTGGCTCGATGGGTGGTGTGGTGGTGCAGGGATAAGGTAGAGGGTGGTAGGGGGTGGTGCAAGTGGTTGGTGTGGCGGTGGAAGCGGTGGAATAGGGAGGCGGTGCAAAAATAGGGGGAGAGGATAAAGGATAAGAAAATGGAGAGGAGGAGATCGAGGGAGGGAAGGAAGCTCAAAAATGGGGCAGGAAGGAGCTGTTAAAGGGAAGAAAAAGGAGAGGGAGAAGAGAGGGGGTAGGTGGCTTGGTCGGGTGGCAGGGAAAGGGAAGGGGAAGAAGGGGAAAGAAAGAGGCATGTGTGGTTGGGGTACAGGTTTAGTTTGGGTCCGAAAAGTGAAGAAAAGGATGGGGGAAGAGAAAGGGAGAGAAGGAGAGTGGCAGGGAGGTAGGTGGTTGTTGAGGTGGTGGTAGTTGCGGGGTGTGGCTCGTGGTCGGGCATGGCGATGGAGGAAAGGAAGAAGAAGAAGGGAGAAGAGAAGGGGCAGGCCAGGCGAAGGGACAAGAAAGGGGAATTGGGCTAGCCTGGTTGGGGGGAAAAGGAAGGAAATGAAAGGAGATTGGGTTGGGTGACATCGTTCGGGGGAGGAAGGAAAGAAAAGCAGGGGCTGGGCCTGCATGCATAGGGAAGGAGATGAGGAGAATAAAGGGAGAAATAGGCCAGCGATCCAACACGCAGGGGGGAAGCAAGCTATGGCCTGGCGCCCTGAAGAGAAGGAAAAGGCAAAAGAAAGAAAGGAGAAAAAGGAGAAAAAGGAGAAAGGAAAGGAAAAAAAAAGGAAAAAGAAAAGGGAAAAATAGGGAAAAGAAAATAATTTAATTTATAAAATAATAGAATGTAATATTTTTGGTAGATAAATAAATTTAATCATTTAATTTAATATTATTTAATATATGGGTTTAAAAAAGGTTAAATTTAGGAAAAATATTGGTTTGGAAATTTATTCAAATAAAATAAGTATGATAAAAAATATTTATTCTATTTTATTAAATATTCCTATCCAATTTTATATGCTTGAAAATCCATAAAATAATTAAATTGAATAAATTTAAAATAAAATTTATCCCAAATAAAAACTATTTATTAAATTATAGGTTTTTAAAATTTTAGGGATTACAACCACCCATTCCCCTCTTTCGTTGCCGCTACAACCACCCATCAACTCCTTGGCACCTCCTCTACCACCCCTTCCTCCCCTTGGCCGAAATTCCCCTCCGACCCCCTCATTTCTTCTCTTCTTTTCCCTTCCTTCTTCTTATTCTCCCTTCTTTTTCCCTATTTTTCCAGCCCTACAACCACCGCCCCTGCCACCCTGAGCCACCAACCTTCAACCCCGACCACCATCTACACCCCTACTCCCTCCGTGTACCCAGCCACCACCCTCACCTCTCTCTACAAGCCCTCAACCTAGCCCCTAAAACCCTTAACCGAATCAACCCTCTCCTTTCTCCCATCCTCCTCTTCAACCCTTATATTTCCTTCATCTTGTGCATGCAGCTCACGCTGCCATGCAATGTGATTCCTGCTGCTTATATTGAGCAAGTTTTGTTAATTTTTGAGGTATAAAAATAGTAAGTATTAATATGTATTAATTAAGTTTTTGGATAAAAAACTATTCTTTTAACTTTCTACTTCTAATATGATAAATTTTTACTAATCAAAGTAAACATTTAACCGAGATATCAGTAAAGTTTATTTGTTGATAGAAATTAGGTAACCATTATACCCTACTAAAATGTGTGGATATACGTATACTAACACATTAGGATTTTTAAATATATTTATGTGCATGTGGTATGATGTTAAGTATATTATGATTTGTAGCATATGTTGGTTGTTGAAATGAAAAGCATGTTAATTTATGTGTCATATATATAAATAATAGTTAAGGAAGGAGCCTTATTATTCATAATAATGTTAAATGCATGCATATGACATGATAAGCTAATATGGCCATTTGTAGCATAGGTAATGTTAATTGAGCCCTAGGGGTATTTTAGTAATTTTGTGTGTACAAAAGAAATGGCCTAAATAAGTATGTGTGGTAGGTGATAATGGAGGATTAATAATAAATAATAATAGATGGTGGTGTTAGATGATGTATATGGACCATGGTTGTTAATGTTTTATGTGGTAATGGTATTTTAGTAAATTTGGTATAATAAGGATGAATTAGTAATTCATAAGAATAAAATGGGTAATATGATAATTTAATAAGTATGGAGGGCATTTTAGTAATTTTGCATGAAAAAGGGTAACTAGTAATTTTGTGAGTAAAAGGGGTAAAATAGTAAAATAATAAATAAGATGGGTATTTTGGTAATTTTAATAAGTATGAAGTGTAATTTGGTAATTTAACTAACCAAAAGGGTAACTTGGTAATTTTAATAAGTATGAAGAGCAATTTGTTAATTTAACTAACCAAAAAGGGCAATTTGGTAATTTTAATAAGTATGAAGGGCAGTTTGGTAAATTAACAAGCCGGAAGGATAATTTGGTAACTTAATAAGTATGAGGGGTAAAGTTGGTAATTTAATAATTATGGAGGGTAAATTGGTGGTTTAACAAATAAAAAGAGTATTTTTGTAATTATTCAAGCATAAAGGGTAATATGGCAATTTTGCAAGTAAAAATGAGTAACTTGGTAACTTTACAAACAAGAGAAGCATTTCATTAATTTTGTAAGTATGAAGGGGGTAAATCGGTAAATTACAAATAATTTGTCAATGGATTAAATAAGCTTCCATAATAAGACATAAGTAATATTAAATAATAGGATAAGAGCATTTTGGTAAATAAGTGAATATCAGAAGGATATGACATGACATAGGGTTGAATGGATAATTAAGGGTGGGATATGATGTTTATCTCATATTCATGCAAGAGGTGCCTTAATCATTAATTATGCATGAAAATGTGTGTTGGATGTGATAGAAGTACATGTTAGGGTTTAAGTGTTCCATGATCCTTCGATGTAGACTACCAGATTCTATGACCGTATTATGATTATGATATAATAACCCTTTATGGCATATGAATAAATGGAAACGAATTCTAAAATGGAAATGGATGATAAAAGGATGGCCTTAGTGGTTTATTTAAGTTAAGATGGATAACCATATGAATAAGGATTATTTAACAAAAACAAAAACAAATGGAAATGATTAAGTATGTGGTTGTTGTGTTTCTTGTAGTCACCTTAATTAAGACACTAATAATTAATGTGGAAGACCTTGAGGTCGAGAATGGTGACTCTTTAGGGGTCGCTACCCTAATGACTTGGTTTAGCCCATGATTATTCTAGTATTTGCTGGTGTGCCTTAGTGCCCTAGCTAAGCTATACATTTTACTTTATCTAGCTCTACGAACCTATTTAGGGGGTATGTATACATATGGATTAGGTGCCTTGTCGGTAGGATATTGTGTGTCCTCATGCACCAGTATGACCAGGGTACCTTTGCATCCCTAGGTTGATTGTTGGAGGGACTATGTTGCTTGTATGCGCTAGTATGATCGTTGTACTTTTGCGTCTGTGGATTCGTGATCTCCCCCTAGAGTTAAATAAATGGACTTGTTGTGTTAATTTAAATGGAAAACACTAATCATGCAAAGTGAAAGATTATTTAGCTGGGCCTAGATGGATTATATCATTTGTATCAGTCCATCAGTTATAATAGTATCTAGGAACATTTTTCCCTGGAGGATGTATATGTGTATTAGTTCATCAGTTATAATAATGTCCAGGTGCATGTTTCCCTAGAGGGTATTCTAGTCCACTGGCTACAATAGTGGAAAATCCCAAGCTTAATAAACTAAACCTTGGATGTTAATAAATTATGGGAAGATACTAATCACTTGTAGTGGAACACCATATGACTTGAGGCTAGACCGATCCACTGGCGAGAATAGTGGCTGGGTGTAGGGTGCTTTAGAGACTGATCCACCAGTGAATAATAGTTGCTAGTGCATTATGCCCTTGGTGTTTTTGATCCACATGCTATAATAGTGGAGTTCTCGCACTCACACGGATATAATTTGAGAAATGATATTGAATACTTTTTAATTAATGGCTTAAGACTAGAAATATTGATTTCACCTTTATAATCCATTGATATAGTATAATTTTGGCCTTGGTGCTTGCCTCTCTTGGTATGTGATGGAATTGCTAAGTAAATGGACTTTGTGTTATGCATTTACTATTATATGCGGTGTTGCATTGTGTATTAGCTCTTATGTTGATTATGATTATCTCTATGTTTGCATATGTCATCGTTTTTACATCGTTTATGTATGATGTGTTGCATGCCGACCCTACTTTTTGGTTTGGTATAAAGGGTTACTTAGTACCATAATATTGAAGGGTTCTATTTGTGGGCCCCTACCTATTCAATGGGTAGAGTCCCTTGCAGGTTAGTTGCAGGTGCTATTCAAGCCATTATTGGATAAGAGCTTAAGGATTGTCTGGGAATATTTCAGGGTTTCTCTTTCCACCTTTTTAATTTCTTGTTCAATGATTTTCTCTTGTAACCACTAATAATGGTTTTTTTTTAATCTTTTGTAACATCTTTAATGCGCTACTTTGAATTAAACGAAAGTTTGAATTTATGTAAATTATAATATGTTCCTTTTTAACCTTAGTATTTGGTACTAGAACAGTAGGAGGAAATTGATCTGATACTAAGCGTGGCGGTAATATCCCCTAAATTTATGGGTTTTGCTTCCACTAATTTTTAAATAAAATAAAATTTTTTAGTAGTAAATTCTTGAGGTGTTATAACCACCAATGTCACCATATCACGCTATCAGACCTCTTCAACATGAGAAGCTCACACAACACTCCCTTAGCTGCATGAGTCACTAACGCTTTCCCCTCTTGGTTGCGTCAAATTCTGTTGTAGCCCGCTCAACCCTTGTGCCCCTTGGTTTGCTTAAGTTTTGCTCCATTTTCACCTTATTTTTCCTTATTTTTTCCTTATTTGTATTCTTAAGTTCTTATTGAGTATTATTATTTTTCCTTAGGTGATCTTATGGTGGTCTAGGAGAAGGTAAGTTAGACTTATACGTGCCTAGAAATTAGTGCCCTTTTGGTAAGGATAAATGTCGTATTTATGGATTTTTGAATGTTATGTGCGATTTGTATGTATTGTCATGATGATATGATTATATTGATAACATAATTTTGTTAATATTATTATGTGATCATGTGGTAAAATATGATGGAAAGTGAGTAAGATGAAAAAGCATGTGCTTATACGATATTGTTACAATAAGTATTATCTTGGAAACCCTAAGTGAATTAGAATGATATATAGTATTTTAATGTGGGTTTGATAAATTATGGTAATTAGAAAAATATTTTGGTTAAGTGGTGTGGTGAAGAAATAAATTGATGGTAGGAAAAATAATGATATCAGAATTATACGATTTTTGTGGAAAAGATGGGCATTCTGACATCCTTGAGGGTATTTTGGTTAATATGAGTTAAATGAGGAATATTTGATATTTTCATATGTTAAATGGTTAATAATATGCTAAGTATATCATGTGGAATGATTGGAGTAATTATGTATGGCCTAAGTCCTATAAAATGAGAAAATTACTTAAATTGGGAATAGTAACTCTAGAGGCGGGTCATTATCACATGTGTAAGATGTTGGAGTTATACCTTAATTTTTGGATATATTGTTAGTATTATATTTATAATTTTATGAGTCTTATAAAAAATATATATACTTAACTTGTGAAATTAGGGTTTTATAGGAGTTGTGGATAGTAATACAAGAGATACGGTTGTTATTGCATGTGTAAGATATTAGATTAAGACCATAATTTTTGGGTATGTTATCAATAATAATATTTTAAAGTTGGGCATTGATTTTGGTGATAAATGAGAACTATAGAAGAAATTGTGTTTAACTTGTGGAATTAGGGTTTCTTAGGGGAAATATAACATTGTCCTTTGGAAGAAATATTGGTATTCTCATGGTTATCTTTTATGTGTTTCCAATGTTTACATTAAAATGAGTCATGTGCCTTGCATTCCTATATTTTTGTTTTTGTGATGATATCAAGATAAATAATTATAAATAAGATATTAAACATCTAAAGTGAAAGATCATATCGGTTGAACCTGTCCATTCCACCAAATGAAAATAATGGCCATAAACTTTATGTTATGAGGTATTATATTATTGATACTATTCTACTAGTTGAGAATAGTAGCAGTCCCTTAATTCAATTTAAAATAAATCATCAGAATGATCGTAGTGATTGAAAAGATATTAATCACTTAAAATGAAAGACCAAGTGAGTCAGAACCGGTTGTACCTATTCATTCCTTCGGATGAGAATAGTAGCTAGGAGCCTCATGCCATGGGATTGTATATTATTGATACCATTCCATTGGTTGATAATAGTCGGGTTCTTGAACTCAATGTCAATAATATTATTGGCCTTGATTATGCCATTATCATTGTGAGACATGAAATCAATAAATAAGTTGGTATCACTATATGTTAATCTTTATGTATGTTTATCATTATTATGACCTTACGACTTGCATGACCTTACTTTGAGTATATTTTCACCTTACTCCATACAAATTCTCTTGTGTAGGTCAATGAGGAACCATTGTATGACTATGTTGTTTTTGATTCTGTACTTGTGGATGGGTGATTCTTGTATTAGAATTGGACATAGAGTCATTTTACTTGGTTATTTGCTTTTGTTTGGATACCCTTTTGGACTCTTAGTCCTAGATGTTCCTTTTAATGTATTTTTATATTGCATTTGGATTTAAACTCCAAACTCTTATCTATGTTTATATAAATATTATCTTATTTTCTATTTACCATATTTTATGTCGTCATTGTTTTACCTTGAAATCAATGTAAATATGTCATGGTAAGCCAAAATTGTGTTGATTACAACGGTAATGACCATTTATGTTGATATTATACTTCCACTAAAATGAATTTTTTTAGTAGTAAATTTTGTAGTGTTACATCTATAGTGTGATCAAACTTTGTTGTGATTAACTTTAAACCTTTATTAGTTAAAAAAATAACCTTAATTGAACCAACCAAAATTTGTATATGTCAAGAGAATACACAGTTGCAAACTCTCACTAAATATAAATATCCTCAACAGATAAAGCACCCATAATATAAATATGCTTATGTAACCACATGGATGAAATTTTATTAGTAAGTGGATCCACAATAATGGAGTTTGCACTAATCTGTTTAATAGACACTTAACCATTCTAAATTCATTATTTAACAACTAGGAACCTTTTATCACTATACCATTGCTTGATTGAATTCCCATCGTTATTGAAATACTATGCTTCCAATTTATTATCACAAAATAACCTTGATGGTATTTCAATACCATCCATTATACATATTCATGTGACAAAATTATATGTTCATATTCCATGACTAGATGCCAAAATGCTACAAATTCCGCTACTATAGTGCTATCAAATAAAAGTAGCCCAAAGTGGATCTACTACTATGATGACATCAAATTAAATAGAAATTAGATAACCATATGATCACTGACTAATATAATTTTCTATATGTGAGCATTTAACCTTTTTCTTTATATAAATAACTCATAAGTTATAACCTATTTGGCTAACTCCTAATGATCCACATCAAGGTTTACTTAAATATATACCTAGCATTTGAACAATTTTTTTTGTATCTGGATGTGCATAATATTAAGCACACATAAGATTGCTAATAGCCAATACATATTAAATATTTTACAACTCTTTAATTTCAAGATTAAACTTTTAGGGCATTTATTTTGACTAAAATTGTCTCCCTTAGCGATAAAGGTGTCATATAGTTTGTAATCCTACATGCCAAACCTCTAATAACCTTATCGATATAGTTATTTTGTGATAATCCATTAATACCTCAAGATTGATCTCATTATATCTTAAAAGATAATACAAAAGAGGCATCACTGATCCTTCATTTCAAAAGGCCTTGATAGAAAAGTCTTAGTTCTATGCAAATTGATTATATCATTAATGGAAAGCAGTTTTTCAACACCACATAATACTATAATGTTGTGAAATAACACTTATTCCATTATAATAAGATAATCAAACCAATTAAGAATTTAGTCACAACACAAAATAATAAGGGATAAATCAAATGTCTTTATTCGTGTAATTTTATAATTACAAGAGGATTGAACAAATCAAACACTTAGTAATATTACTAACCAAAGAGTACAATAATGGAGAAGAATATTCAATCATTCAATTTTACAACTAGGGTTTTATCACACCTTTACATGGCAAAACAACATGTTTCGTAGAATAACCAAAAATATGGTTTATGTTTTTGAAACATAGGGGACAACATGTTAAATTATTTACTCTCACCATTTACCAAAAAAACAACCAAAAAAATTATGTTGACAAACACAATCCGTGTTAATAAATATTGGACCTCTGTTTGCCATAGAATGCACATGCCAAGCTACGCACTTCTCTAGTAGCCTTCAAGAACTAAAAACCCTATTATATCGTGCATCAAATATCAAGTCAAAACTCACATAGAAAATACTCTTTCTCTCGTATGAATTAAAATACACACAATCACCAAAAATATTCACCTCAAAAGTAAGTGAGATTATGAGCTAATGTAATTTGTAAAGAGTCTTCCAAAGAAGTCGACGAGAAAACGTCATGATGATAATTTTTTCTCTTCAAGCAATGTATTTAGATACAAGATAACCCTTATGTCTTTTGAAATTAATTGATAAGACAGAAACCTTCTAGTAATGGGATAATATCCTGTACTTTAGCGTCTTATATTGACTTATACTTCTCATTCATGGCATTATTCCACTTTCAGAATTAGAACCATATATCTACTGATGAAAGGTGATAGGAGCATCTTTCTAATACTTCATTTCTTACTCACGATTTGGAAAAATACTAGAATAGTCTAAAGTAAAATTTATCCTTTCTCTAGCAGATCTCTTTAGCTCTTAAGAGTGTTAAGTTTGTTCTTTTGGATGAGAGTTAATTTAACAATGTCTTATTAAGGTTCCTTATTTTCTTCTTGATTGAAGACATATATAAAAAATTGTATATCATCATAGGCTATATTGGAAATCAAAAATTGATTCCTCCTTATAGATAATTTCATTACTATATTTCTTCCCTGTGATCAATATCCTCTAGAGATGTTACAATTTTCATCTTAGATTTACCTTAAGTATAAGGTTAGAAGACTATAAAACCTCAAAATCACTCTCATTAAGTATGAGATTATAAGGCTATAAAGCCTCTAAATCACTCTGAATAATTGATAAATTAGTTACTCACACCTTTAGAGTCTAATTTCCTTATAAGGACTATCCTAAATGTGAAAGACCATTCAATTCCGTTATAATAATTATTTTAGGACGTTCTGTGTTAAATGTACTATTTCTATGCATATTATTATGGCATATTATATATATAAATTTAATTAGGATAAAATTAGGATAGAATTTGAGTTATTAGTTTTAACTATAGTTGGTACCCTAATTCGTATTTGTTTTACTAAGGAATCCTAATTATACTTACACGATATTTTACCCTGAGTTTAGCTTTCCTCAATATCACCCCTACCCTATTAATATTTTTGGTGTAACATCCCCATTTTTACCAGTTGAAATTTGTTTTTGTAGAAGCGTTAATTACTAAATTATCGAGTGTTACCACCACACTTAGGATAAGTTTGGCTCCTCGCATTTCTTACGCTAATTATTGAGGTTAAAATAAAGCTCAACCAAAGTAATTCAGCGGAAATAGAAATAATACATAATAAAGTTATGAATAAATGTCATAGTACAACCATATAACCAAAGTACAACAAAGGACATAAGAGCCAAAAGGAAAACCACTTATAACAAAAACCAACACCTAAAAATACAACTTCGGTTTGTCCTAACAATTAGAGCCCAAGGCTCATTTTTAAAATGGAACCTCTTCCTATGGAATCTACTTGTCCTGCCCGCGCTTATAACCTTTATGCCATTTGATGACCCTCACATAGTCATTGCCAAAAGTAGTATCAATATGATTTCCTCGTACTGAGTAAATCATAATGTCTTGTAAGACGAACCATACCTATATTCCACATAGCCACACAAACATCGAATATCACACATAAGAAAAAGGTATAAACTGTACAAATAATACTTATGGAGAAACATATATCTTGGTCCATGTCTTAACTCAACAATAAAACATACCAATCCACTTCTCATCATTTTAAATTGTAAACTCATACTTGATTAGTTAAATACATTCCAAACATATTGGTAGAGCACTAAGGTAACTACCAAAACATCAATTCAAAATAATACTAGGGTAGAGCATGTAGGCAACTACCAAACCAACAAATCCAAGGTAGGACATTGAGGCAACTATCGAACCATCAATCCTACCAAGGTAGGGAACTAAGACAACTACTAAACCAATGATCCATTTATTTTATTACAAAACAAACATTTTCATTTTACTTCCTTACTTGAGAAGGATAAAAATAAACCCAAGGACATAGTGGAACACCTAGTCATATTAGCACCCAAAAGCAATACAATACCCTTAGCTAGAGCCTAGGGACATAGCGGTACGCCTGGTTATACCGGCGCCTGAAAGCAATACAGTATTCTCCCAACCTCGGTCATCTAATCCTTAAGTATTAATACGCCCTATAGGGCTCATAGGTCACCTATAGAGTAGAGTAGGGCCTTAAATTGGGACACAACTAGGGTTGTTCATGTTATCCAATATCTGATGATCGGATCAGATATCTAAATCTATCTGATATGAAATATCAAATAACCAATTTGATTTTTTTTTTCAAATCAAATATTGAATCTAATAAATAAAAGATCAAATAAATTGGATACCCAATCCAACGAATACAAATAATATCTAATCCAATAAATTATATACATATACACTCTAAACACTATTTATTTTTCATAAAACATTATTTTATATAGTCATATATGTGTGTGTATGTGTGTATAATTTGAAATGATTATTTATTATAAATAAATTTTATACTTTTTAATTATTATTTTGATTATATATTTAATTATTATCCAATATTTGAAATTAATAATTTAATATAATGCAATTTAATACTCAAATCAAATTATTATATTATATTTGTTCAAACTAGATCAATATTTTTATTTTTTGATTGAATAATTTTTTATTCAATATTTCTCAATTGTGGACCACTTGAAAGTTTTGGATATTCAACATATTATTTGTTATCCGATCTGAAACTCTAGATTTATGAGGCTTATACCATGGGATTTGAATCAAAACATGATAATAACAGAATACCTACAAAATCTTAGACATGCGGACGTAAAACATTTTACATGTTACCATGCATACAACTTAATTATCAATAATAACGCCTATCATCCTTTTAGCATATTATCATTTTATCATGCATACTAAAATACTTGAAAAGCATAAACCCTAGCATGGTTCTAGGTATAAAAGTTCCTAGCATGCTCGCATATAGTTTTCTACCATCTTATGAGTGATTGGATTTACCTAAATCGAAGCATACACAAAAAATACAAAAATATTGCCTTCTCTGAGATCCTCAAAGATTACCTAAGAATTTAACATCCAATAACACATGTAGTAGCATTTAATATATCATAAAAATAACCTAAAATTAATTAAACCAACTCAATACAACTAACCATCCAAATAAGGAGAAACGCCACAATAATGGAACTCACGAACCAAAGGGAGGAGGAACATCAAATGAGGGAAGGAAGAAACAAAAAAAATGGTTAGTGCAAGGGGTGTAGGTTTGGTTTTTTTGGATGATGCTAAGGAGTTAGCTATGAAGAAGGAGGGTGCAATAAGATGGGTGAATTCAGTAGTTTTTTGTTGAAGCAAGGGGTGGTTTGTGGTAGTTTTGCCAAGGGGGACTATTGTGGTTATTTTGTGTGCAACTTAGGGGTGGTTTTGGGGTGTTTTATTTTATGTTGGAGGGTAGCTTCGATAGATTTTGCTACAACTAGGGTAGAGGATTTTGTAACACCCCCATTTTACCAGCTATTTTATTTTTATTTTAATGGAAGTATTAGTTAATAAATTACTGGGCATTACTGGCACACTTAGCATAAGTCCACCTCTTCACCTTTCTTACATTAAGTGCTAAGGCTAAAACAAAACTTTCCTAATGTAATTCAATGGAAATAGAAATAATACATAATAGAGATACAAATAAATGTCGTAGTATAAAATTATATCCAAAGTACAGTATGAGACTTAAGACTTCGAAGGAAAACCGATTGTAACCAAAATCAACACTCAAAGGTACATCTCCAGTTTCCCTAAACTCTTAGATCTAAAGGTCCTTTCTAAAAATGGAACCTCTTCCCGACTTATAAGCTTCATGCTATTCCATGGCCTTTAAATATTCATTTGCAAAAGTAGTATCATTACAACTTCTTCATATTGAGTAAATCACAAGATATAATAGGAGGAAACATACCCACATTCCACATAGCCACACAAAAATTGAATAGCACACATAAGCACAAGGCATAAACCATATAAACAATACTCATAAAGAAACATATATCATGATCCAAGTCTCAACTCAACAAAAAAACACATCAATCAACTTCTCATCATTTCAAAGTGTAAATTCATTTTTGATTAGTTAATTACATTCCAATCCTAGGGATATGACACTAAGACAACTACCAAAACAATAGTCCAAAACAATAATAGGGTAGGGCGCTAAAGCGACTACCAAACTAACAAATCCAACATAGACTAAGGTAGGGCATTGAGAAAATTACCAAATCAACAATCCATTTCTTTTATTACATGAAAAATATATCCATTTTACTTCCTTAATCGAGAGGGATAAAAATAAACCCAGGGATATAGTGGTACACCTTGTCATATAGGAGCCTGAAAGAAACATAACACCCTTACCTTGAAATTAGGGACATAGGAGTATGCCTGGTTATACCAGCACCTGAAAGCAACACAGTATCCTTCCAAACTTGGTAACCTATTCCATAAGTATCGATACCCCTATGGTCCCGTAGGTCACCTATAAAGTTGAGTAGGGCATTTAAATGGGGCACATCGACACACTAGTGAACCAAAAATGAGCGCTAACACCTTACCTCTAAAGTAGTGACCCTTAGAGAACAACCATTCCCAAATCGAGGTCTTTCACTTTAATTATTAATATCTTATGAGGTTATTAAATAAAGCACATAAACATAAAAATTTCCATTTTCCATACTTAACCATTTCCCCCTTAATTTCTAATTTTTTAGATAAACCCTAAGGTTTTAAGTCTGTATCAAGCCAAGTCAAATCTAAGGTCAACCTATCAAAAGGCTAAGGCCATCCCCACATTCATTTTTTATGAATGATACATTAAGTCAAAATTACCAAAATACCCTTCAAAACTCTAGTTTTCAAATTTTACTCAATTTTCTTATCAAACCTTATGATCATGCGTGATTTGTCTTGAGTAGGAAACAAGGAAATATTTCACATTATTTTAGCACATAGATACACTTTGCATTTTGGCAATTAATTGTATTTTCTACTTTTCATACATTTAATGGGTTGCACCCACTAAAACCCTAATCATGCGACTACCATGTACCACATCTTTCATGCAGCATACACACACACATTTAGAGCATGTGACATCATTTAAATAGGCATATTATCATCATAGTACATGTAGGAGCATATCTCTAACCTTAGGCTATACAAAATAGAATTTGTCATAAGCTAACCCTAATCATGCGCATAAGTGTCCATGTGAACTATCATAACCCTACTTCTATGCATGAGAATTTATGAGGCGTATACCATGGGATTTGAATCACAACATGATAATAATGGAACCTCTAACAAAATCTTAGACATGCAGATGTAAAACATTTGACATATTACAACTTGATTATTAATAATCATGCATATCATCATTTCACCATATTATCATTTTATCATGCCTACTAAAATACCTAAAAATCATAGACCCTAGCATGATTCTAGGTCTAAAATTTCCTAGCATGCTCATTTATGATTTTCTACCATCCTATGACTGATTAGATTTACCTAAATCCAAGCTTATACATAAAGTCTTCTCCAAAGTCCTCAAGAATTGCCTAGAAATTTAACACCCAATAACACATGTGTTAGCATTTAATATATCATAATAATAACCCAAAATTAAACCAAATAACTCAAGAATTACTAACTGACTAAATAAAAGCAGCAAGGAAGCTAAACAAACTCACACAACAAAGGAGGAGGAATCAGTGGAAGTTGATGAGAAGAGGGAAGGAGCAACAGTGGAACAGGCCAAAAATAGGGGGTAGGAGTGGCCAAAATTGTTGAAGCCAAGGAAGGGGATATGGGAAGAAAGGTGCAGCAAGGTAGGTGGCTTCAACAACTTTTATAGAAGTAAAGGGGGGTTGCGGTTAGGGATGGAAATGGGTTGGGTCTGGGTTGGATCCACTCAGACCCACAGCCATACCCATTTATATTACTTAAACCCAGACCCTATTCAGACCCATTAGGTCTCAAAATTTCTGAGCTAGACCCAGATCCACCAAATCTAACAGGTAATCGGGTTGTAAATAGGTTTGATTATTTTTTCTAGAAAAATATTTAATAATCTATGTAAATACAAATAGATTTATATTTTATATAGCTTAATATGTATTTTTTGTTAAAAAAAATCCGCTAAGTGAAAAAATATACATTTTAAAATAGTTACGTTAACTTTTCAAATGGTGTTTTAATACTTTTGAAATATAATATTGTACATATTTCTTATAAAGTAAATATATAAAAATAAAATTAAAAAAATAAATAAGGAACTCAAATAAGATTACGGCAATGATTACAAACATAATATTAGTATGTATTTATATATGTACACACACACATATACACACACATGTATATATACTAAATGGGTTTGGAAATACTGGACCTAAACCTAGACCCATTTAGGTACATGTGGACTCGTGCCTAATCCAGGCCCATCGAGTCCAAAAATCATGGACCTAGAACTACTGAAAACGAGGTGGGTCTAGTAGGTCTGGGCTCGGTCCATGATCCATTACCATCCCTAGTTGTGGTAGTTTTTGCCGAAAGGGGGGTGGAGCTTTTAGTGATTTTGTGTGCAATGTGGGGGTGGTTTTGGGGATTTGTTTTGCACATTGGAGGGGATATTTGGCACATTTTTCTATAGCTAGGGTAGGGGGTTCGGTAGTGGAGGGTGCAATAAGGAGTTAGAGTGCAGAGGAAGTTTTCAATAGGGTAAAAATGGTGAAAACCAATGGCAAATGATGGAGTTTCTTCTTGCTTGAGGGAGCTCGGAGAAAGAGAAGAAATGTGGGCTGCTTGGAGTGTAACACCCTAAAATTTACACATTTGTTTTAAAAGAAATACTCATAAATTAAAACTGTAAATTCTGGGAATGTTACTGCCACACTTAGTACCATACCAGTTCACTTCTACCGTTCCGGTACCAAACGCTTAGGCTAAGAAAACACTATCAGTAATACCGTACCAATTCAAATTTATAAAAAATGGAATCAGAGTACGCGCAAGTCTTACATAATTTGAAATACCAACTATTGTTTTTCAAATAATAATTAAAGAACATTAATAAAGTTGTTTCTACAACTTAAACATGATAAAAATAACATGAGTCATAAATTAAAAAGAAAACGGCCACGTCTCTCTAGAAATCGATCCAGCCCAGCTATCACTCTTCCCCTCCTAATGTCCCGTAGACATCAATAGCATCAAAGTAGGTGTCTCCTACCCACAATAGGTTAGACGGGCCTTCTGCTCGTGGGAATGAGCAACACCCATGAAACGGGTGGTCAGTACGCTATGTACTGAGTAAGGTAACCGAGTACTAAGGCCAGCATATACCACATTAATTCATGCAGGATAATGATCAACATACATTTACAAATCCACACATATGACACATAGAAACATAAAATGAAATCCATAATTTATAATCAACAAATCCATACATGAGGCCCAAAAGATTAATCATTTAATCTTTCTTTTATCAAAAGTCGATACACACCATGCCTTTTATCAGATCCATGCAGAAACAGGAACACCGCACTTATTATAACCGATGGGCCAGTCACACATAGGACCTCATGTCCTAACCACTATTATTACCGGTGGATCGGTCACATATAGGGTAGAACCTTAACCACTATTCCTGACCGGTAGATTGGTCTGGTTCCTACTCGCATCGTGTTTCACTATAAGTAATTAATGTCTTTTAAGAGCTTTAAAAATTCTGGTTTATGTTTATTGAGCTCGAGTCACCCCACTATTATTTCCGGTGGGCCGGTCACACATAGGACCTCATGTCCTAAACACTATTATTACTGGTGGATTGGTCACACATAGGGTAAAAACCCTAACCACTATTCCTAACCTGGTGGATCGGTCTAGACCCGGCTCTATAATCTTCCACTTTAAAAGATTAATGTCTTAAGTATTTTAATCACAACATTTACCATTCACAAACATTTGCCCAGATGCAAACCCTAATCCACATGCAAACCCTAATCCACATGCAAACCCTAGCTTCACGTAGACCACACTTCCATGCAACCCCAATTCATATGCAAACCCTAGCTCCACGTATACCACACTTCCATGAAACCCTAATTCATATGCAAACCCTAGCTCCACATATACCATACTTCCATGCAAACCCTAATTCATAAGCAACCCTAACTCCACGTAGACATGCTTCCATGCAAACCCTAACATCATGCCCTTTCATGCAAAACCCTAGCATCATGTCATTTCATGTAAACCCTAACACCATGCCATTTCATGCAAAACCCTAACACCACATTGTTACACTCTCCATCATTATTTTACAACCCTAATATGCATGTCTTAAGGCCTTATCATACAATAATAATAACATAAACATACACATAATCTTCATGCCATGATTTATTCATACCAACATATTTCAACTCTATAATCATGCCACATACGAAATAATTAATAATAATAAACATAGAATACATGGCATATGAAGCACATAATGCATATAAACACACAAATGGCCTTAGTAAACTCTTACTTAAAACGACACTGGTCTTGATGCACGCTCCTATTCCACTTGAGGGGTTTGACTGGGTTCACCTATTATATAAAAATATACTAGAATTAGGCTCCCTTATAAAATTTTATTATTTTCTAACCTATTATAAGATTTGGTTTTTAATTAAAACACTATTACATAATAATTAACTATACAAAATATTACTTAAAAATACAATTAATTACTATTTCCATTCGAAAAGGGTGGTGATATAAGGGTTTCTACCCTTCACCAAAATAGTATGAGTAATAGTAATGATAATAATAATAATAATAATAATAATAATAATAATAAAAGTAAAACATGATTAATAATACTCTTATTAGTAGAATATTAATATTAATAATACCATAAATCTTAAAATTACAAGATGGCTTTCAAAACCACCCCATTTAATAATAATACTATTCGAAAATGTAATAATGATATTAATATTATATATATATACTTATAATATAAAAGTTAATAAAGATAATAATAATAATATAATTAGTAATAATATTAAAAATGTTAATAATAGTTGTAAAAAGCAAATGTGTGAGACTTAGTTAAAATTTTAAGTTTCTAACCCTCCTGAAATAATTACAATATTAAATAAATAATTACACTAATAATAATAATATTTATAATATTATTAATAATAATATTAAACATGTAATAATTCCATTAAATAACCAAAATTCGAGATTAATAATTTATCTAACTCAAGAATACTCCCAAACCTGTCAACAAAATTTATCAATTAGGATACAGTTAATAACAATAATGATGGAAACCGGTTAGGGTTTCGCAAAGGATCGAAGATTTAATCGAGCGCGACGCTCGATTTCCGCTGGTACAGCCTAAGGAAAAACTTTCCAAAGGAAGAACCACAATTGATTCAATGGCAACTGAATTTAGAAGGTGAATGATCAAGATCGATCGAGAAGAGAACGAGACAGAAGCAGAGAAGATGCGAATGAGAGAATCGCCAAGAGAGAGGAGGAGTCGAGAGAGATCGAGAATATCCTGAACTTTATTTCTGTCGAAAGGTGCGTATATTACAGAGTATCAGCCTATTTATATGTACACAGAAACCGTATGATACAACAATACATACGAATGATACAGCCTTTATGGATGGGCGATACGATCTATTTGGCCCAAAAAATATAAGGTGTCGAACAGCCCAAACCAACAGCACCAACGTAGAGTGTCGTCCAACGAGCCATCATATAAAAAAAATGACCCACTAATACAATTAAGTTTAAGGCTTAATTTTCCCATCAGCTACAACACTATAGCTAATCATGGTCATTAAGGATTGATTAATCCACAATCCAACTAGTCCCATTTAAGGATCGGGTGGCGGATTATACAACCATCCTAATTCCCATTAGCCCATTCCGACCGACGAATGCATCATATGGGATTACAAAATATTAAAGAAAAATTTACATAATCTGTAAACTCCAACATATTCTGCACTGCTCAGCAATTATGTCCAAGTCCACAGAATCCATATGCTGCAATATTATCCTATTAATTCAACAAATAAGATAAACAATTGTAAGTAATTAATTCACAACAAATTTCAAAATTACTTAAATATAAATTTACGGGATTCACATCATTCCCCTCTTCTTGGAAAGGTTTCGCCTCTGAAACCTGAACAAGTCCCAGAAATGGACTAAGGTCTGCCACATTGAAAGAATTACTCACATTTCCAAACTTAACAGGTAAATCAATTTTATAGGCATTGTCATTAATTTTCTCTAATACAGTGAATGGTCCATCCCCTCTAGGATCCAATTTTGACTTCCTAAGATTTGGAAACCTTTCTTTCCTTAAATGAACCCAAACTAAATCTCCAGGTTTAAAAATCATTTTCCTCCTTCTTTTATTAGCATGTTCAGCCATCTGTTGTACCTTCTTATTAATTTGTTGTCTTACAGTCTCATGTAATTTTTTAATACATTCAGCTCTAGATTCAGCATCAAAATTTTGCAGATCAGTATGAGGTAAAGGACTCAAATCTAATGGAGTTAATGGATTAAAACCATACACAATCTCAAATGGAGTTTTATTAGTTGTAGAATGTAAAGTCCTATTATAAGCAAATTCCACTTGAGGTAAAACATACTCCCATTGTTTAAGATTCTTTCCAAGGACAGCCCTCAACATATTTCCCAAAGTTCTATTAACCACCTCAGTTTGACCATCAGTTTGAGGGTGACAAGTTGTAGAAAATAATAATTTAGTCCCTAATTTACCCCACAAAACTTTCCAAAAATGGCTTAAAAACTTAACATCCCTATATGAAACTATAGTCTTAGGAATCCCATGTAACTTAACCACATTAGAAAAAAATAATTCAGCCACTGCTATAGCATCATTTGTTTTATTATATGGTATAAAATGAGCCATTTTACTGAACCTATCTACCACAACCATTATTGAATCCTTAGCTCTATTAGTCCTAGGTAATCCTAAAACAAAATCCAAAGACACATCAACCCAAGGATGATTAGATACAGGCAAGGGGGTATGTAATCCAAAAGGTTTTGAAGTAGTTTTTGCCTGTCTACATTTAATACAATTAACACAATGTTTCAAAACATCCTTTTTCATGTGTGGCCAATAAAAATGTTCAATTAAAACATCTAAAGTTTTCTGAGTTCCTAAATGTGCCATTAATCCACCACTATGTGCTTCTTGAATTAATAATTCTCTATAAGAGCATGCAGGAACACATAACCTATTTTCCCTAAACAAATACCCTTCATTAATAAAATATTTTCCTTGAGAGGATATTTCACACCTTTGATATATTTCTTTAAAATCATTATCCTCTAGATATAATAGCTTAATACTGGAAAACCCTAATAAAGTAGTGTCAGTAGCATTCAATAAAGCATATCTCCTAGATAAAGCATCTGCAACTATGTTATCACTACCTTTCTTATATTTAATTATGTAAGGAAAACTTTTAATGAATTCTATCCATCTACCTTGTCTCCTATTTAATTTTGACTGACTCTTCAAATACTTAATAGCCTCCTGATCTGTATTAACTACAAATTCTCTATGCCATAAATAATGTTGCCATACCTCCAAAGCCCTTACTAAAGCATACAGTTCCTTTTCATAGGTAGAATAATTCAATGTACTACCATTTAATTTTTCACTAAAATAAGCCACTGGTTTTCCTTCTTGAGACAGTACAGCCCCTATTCCTAACCCTGAAGCATCACAATCTAATTCAAACATTTTTTCAAAGTCAGGAAGACTCAAAACAGGTGCTTGGGTTAACTTATTCTTAAGTGCCTCAAAAGATTGCTGCTGTTCTAATCCCCAAATAAACCCATTATCCTTTTTTGTTATGGTAGTCAAAGGAGCAGCTATAGTACTAAAATTTCTCATAAATCTTCTATAAAAAGAGCACAGTCCATGAAAACTTCTTACTTCAGTTACACTTTTTGGCACAGGCCACTCTTGAATAGCCTTAATCTTTTCTTCATCTACAGACACACCTTCTTTTCCTACCACAAATCCTAAGAAAACCACACTTTCCAGACAAAACCTAGACTTAGCTAAATTAGCATAAAGTTGTTCTGCTTTAAACACATTCAAGATAATCCTTAAATGTCCCAAGTGTTCCTCTAAGGATTTACTATATATAAGTATATCATCAAAATAAACAACCACAAATTTCCCAATAAATTCCCTTAATACATGGTTCATAAGTCTCATAAAAGTACTAGGAGCATTTGACAACCCAAAAGGCATCACTAACCATTCATATAGCCCAAAGTTTGTTTTAAAAGCTGTTTTCCACTCATCCCCTAGTCTCATCCTAATTTGATGATATCCACTCTTTAAATCTATTTTAGAAAATATAACAGCACCACACAAATGATCCAGCATCTCATCCAGCCTAGGAATTAGATACCTATATTTAATAGTTATCTTATTTACTGCCCTGCTATCCACACACATTCTCCAACTACCATCCTTTTTAGGCACTAGTAATACAGGTACTGCACAAGGACTCATAGACTCTTTAATATATCCTTTACTTAACAATTCTGATACCTCTCTTTTTAACTCCTTAACTTCTTCAGGATTTGCCCTATAAGCAGGTCTGTTTGGTATAATAGCTCCTGGAATAAAGTCTATTTGATGTTCTATTCCCCTTAATGGAGGTAATCCACTAGGTATATCCTCAGGAAATAATTCACTATATTCTTCCAGTAATATTTTCACTGTACTAGGTACTTCCTCCATTGTTCCTTTCTGACGCTCATAGCAGTCCTTAAAAACCATCAAATATACATTAGCATTTCTTTTTATTGCCTTTCCTACATCCTTACCTTTAGCATAAAATCCAAAAGTTCCTTTCATGTCCTTTGTACTAAGATCATTTCCCAAATTAGACTTAGTTAACTCCTTATAATCAGATTTAATTTTGGTTTGATCTTCAAATATTTCCTTTGGAGTCATAGGTGCTAAAACAATCTTCCTATCATCCTTCTGTACTGTATACCTTCCTATCATATTGCCAAGGCCTACCTAACAACAAGTGAGCAGCATGCATAGGAACTATATCACATAAAACAGAATCCTCATATTTACCTAATTTTAAATTCACTAAAACCTGTTGACTAACCTTAACATCTCCCAACTCATTAAGCCATTGCAATCTATATGGTTTTGGATGTTTAGTAGTGGTTAAACCTAATTTAGATACCAATAGGGTACTAGCAGCATTAATACAACTACCACTATCTATAGCCATGTTAAAACACTTATCATCAATTAAGCATCGAGTATGGAATACATTTTCTCTTCGTAAAGCATTGGAATCAGGTAACTTATTACTATTTAAAGCTCTTCTAACCACAAAAAGATCCCTACTCACTGGTAATTCTATTTCATCTTCTAGGTCACTATCTTCCTTTCCTACTACATTAGCCCCTTCTTCCTCTTCTTCAGATTCAGATTCAGATTCTACTTCCCCAGATTCTCTAATCAAAATATTTCTCTTGTTAGGGCATTTAGAAGCTATATGACCTAATCCTCCACATCTAAAACACTTAATATCCCTAGTCTTATTTAACCCATTTGCAGGATTTGCCATCACATTCCTACCCCTTTCAGGTTTCTGTCCTGTCTTAACTTCAGTGTTTCTCCCCTTAAACTCTACCTTACTATTATTCTTCCAGTTTCCAGAGGTATTTCCCCCAAAATTTCTCCTCATAGTAGTCTTAAACCCAATCCCAGGGGGTTTATATTGCCTAGATTTCCTCAATTGAATCTCTATCTTAGTAGCTATATTCACCATTTCAGTTAGTGTTCCACAAGGATACAGCTCTACCTTATCAGCTATCTCTGAATTTAATCCACTCAAAAACCTAGCCATAGTAGCATCATCATCCTCAATAACTCCTGTCTTAATAATCAAAACTTCTAACTCTTTATAATAGTCATCTACTGATCTCACTCCCTGACTAATAGTTCGCAGCCTTTTATGCAACTCTCTATAATAGTAACTTGGTACGAATCTCTTTCTCATTAAAGTCTTAAACTCTGCCCAAGTCTGTATAGCAGGTTCCCCACACCTACGTCTAGTTAACACCAAATTATGATACCAAGAAGACGCATACTCAGTAAACTCTACTACAGCCACTTTAATTTTCTTTTCCTCAGAGTAATTGTGACACTCAAATACCAATTCTATTTTTCTTTCCCATTCAAAATAGTAATCAGGGTCATTCCTCCCATTAAACCCTGGTATGCTAAGCTTAAGATTATTTAAATTCCTATCTATGAATTCTAATTCCCTATCCTACCTATTGTTCTGTCTAGGCATCCTATCACTATTGTGGGATATTTGATCTTCTAACTCCTCTAGACTAGCTACAGGTGGAATTCTAGTCCTAGGATCTATTGGAGCCTTCCTAAAATTCCTGCTTGATTAGTGTCAATTCTGTTATTTTGCAATTCATTAAGTCTTACTTCCTGTTCCCCTAATCTTTGTTCTAGGTTAGCAGATAAAACAGCAAATTGTGCAGTCATTTGTTCTTGAAAAGTCCTAAGGGTTTCTAAAAGGTCATTACTAGATACGGATTGGTTCACTGACTGACCATTATTAGACATGATGAATTTCAACAGTAAGTAACAATCAACACAATAATAAAATAAATTGCAGAAGCAGCTGATCCAAAATTCTCAGATAACAGACACACAATATTCCACAAGAAATATGGTCGCTCAATTCTCAATAGAATAACAACAGTAGAAATTAACCCAGAATGATTCACTGTCTATAATAATTGACAAGACTAATTTGATAATATGAAATAAGTAAGAGGGAACGATATTACCGCGTCTGCTTAAGGAATCAGTTCAATTATTTAAGTTGCCCCTCTTCTTGGAACCAAAAATAGTTCGCCGGTTGTAATTTCAACCTATATACTTATTAACAACAGATAATTTGTCGAAAATTGGAAATTAAGTATAGCAGATAGTAGAATTAACAAAGGAATTTACAAATCGAAGTTACCAACAACAGTTGGTCGCACAGTCAGTCAAGATTCAGATTCTTGACCAAACCCTAGGTCGATTAGGGTTTTCTTCTTCAGACTTTTCAAAAATAGTGGACCAAAAATACTTAATCGCCGGTTTGAAAGCGACAAGAATCAATACTGAGTTCGTTGCTGCAAAACCCTAAAATTTCACAACTCAAACTAGGGTTAGCGAAAAACATAAATCGAAACAACGAAAATAAAGAAAATTTAACCAGTAATACAGAAACTACGAGCACTCTAGAAAAATCGAGGCTTTGATAACAATAATGATGGAAACCGGTTAGGGTTTCGCAAAGGATCGAAGATTTAATCGAGCGCGACGTTCGATTTCCGCTGGTACAGCCTAAGGAAAAACTTTCCAAAGGAAGAACCACAATTTCAGAAGCACAATTGATTCAATGGTAACTGAATTTAGAAGGTGAATGATCAAGATCGATCGAGAAGAGAACGAGACAGAAGCAGAGAAGATGCGAATGAGAGAATCGCCAAGAGAGAGGAGGAGTCGAGAGAGATCGAGAATATCCTGAACTTTATTTCTGTCGAAAGGTGCGTATATTACAGAGTATCAGCCTATTTATATGTACACAGAAACCGTATGATACAACAATACATACGAACGATACAGCCTTTATGGACGGGCGATACGATCTATTTGGCCCAAAAAATATAAGGTGTCGAACAGCCCAAACCAACAACACCAACGTAGAGTGTCGTCCAACGAGCCATCATATAAAAAAAATGACCCACTAATACAATTAAGTTTAAGGCTTAATTTTCCCATCAGCTACAACACTATAGCTAATCATGGTCATTAAGGATTGATTAATCCACAATCCAACTAGTCCCATTTAAGGACCGGGTGGCGGATTATACAACCATCCTAATTCCCATTAGCCCATTCCGACCGACGAATGCATCATATGGGATTACAAAATATTAAAGAAAAATTTACATAATCTGTAAACTCCAACATATTCTGCACTGCTCAGCAATTATGTCCAAGTCCACAGAATCCATATGCTGCAATATTATCCTATTAATTCAACAAATAAGATAAACAATTGTAAGTAATTAATTCACAACAAATTTCAAAATTACTTAAATATAAATTTACGGGATTCACATCAAATAATAATAATAATAATAATTAAAATCAAATTAACATTAAAAATTAGCATAAAAGCATAATAATTATCAATAAATCGAAAGGAAGTGTTGAAAAGGTCTAGGGTTTCACCTTGAGTTGGAGGGGATGGGTGGCACCGGCGGTGGTGCCCGGAGCTGGCCGGAAAAGTGATCCAAGAGGGGTGAAAATGAAGAAAAAGGGTGAGGGGGAAGGAGAAAAATAAAATAATTTTATGGGTCGGTGGAGGAGACTTAGCAGGAGATATTGGTTGGTTTAGAGGGTGGCAAAAGTGGCGGATGTGGTGGTTTAAGGTTTCGGGTAGAAATTTGTGGCGAGAGAACTAGCAAACTTTGCATGGTTATGGAGGCTCGTGCAAGGAGAATCGAAGGTTGTAGATGGTTTAGTTAATTAGAGGGTGTTGTAGGGAAGAGTTTGGGAGGAAGAAGAGGCGGCAAGATTGGCTAACGGTGGAGAACAGGGCATCTAAATTGGCGGTGGCGTACAAACATGTGCTTAGGGTTTTCAAGAAAAGAAAGCTCGATTTCGAGCCATACGAGGGGTATTTATAGTGGTGGAGGGTAGGCTTGAGTTGTGGAAGTTACCAGGAGGTCGAAGCCGGTGAGAAATGGGACGGTTATGGTGTTGATCGGGAGGTAAGATTTTCAAATTTTGCCCGACCTTCGCGAGGGAATTTGGGGCAAATGTGGGGAAAGAAGAGGAGAGTGGGGCAATTCAAACTGAAGTATGCGTCGAGGGGAAGAGAACGAGCGGGAGAAATGCCGGTCACGACACATGTGGCCGGCGGTGCCATTTTCGGGGGAAGGAGGAAGGTGACAGTTATGGTGTCGGGGAAGAAGAAGGAAGGAGGAGGAAGAAAGGTGGATGGGCCGGCGGTTCAAGGAAAAAGAAAAGAAAGAGAAGGGAGTGAACCAGGAGGTTCGGCGCGAGGGTTAATGCCGTTTAAATGAAACGGTGCGGTTTGGGTATAATTTTGAAGAAACGCAACACGCTGGCTACCGAAGGAGTAAGAAAAGAAGCAACGGGAATGGGCCGCGGCAGGGGAAGAAAAAGGAGGTGGAAATTGGGCAGCGCTAGGCCCAATTCGGGGAAGAAAAAGAAAAAAAGAAAGAAGAAGAAGGAAAAGAAAGAAAAAGAAAGAAAAAGGAAGAAAGAAAAGGAAAAAGGAAAAAGGAGGAGAAAAAAAAGGAAGGTTGGGTTAAATAAATAAATTAAAATATTTTGGGTATTTAAAAATAATAATATTTAAATAAAATAATATTTAAATTATTTTTTAGGCTAAATTAGGATTTTTAAAAGATTTTCCAAAATTTTCATTTTAAATTAATAAATTACTCTAATTTTATTTAATTAAATTATTTATAAAATTAACATTAACTTGAAACTATTTTCTCTTTCTTAATTTGAATAAAATAATTTATTTAAATAAATTCCCAAATTAAAATCTTTAATTAGATAATATTCCCAAATTTCCTTTACTTAACATATTTATAAAATTTCTTATTAATTTTCCCTACTAAATTTCCTTTTATTTTAGTAAAAATAATTTATTAAATTAAATTTTCAAATAAAACCTTATTTAAATATAGTCTTTATTATTAGAAAATTTTGGGGCATTACATGGGGTCTAACATATGACAAAAAATTAGAGGGATGAGGTTGTTAAATAAATGGTGGCATGAGGGAGAAGGTTGAGTAAAATACGGGGAGGAAATCAAGCATGGAAGAGGGAGGCGTGTGGTTCATAGGTCGTGTGAAGGATGGTTGTGCAGGGATAGAGGGAGTAGGGCGAGGTAAGAAAATATAGCATAGGATAGGGGTAAATTATTTAATTTAGGTATGGAACTGAGGTAAAGTATGTGGGTAAAATTATCCATTTATTGGAATAGGTTTATTTTACGAAACAAATATTGGTTATGAAATAAAGTTAAATTTAATAACCTAAATTCTATCAAATTTTAACCTAATTAAATTTATATATAATATTTTACAATAATAAACACATTAATAATATTATTAGTACAAAAAACCTATAATATTTATAATAACTAATTACACATAATTATTAGTTTATAATTAAGGTTTCTAAAAACAAGGTATTACAACTTTAGAGGTGGAGGGTGCAACAAGGAGTTGGTGTGCAGAGGAAGTTGTTAATGTGGTAAAAATGGTGAAAAATAATGGCGAACAATGGAGCTTATTATTTCTTGAGGGACCTTGGGGAAAGAGAGGAAGTGAAGGATGCTTATGGGATTAAATACGAAACAAAAAATGAGAGGGAGGAGGGAGTTAAATGGATGGTGGCATGAGGGAGAAGGTGGAGCAAAACATAGGGAGGAAATCAAGCATGGTAGAGGGAGGCGTGTGGTTCATAGTCTGCATGAAGGAAGGTTATGTAGGGGTAGAGGGAGTAGGGTGAGGTAAGAAAATCTATCATAGGTTAGGGGTAAATTATTTAGGTAAGAAATCTAGGTAAAATATTGGAGTAAAATTATCTAGTTACCATAATATGTTTAATTTTCAAAATGGATATTGATTACGACCCAACCTATGATTAAAAATTAAAACACACTCTCTAGTATATTTGAACCTAATTAAATTTTATAAATAAATATTTGTAATAATATTACACATATTAACAAATATATTTATTATCAAGTATCCTAAAATAATTATTATAATTAATACATATACTTACCAGTTATAATTAGGGATTTCTATAAACGGGGTATTACATTTGGTCTTCTACCTTTTTTTTTCTAGCGCAATTTTCTCATTTACATCACTTTTCCCTCATGTCAGCTATGCCCATGTTCCCCTCACCATTTCTTCCTCAACTTTGCCTCGTTGCACATCATTCTCCATTTAAGCTCCTCTTCTCTTTTTTAGTATTTTTGATTTAGAATAACATCACCGACTATTTTCTTTCTTCTTCTCCCTTCTTCCTCCCTCTAGATTTTGCTTGAACTAGCACCCTATCATTGCAGCCTTTGCACCATCAACCACTTACCGTCATTGTCATCTTCACCACTTGCCACTACTGACACCCAACCACTACCTCCCCACTATCCCTCTCATCATTTCCCACCCATCGCCACCCCTCCCCCTCATCTTTGCCTAACCATCGCCATGCCTCACCATCTTTTTTCCCTCTCCCTATTATGCTCTATTAGTTTTCATTGAGGAACAAGACTATGCACCCTCGACTATAATACCCTAAATTTTTATCTAATAATTATCCCAAGTAACTAATACCTTTATCCAATTCTAGTATCTAAAAATTAATATTTTTATTTTACTCTAATTCCTTAATCCAAAATATTAACATAATATAATTTTTATTTTGAGCAAATTATATTTTTAATATAAAATTAAATTGTGAATAATTAATATCCTAATCTTAACTAAGTTAGTTAATCAAAAAATTTTAATCTAATATTAATCATTAGCACACTTATCCTTTTCCTCATTCTTTTTCTCCTTTTCCTTTCTCTTCCCTACTTGCCTAAGTTCCCTCTTCTCGTCTTCTCCCCTTTTCCTACGTAAAACCCTCCAGACCATGCCTCTACCATGCTGCCAGCCTAACTTCCCTACCCTCATCATCATCAACTATCATCTCCCCCATATCATGGGATATGTTCTGTTGATTTTCTTTTACCTAAAACGTATTCCTCGATCGTGTTCCCCTCTCTCTACCATTTCCTCTATGCACACCGTCTTCTTCTCTACCAACCTTCATTATGCACGCACGCACGCACCATACATACATGCATACATACATATATATACCTTCAAAATTAAGCTCATTTAATGCTCAACTAACTCCACATCCTCCATTTTCTATCGAGAAACCACAACCCAACCACTTTTCTTCTTCTCTTTCCTTCCCTACTTTGTTTTTTCATCGAACAACCATCACATCCCCACACACCACCACACACCACCAATCACTACCATTTTATTCAACACCAACCACCAATACCATCCCATCATTACCCCTCATTGTTGTCGACCATCGCTACCCTATTCCACTTAATTTCCCTTATTCCTCATTGGGATTTATTTGTTTTCATTGAGGCCCATGGCTGTGCACACATCTTACACCCAACCATGCCCTCTCACAAAGTTTTCACACATAATCGTATTCCCTCGTATGCCCCCAGCCATGCACACTCATGCATGATTCTATGCGTATCCCTACACACCTTATTCCTACCCATGCAAATCTCACACAACCCACCCATGTGTGTTACCACATCTCAACCCATGCATGCGTTTCATGCCACGATCGTGCCGTTCCTTTGGCACATCCTTGCTCCATTTTAGTACACCTATGATGTAATAACCCATTTTCAAAATCCTAATTAACAAAATGGTAATTATGTATATTAGTCATAATAATTCTTATAGGAATTTTTATATTAAGTATATTATTGATATATGTACTATTATTATGAAATATTAGATATAAGGTTTAATTAAGTTAAAATTTGTTAGAGAGTGAGTTATTAAATTTTAATCCTAAGTTATATCTTAACCGGTATCCATTATGTAGTATAAATTCTATTCTAGTAACCATGTATTTACCCTAGTTCCTCAGCTAAATAATTTCCCTAGACTACTAGATTTTCTTGATCTTCCCTCCAATCCTTCCCTAGCTTAAATCCTCCTGCACCATACCTCCCTCTCCCTCTTCTTGTTTTGCTCCACATTTTCCCTCACATCACCGTCCATATAAACCCCTCTTACTCTCATCTCCTTCTCTCTTTGTGTCATGCATCACCCCCCAAAAATCCTACATTCTCCCCTCCTTTTCCCGAGCTCCCTCAAGTAAGAAAGAAGCCTTTCCATTATCATCCTACATTTCCATCATTTTTTTCTCTACAACGCACTCCACCACCTGCCAAATTTCCTTAGCTTCAGAAACTCCCATCAATCCCTCACCCTCACCTTCAGAAACTCCTATTAAAAACACCCTATGACCCATGCACAAGATCACTAAACACACCCTAATTCCCTTTTCCAAACTCACCAATCCTTCACGACCACCTTTGGCTAAAAGCATAGGTCCCATCCCTTAGATTTGGGAACTCCCACCACACCTCTATTCCTTGATACATCCTCCGCCATCGAAGCCCTGTAAAGTCACCAAAACAACCCCAAAAACCTACAGACAACCTCACCGAAATCTCCATCCCTTTTTTGGGCAAAATAGTCATAACTCTTCATCTTGACACACTATTTTTCCCTATAAACTCCCCCTTGACCTTGTCCATTCTTGCCATAGCAACCCCCTAACATTAGCCAAGGCTTCCATTGCCCCTTCCTCTCCTTATCAGCAACATCTACTAATTTCTCCTCCTTTGTTGCAAGAGTTTTAGTTGGTCCTTGTTGCTTTGCTTTGGTTGATTAGTTATCTTTGAGTTATTTTAGTAATTTTGGGTTATTTTTTTGTTGTGTTAAATGCTAATACATATGTTTTTGGGTGTTAATTTCCTAGATAATCCTTCAGCATCTAGGAGGAGATGATTTTATACTTTTTATGCAAGCTTGAATTTAGGTAAATTCAATCACTCATAAGATAGTAGAATTTATGTGCGAGCATGTTATGATTATTTAGATTTAGAATTATGCTAGGGTTTTACATTCTCTAAGTATTATGACATGCATGATAAAATGATAATATGTTAAATGAATGATACATACAATTGTTGTAAGTTAAGCTATATACATGGGTAATATGTTGTATGATTTAAGTATGCATGTCTAGGGTTTTGTTAGGGTTTTCATCCTTATTAAGTTATAATTGTGCATACTTTGCTTTAGATGTTATACTATATTTTCATCCTTACATGTACCGTGATGATAATGTCCTTGATTAAATGTTATACTATGCTTTAAATATGTGCATATATGCTTCATGGGATATATGATATGTGAGGGTTACATGTTTAGGGTTTTATGGGCGTAATACACTAAATGCATGAAAAATGGAAAATATGGTTAATTGCCAAAATGAGAAGTTTACCTACGTGCTAAAATAATGCAAAATATTAACTTTTAGCCTTTCCTGACACATTCTCGTAATATTAATATTTGGTATGAAAATAAATAAAATGATGAAATTACAATTTTTAAGGGCATTTTATTAATTTTGACCTAATGTATCTTTTAGGAATAATTATATATTAGGATTGCCTTAGACTTTTCATAAGTTAACCTTAGTGTTGACTTGGCTTGACATAAACAAATTACCTTAGTGTTTACCTTAATAATTGAAAATAAAAGGAAAGATGGTTAAATATGAAAATGGAAATTGTTGTGCAGTATGTGATAATTGTGATCACCTCATGATATATTAATAATTAGAGTGAAATACCTCAAGTTGGGAATGGTTGCTTTCTAAGATTAGCTACTCTATAGATAAGATTTTATCTCTTGTTTGATTTGGTTTGCTGGTGTGTTGCTATGCCCTAGTAAGCCTCTATTCTACCCTATAGGTGACCTACGATACTTATAGGGGGTATCGATACTTAAGGATTATGTGATCAAGGTTGGTGAATATTTTGTTGCCTTTGTACACTAGTATGATCAAGCGTACCGTTGTGTCCTTGGTTCTAAAGTAAGCGTATTGTGTCGTCTTCTGGTGCTAATATGACTTGGTATACCTTAGTGTCCCTAGGTTGATTGTATCCTCCTCGAGTAAGTAAAAAATTGGAAGTAACTATTGTAAAAACATAAAATAAACAAGGATTGATTTGGATGTGTTGATTCTACAGTTGCCTCAGTGCCATACCTTGATATTTGGAATTGTTTTTATTTAGTTATTTGTTATTTGCCTTAGTGCCATACCTTTGTATTCTGAATTGTTTTGGATTTATTAGTTCGATGGTTTCCTTAGTACCCTACCTTGGTATTTAGAATTTATTTGGATGTACTGATTTGGTCGTTACCTTAATGCTCTATCTTAGTTCTTATAATCTATTTAACTTTAGATATATTTATTGTACCTTAAGATGATGTGAAATAAACTAGTATGTTTTATTGTTGAGATTAAAACTTGATTATATATATATATATATATATATATATATTCCATAAGTATTGCATGTGGTTATGATACATGCTTTGTGCTCTATTATGATTTGTTAGACTTTTGTGTGACTATTTGTAATGTGGGTATGCTACCTCTTGTGATGTGCTGTAATTTAGTTAGTATCAGAAAGTCATACTGATTTTACTTTTGTAGATTACTATGTAAAGGGTATGGAAGGGATCCATGTGTATTACAATGATAAGGAAGAGAGTCCTTAGGAAGATATCCCATTTTAGGAATGGGCTTTTGGGTCTAAGAGTTAAGATAAACTAGTGTTGTACCTTTAAGTACCCGTTTTAATTATGTAATCAGTTTTTCCTTCATACTTTTATGTCTCTTGGTGTTTTTTATTTCCATTAGTGTACAAAGTACATTATCCACAATCTTTATTTATATATTACCTCTTATTTCCACTATTTTATTTTGGTTGTGGTTTGTTTTAGCCTTGGCACTTGTCATAAGAAAGGTTAGGGAACTAGACTTGTGCTAAGTGTTGTGATAATACCCATTAATTTGGTAATTAATGCTTCTACAAAATAAAATTTTTTAAGTAGTAAAAATGGGGGCGTTACACATGCACTACTCAAACACCACCTTAGCACAACCATAATTTCCATGTAACTAGAACTTTTCACTTATTTTTTTTATTTCCAATCCCACCTTCCTTTACTATAACTTTTTCCTCAATTCATATTATTAAGTTCTAATTATGAATTATCCTTGTTTTATTAGGTAATATTTTGTTGATTTGGAGAAAGTGGTTTAGGATTTTGTGCTTAGAGCCTAGTATCCTTGTTGGTAAGGATAAATGTCGTAGTTAGGCTTATATATATAATATGTGTTTGTATGTATATCATGTTTATAATGTTATGTGGATAACCTTGATTATGATCATGTTAGGATATGATATCTTGAAAGGGAGGAAAATGTGAAAGTATGTATTTGGGTATAATATTGGATACGTGGTATTTATATATATACATTTGGAGTTACATATCTCATATTGATACAAGGGATTGATATGTATTGATATTGGGATTCATAAGGCCTTTGAAAATATGAGTATCTTGAGGGCATTATGGTCATTTGACAGTAATATGGGGAATAATCTTGGCCTGGTAAGTTTTGATGGTGTTACTTAATATTCTATAAGCAATGTGTTTAAATGATGGGTTGAGTAAAATATAAGTTATCTAATATGATATTATGAGGTTTTACTAAGAAAAAGGGATTTTGGTTGGTCTGGGTTAAAAAATGGAGCTTTAATATTTTTGGAGGAACTATATAATGTAAATGTGCTAAGAATTACATTTAGAATATCATCAGAATAATAGACTAATTTTCTTGAGGATAGTCATGATAACAATGTGGTTGTGCTTACGTGTTCCCAATTATATGTTATTCATATCTGTATGGGTCTTCCATGATAATATTGAAGATAATCAATACCGAATAAGATATTAATCATTTAAAGTGAAAGAACATGTGAGTTTCTCCAAGGTGTTTATATGGGTCTATTATGCCAGACGATAATAGTGGCTTAAGTGTGTTTTTTCCTAAGAGATGCGTCGGTCCATTCTACTGAATTAAGAATACTGAGCCTTATACTCAAAATTAATGAGAATAAGATTAAGAGATAAGTACTAATGGATAATACATTAATCATTTAAAGTAAAATATTACGCAAGTAAGGACTAAGGTGTTGTGTTCACTCCACTGGACGATAGTAGTGGCTTAGGCGTATTATTCTTGAGAGGTGCTTCAGGTGGCTCCATTGGTTTAAGAATAGTGGTAATGTGTGTTTTGCCATAAGAGGTGTTGGATCTATTCCACCAGACAATAATAGTAGCTAAGGTGTGTTTTTCTTTATGAAGTTTTTGAGACTATTCCACTAATTTAACAATAGTGGGGCACCTAACTCATCATAAATAAAATAATAAAATATGTTATATCTAATTATGAGAGTTGGATCCACAGTTATTGTAAATTGTTTATTTATCTTGCATGTGTGATTACTTTTTGTTTTGCCTGCATGTAATTATTTGTATCCCTTACTTAGCTGTATTGTTACATTACTCAATACGTAGTATATTGATTATTCTTTTTATGGGTGTTGCTCATTCCCACGAGTAGAGGACTCGAATGTCTATGTGAGATTGATGAAGACCCACAAGGTGGTTTTCCAGCCTATGATGCTTTGTATGGGGTGGAGTGACTTTCTATATTAGGACTTTTGGGTCATGTTATCTAGAGAATAGTTTTACACAGATACCCTTTTGGACTCTTAGATCCATGGTATCCCTTTTATCTATATTTTAGATATTGTAATTGGAGTTAATCTCCCACTTGTATTCTATTTATGATGTTTCTCTTATTTTTTATTCTTCACATTTTACATTCTAATTGTTTTTTCTTGTGATTTACATTAATATGGTTTGGTAAGCCGGACTTGTGTTGATTACGATGATAATACCTAGGTATTTTGGTGTTATGTTGCCATTGTAAACATAATTTTTTAGTAGTAAAATTTAGGGTGTTACACTCATGCCTTTCCATTCCCCTATAGTACAACCAACAAATAGACTCATGCACATCTATGCATTCCTTTTTTTCTCATCCGTGTGCTTCGCTCACAACTGTGTGCACCCTACACACCCTGCTCGTGCATGTCCTATGCTCTCGACCCATGCATGCACAATCATGCCTTCTGTCTTCTCCTTATACACAATAGTGCTTGTAATCACAAACGTTCCTTTACTCCTTGGTTGCATGAAACACCACCGTTTCCCCCTCATTTGCTATAGCAACAAGTGCCACAACTTCCCCTACCCTACGTGAGTTGTGACATTTCCTCCCATCTTCTTGCGTGAGCTTTGCACATTGATTCCTCTTGATGAGTGGCTTTGTGCCATTGCTCTTTTGTTGTCCTGGTTATTCTCTAACCTTTTCTTGAGTTGGTTTAGTTAATTATTATTATTATTATTATTATTATTATTATTATTTTGTTGTATTATATGCTAATATATGTGTTACTGGGTATTGATTGCTTAGTTAACCCTTGAGGTATCATGAAGAAAATGATCTTTGTGCTTTTATGTAGCTTAGGTTTAGGTAAATCCAATCACTCATGAGAATATATAACGATCATGATAGGTTGTTTAGATCTAGAATCATGCTAGGGTTTTATATTATGTAAATATTATGAAATGCATGCATAAATTGATAACTAATATTGTATGTATGTCTAGAATTTTGCTAAGGATTTAACCTTGCCAATATATTAAACTTATGCTATGTTAAGCATTCTGTGGTTATCATTGCATGTGTATCTAGATTTTATATAAATAACATGAAATTATTCACACATAATTAGGGTTAAAATATGATAATTACTATCTACATGTTCTATGGTAAAAATTCTTCCTTACGTGTATCATGATGATAATTGTCATTTTAAATATTGTATCATGATAAAAGTATGTATTTATGTATTGCATGGAATACATGACACATTATAAATACATGATTAGGATTTCTACAAGTAAGTTGCTAAATGCAGGCTAACACGAAGGTATAATCAATTGCTAAATCTTAAAAATTACATACGTGCTAAAATATTATAATAAGAGTTTTTAATAACAGTTTTGAGGGCATTTTGATAATTTTCAACTTAATGTCATTACCCTAGAAAAGGCTTTTAATAATGGTTCCCAACCGTTATTGAATTACACTTTATTAAATCTTTAATAATGGTTACAAAACTATCATAAAAAAATCAAAATTTGTGCCAAATTTAGGGATTTTTGACATGTTTTAATAATGGTTATAAGATAAAACCATTACTAAAAAATATTTTTTTTGTTAACGTTTATAAAACATCATAAAAAAATCAAAAATTGAGCCAAAATTTAATGGTTATTCATTATAACCGTTATTGAATATTGTTTTAATAACGACTTGCTCTAAGATATATATATATATATTGTAGTTTATTCTAACCCATATACATATATGCATTCTTGATTATATACCAAATATGTAATCCATAAAACACTACCAATAACTCTAGAATTTCATAGGCATACCACAAACTTTGTTATCTCTACACACTCTAAAACTTAAAGTTCATGGATCTACAATTTCCAAACTCAATAATATACAATTTCTTGCTTATATATATGCAAGTTCATCTCAGTCTTATATATATTTGTATAGAAGAACATAAGATATAATAGATAAAAACCTAAAATGCATCCATAGATATCTAATATTGAGTATGTGAGTGCACGAACTTGACCCATTCCTCTCTAACTTAATCAAGTTCCTCATCATCATATTTCTAGCCTCGTGCATACTCATCCTTGAAAAACTAAAAATTGATACAATTCAATCATTTAGTTATATATTTCAATAATAAATACATCATAGATTAAATATATAATGAAAAAATATCAAAAAAGAAACATACATGGATTTGATCTATGTTCACAGATTTTTTCTTGAGCATGTGATCCATTGATCTACAATCATAGTATCCACAATCATTACCATTTTTCTATTGTGGACACTGTAAAATGAATTTATTTAGTTTGTTATTGTATTAGATATTAATTGGAATTGAAAAAAGATATACAAAACTGATCATCCTACATACTATTACAGACTCATACTCAAGATTCTTTGGGTCTGGAACAACATTTTCGCCCCTCCGCATATATGCCGGCCGTAGTGCCCTATATAATAAATAAAGGTCAAACACAATATTGTAACTTTATATACCTAGCTATTATATAAGAGGATATATGCATTAATAAATTAATATGAGTAAGAAGTATACTAATATGTCAATTAAATGTTTCCCTTCAGAATGAATGACAACATAAGGAGCAGAATAATTTTAGAGGGAATAAAAAACATATGCTTTTTTTTTTATCGGGACAGATGACATACAAAACCCAATGTCCATTAGAGAGGTGAGGGATGGGGTAAAGATTGTTGTTGTACCCTTCACTAATTATAGTACGATCAAATATGTAGTATGAACACACAAACATAGTAGAGGATAACATCCCCTTTGCTGCAACCAAGCTAGCTGCCAACCTAAGGGTGATAATAATAATTTATATATATTAATAATCAATAACTCATAAAAATATACAAATAAATGAAAAAGGTTAAAATATATGGTATTAAATAATATTTACTTAACATATATGGTCATGCTCGTTGAAATCCATTCAGACTTATAAATTTTGCAAATAACCTCCGCTGATACCATGTATATGGTGCCATCCCTCCCAACATACTTAGCAAGACAATCATTTATAATTAGAGCACTAATAAGGTAGTTTTGGGCACATAAATACAACATTGCTAATGCAGGTGGTGGTCAGTGGGGTTCTTGTATCACTTGGTTGTCTTCCGAAGATGGGATCTTCTATAGGGCTACTAATTTTTCTAATCTAGCTCACTTTTATTTATTGGTGCCCTCTTTTATTTTGCTACTTCCACAAGTATTTCTCTTTCCCTTTAAATTAGGAGCCTTCTTATTTTTTGATTTCTTAATTCATAGTAATAAACACAATACAATTTTTTGATCTCTTAATTCATAGTATTTCTCTTATGTGTATGTGTATACACACACACACACACATATTAATAAGGTATACTCAATGTATAATGTGTTTGTGTTAACATGGATGGAGGACGTCATTACCTCTTTAGTTTTAAGAAAAATTCTGGCTGTGGGACAATGCACGAAGCTTCCATGAGCTTCCAACACTATTATTACCTCATCGACTTCTTAGTTACAAGGCAATGGTGCATCTCCAATTATTGGAATGCCAATACATACATGCCTGCAATTTATAGCCAAGATAGACCATAGATTGTTAGCATTTTGGTACCATGGGAGATGCATACCCTTCCTTTCGCCAAAAGAACTAAGGGGTCATTATCTACCAAATCATATTTATGCAAACCTTATAAGATAAGTATATCGGTATTTTTAATTATTGATTTGATGCTTGATGCATTTTGTGTGTGTGTATGTATCAATTCATAGTAAAATATGCTTACCTTGGAAAGAGAAGAAAAACATGTATCACCTTCACAACTATCTTTAAAGCTATTTACATTGGGTATGTAAGGCGGATTATGTGCATCTGAATCAAAAGGCTTAAACCCTTGAGACTTGATGGATGCCAAATTTTTCTTTATTGTCTCCATCTATTCAAATGCCTGATTTAACCTTTTTTTAGGAGAACCACTTGGTCATAAGTGTTTCGGGGTCCACGAGATCAACCCCAAACACTTATTCTTATAACCCCTAATCCAAGACTCTTTTGTCTTCCTGGGCTGTTAACCTTAAAGGTTAAATAATATCATTATACTTGTTTTGATGATAACAAACAGAATTTGATATCTAATGTGTTTGCTTAAGTGTGCATATTCAACAAATCAACACATGCAAAAGGAATCAACACATGAAACCAAGCCTTTGATATGTGTTAGGTATATTGTAAAGAATTAAGTGAGCAAATGTCACATTTCAAAAAAAAAGTATTTAAAGCTCTTTGTTGAAAAATATGTGACTTGATTTCATATTATAAATCTTTTAAAAGTATTTTCCAAACAAATTAATTGGTTCTAGTCATAATCAATCGACCGGTTCAGTTTAAACATAGCCACTGGTTGTGTTAAAACTCAAATGGACCAACGAGTACATAAAACTTATCGAATGGTTTCCTCAAACTGATATACTAGTTTGATAATTATTCCATGGGTTTTAATCTTGCAAAAACTCATTTTGTCTCTATTTAAACACATCGACTGGTTCAGGGAAAAAGATTGAATGGTTTAACCAACAAGTCCATGGGTTTCAATTTTGTAGAAACCCAGTTCGTCTCTATTTAAACACATCAACTAGTTCAACCAAAATGATAAACCGATTTAGCCCAACCAACTTGTATGACCAAGCAATCCATGGGTCTTAATCTTTTCAACACCTAGTTCCTCTCTATTTAAACACATCAATTGGTTTAGGAAAACCTATCGACTATTCGAGAAAACTGATTTGTTGGTTTATCCAACTGATCTATGGGTTTCATTTCTGTAGAAACCCATTTTCCCTCTAATTAAACACATCAACTGGTTATTGCCAAACTAATCAACTGGCTGACAAACCAATTGATGGGTTTGATAAACTGATTGAGTGGTATGTAGAACACATTGACTCATCTCACCATAACAGGACGATGTTCATATGTGTTTTAGGACCAACCGTGTATAGTGCCAAATCAATTGACTTGTTTGAACAAATCAATTGACTGGTTTACACAAAGGTAACTCTCTATTTTGGTTAAAATATGAACAATCGACTAGTTAGAGAAAGCTAATCTATTGGTCGTACAAGTGATCAATTGGTTTCTCTAGACTGATCGATTGGTCACCATTACATGTTGATTTTCTGCCCGTTGGGTGAAAAATCTTTTTGGCAAATTGTGTCTAATGGCCATACTCAAGGGTATCCCTTATAAATAAGGTCTATCTGCATTTATTACAAAAAAATTTTTGGATCATTGATTGTGTAATTACTCTTTGACACTAAAATTATTCAATTTCTCATTCAATACTCAAAACTTGTCATCTATGATCATCAGCGCTCTAGTAATACAATCATAATCCCTCACAAAAACCTCACTCTCAACAAATCACGGGTTTGGTGCATCAGTAAGGTTGAAAAATAGATCAAAATAACTAGCTAATGCTCCTAACCATGGTTCAACCTGAGGTAATGTCAGAAGTAAATGATATGATCTAAAATATAATGGATCATAGTATGAATAGATCAAGAACAATCGACAAAGCTCCTCGTATAACCATGTGACATGACTCTAGAAATTTAAATCAGGTGTCATACACAAATATGTCGGAGGAATATACATAATCGAAAAATGTTCCATCTCTCTAGTCTACTACCGATAAAAGAGAAAAATCACTAAATCATGTTACTAAAATTATTGTCTAACTTTTTAAATCATAAAATATGAGTCTCTAATGCTATCAAACTATTTTTTTTCATTAATATTAAACCCATCAATATTTTCATGCATGCATAAGCATATAAAGAGGCAAACATGTATCATACATCATGTACATTCCTACTAAATAACAATAAACAACAAAAAAAAACAACAAACATATATAATACAAACAATAATACACGTAATACCAACTAAATAGTTAACATGCATAAATATATATATTTATAATGAAAGAAAAAGGAAAAAATGATACCAAACAAGGTTTTCAAATAGATATCTAGAATATCGGGTTGATGATGCCTATTTTGGTTGCAAGAGCCACAAACGACGGGGAAGGGTTATGGAAGAGAGGTAGGGGCTAGGTAGGGTGGACGAAAGGGTTTGAAGGGCAATGAGAGGTTGGTCAAAAGGGTTGTGTGAACCATGGCAAGAAATAGGAAAAAGATGATGATGATGAGTACAAAAGGAAAATGGCCGTTGATGAGCAAAAGGAAGGCCCGGCAGACATAAATGAAGGAGCACTGAGAGCAAGTAAGGAAAAATGAAGAGGAGAAAAAGAGAGCTATTCAGATTTTAAGTTTCTATAACAGACGTAAATGAGTGAGAGGGAAGGAAGGGGTGTTTAATGCACAATTTTTAATAATAGTTTTGTATATAACCGTTATCAAAATATATTTTAATAATGGTTCCAGAAATCACCGTTATTAAAACGTTGTAGCATTTCCATTATGGTAATGGTTTATTTAAAACCTTTATCAAAACAATCACTACTTTACTTTTAATAATAGTTAATATATAGAACCGTTATTAAAACTTTCACAGCATTTCCGCCTCCAAAATTTTCACTCTTTACTATCAATGATTACGATCAAACCGTCATTTATCTGGTGTCATTAATGCTCAGTTTGTAGCGGTGAGTAAATAGTTAGACATAGGATGACCTTAAACTTGTAATAGGTTGACCTTAGTATTGACTTTGACTTTGACATAGAACGATGAACTTTGGGTTTACTCTAGTAACTAGAAATAAATAAAAAATTATTAAATTTGAGAATGAAAATTGTTGTGCAATGTGTTATATTTATAATCACATTATAAATCATTTATACTTAAAGTAGAAGTATTTAAGTTTTTGAATGGTTTTTCTCTAGGATTAGCTACCTTAGAGACAAGGTTTTACTATATCCTTGTGCTCCAGTACAACCCTAATCTACTCTATAGATGATCTACGGGCCACATAAGGATATCGGTACTTAAGGATTAGGTAACTAAGGTTAGAGGATACTATAATGCCTATGTCCTCCAGTATAACTAGGCATACCATAATGTCCCTAGGTTCTAGAGTAAGGGTATTGTGTTCCCTTTGTGCACCAATATGCCTAGGTGTACCTCAGTGTCCCCGAATTGATTATATACCCCTCAAGTAATTAAAAATGAAAGCAACTATTGTGTAAGAAAAATGGATTATTGTGGTTTTGGTTTAGTAGTTAACTCTGTATATTACTTGGTTTGATGGATTGATTGGTATTCGTCTCACTATCCCACTTTGGTATTTGGAATTGAATTGATTAGTTGGTTTTGGTCATGGATTTTTCAGTATGAATATTGTGTATTTTGAGATGATGTGAAGTGATTATGTATGATTGACTGTTGAGCATGAGACTTTGATGTTATATATAGATATATTATCCCATGATTATCATATACTATTATGACATGTGCTTTGATCACGATTTTGAATTATTGTGTGATTATGTGCATTATGAGCATGCTACTTCTTGTGAGGTATTGTGATTTAATAGTATAAGGAAGTTATACTGATATTATATTTATAGATGACCATGTGAAGGGTATAGAGTAGTTCGAGGTGTATACTAGTGGCAAGGATAAATGGAGCCCTTGTGAAGATGTCCCATTATTGGAATGGGCTTGTAGATCTAAGAGTTAGGGTAAACTAGTGTTGTACCTTCAGGTGCTAGTTTTTTGTAATCGGTTTCCTTTTGGACTATTATGTCCCTTGTTATATTTTGATTTTCATGGTTTTACGGAGACTATATATTCATAACTTTTATCTATATTATTGTCTTTTATTTCCATTACTTTATTTTGGATATGGTTGGTTTTGAGCCTTAGTAATTGGCATATGAAAGGTGAGGGAACAAGACTTATGCTAAGTATGTTAGTATTACCCATTATTTTTGTAATAAACACTCTCACAAAATAAAAATTTTAAGTAGTAAATTGGGGGTGTTACAGGGTAAGCTTATTCCTTTAATGTCTTTGTATCCTAGAGAATTCATCCCCACAACTCTCTTTATGACATCTACAATGACAATACTAATCATTACTTATTGAACATGTAGAAATAAATTAGTTAAAGTAAAAAATTAACTAATGATCTACATATATTGTCCAAACTTACCAACAACGACATTGTCAGGGACATAATGATCGCTAGTCAAATCAAAAATATCTTTAAACTTGAAAATAACCCTAGAAAAAATCATCTTATATGACTTCAATAACATATGTCCTCTCAATAAATTTTATTTTTAGAGGATTATATGTGTTTTGTACTTTTCCTCATTGTATTTGGTCAACAAAAAAAATTTGTTTATAGCATATACCATTTACTTATTCAATATGTCCTTAAATTTCTTGATGACCCTATGGTCTTGGACGTGGAGATGGATACAATCACACTGAAAGACAACACCAAAAAAATTAGAATGTTGATAATACCACAAGTAGCAAAATTATTCGCCACAAAATAATAAACAATAACATCTTTATCATGTAATACACATTTGAGGTTAAAAATTACATGAGGATTTGAAAAATCTAGGGGTAATATACTTCCGGACAACTTCTACTTTCATAGTCCATTCAACATTTAATTGGCTGCATTCCCTAAATAGCTTAAAATGAGGTTCCATTTTTACAATATAGAAGACATACTTGTGCTCAAGTTGTAAGAGTTATTGAGATTGAGGGAGAATTTGAAAGAAGCAACTCAATAGAAAAATATATAAATAGACACAATATAAATAAGCCAAAAATACATTGAATTTAGGTTCAAAGTATATCAATGGGTAATATAAAGAAACATATGTTCTTTCTCACCAACCAAAATCAATCAATTTTATTAATTATTCAAATATTTAATTGCACATTGTTTCTAACTTATTAATCTTTTCATCTCCCTTTGAAGACCATACATTTTTGTATGCTAGATTGAAATGATTATAGTATCAATTAGTAATATAAATTGACTTATGTTCCTTATCAGATGAGAATCAATCAAATGCTTTAAATTTAATTGTTCAAATGTAATAGTATGTGATTTCTAATGCATTGATCCTTTTTTATTATCCCAAAAAAGGTCATAAAATTTACTGGAGTGGAGTACTGCGTATGCTATATTAGTACATAGTTTTTATTATATTAATTATTAATTATGCAATTCCAATATACAACTTATGCGTTTATACTCCTTATGCAACCAGATGTATTTTTGTTATAGCAAACTTTTAAGAAGCTAATTAGAGAAGGAGTCTATTAATTAATAATTATTTAATTTTAATATGTAATAGTTGCATTTACCTTTTTAATTTTATTCAATGTATTTCTACTGCCTTTATTATATTTTCAGAGAATCTAAGAAGTTGATTAGGAGGGATAATAATTGATTTGAGTAGAAAAATGCCTGTGTTTTATTATAGTCATATATAGATAGATTAAAGTAACTATTGAAGATGTCGAATGAGGTTTTATCTAGATAAAGACAAGCTATTGAGTTTGAATTTTCTTCTCTTTATCTCGCTTATCTGTGAATCTATAAAATAGTAACTATTGAAGAAAAAAATCAGAAGGATGTGTCATTGCAACGAAAGCGTCATAAAATTGATCATTCCAGTGCGAGCTAAAGGTGTTATGGTGTAGAAGAAAGACGCTCATCTTGCTTATCACACGTTGTTTTGGAAGGAAGGAAGTAATGGAGAACCAAAGTTCGGCTAGGGATGTTCTTGTTGATCATCACGTGTATCCTTAATATTCGTCGCTCTCTATCAAGCTTTTGCTCATGGACGTATATTGTTTTTTCAATTTTAGGATGACATGCTTTGTGTTATCAATTCGTTAGGTTCTTCAATCCCTTTCTCTTTCCGAATATTTATTAGGATAGATTGCATATTATAAGGTAAAGCGAATAGCGAGTATTATGCTGTGAAATGATTATATTATGTTTGTGCCTTATATCTTACGGTTATGGAAGTCTTTAATATAAAGTTAAAGTAACTGAAGATTCTACTATCAAATCAATTAATAGTATTTAATTCCATCAATGTAGAGTTCAAAACCTACGGTTACGAAAGACTTAAATATAAAGTTAAAGTAACGAAAGAATCTACTACTAAATTAATTGGTAGTATTAACTATCATCAATCAAGAGTTAAAGTTTTTTTACTCCCCATCAATTAACATTTTTTATGATTTTCTTTTGAAGACTATTTATATGTAGTTTCTGGCTCTCTCTCAGACCATGACTCTTAATAATCGTCATAGTTCCACACACATTTTATTCACTATTTCCTTTGAGA